>VWZE01023667.1:29669-42484 GCA_013396675.1 Eubucco bourcierii | reverse complement strand
GGGGGGGGTGGAGGAAGACACCATTTAACAAATATATAATTTGCTGACTTTATTGCAGTTTTATAAGAGGCACTGTTATAAAAATGGGTTTGACATTTGCATTCCTGTTTAATTGCTGTGGAGTGAACATAAAAAGATAAGAGAGCCAAGAGAGCTTATTAAAACTGAAATGAGGGCAAGTGATAAAAGAATGATATTTTAGTGGTACTGCAGTCAGATCTGTCACTCTCCCCCCAGGAAAAATCCACAGTCTTACTCTTGGGTTTTTTGGTGGGGAGAGAGACTATAGGGTTTATATAACCACTCTCTTTTTCTGAGCTGCACTCAATGTACAGCATCTCTCCATGACTGTGTTTCAACTTAGGGGTCTTAGCAGTAGTATTCTTTTCTGTCCCACTTCTGCCCCCCTCTTTTTTTTCTCCTTTGCCCACTTCTCCCACTCGGAGTGAACTAACCTGTATGGTAGGAGTAGGACTTCTGAGTCTCACTGGCATTCCTCAAAGCTACATCCCTTCATTTCAACATGTCCAATGAGATTCTGCAATCGAGAATTATGTTTCCAGGGAAAGCACTGAAAGGAATGTCTCACAGTTTGAGCATTAGAAAGTTAGGAAACATTGGTCTATGCTGGACCTGTAAACAAGCTAAGTTCACAGTGAATGATGTCTAGTCATGTAAATGATTTATACTGCAAATACACAGAAAGGTAGAGCTAAAAGTATATAATAATCATTTAAGTCAGAGCTCCTATTTTTTTGCATTAATCATAGAATGGTCCTGGATGGAAAGGACCTCCAAAGGTCATCTAGTCTAACCCTCTCTGCAGTCAGCAGGGACATCCACAACTAGACCCAGTTGCCCAGAACCCTGTTGAGCCTCACCTTGAAAATCTCCAGGGATGGGGTCCCAACCCTGGTCAACCTATTCTGGTGTTTCACTACTCTCATAGTAAAGAACTTGTTCCTAACATCCCATCTAAATCTGCTCTTCTGTTGTTTGAAGCCATTGCCCCTTGTTCTATTACTACAGGCCTTTGTAAACAGTCTCTTTCTATCCTTCATGTAGGCTCCCTTCAGGCACTGGAAGGCTGTTATTAGGTTTCCCCAGAGCTGGTTTCTCCAGGATGAACAGTCCCAGCTCCTCAGCCTGTCCTTGCAGCAGAGATGCTCCAACTCCCTGATCATTTTCATGGTCCTCCTCTGGATCCATTCCATCAGGTCAATGTCCTCTTTATAAACAAGACAATGCTTCTTATAGAGGATTTAATTAGATTTTTTTTTTTTTTAAAAGCAGTAAATATTTGTCTGTATAAATGTCTGTGCTGCATGCCACTGTAGGGACTTCACACTGCTTCTGACAGTTACATATGTGACCAGGAAGGGCAATGCTATTCTGGGATGCATTTAGAAGGGCTGTGGCTAGTAGGTCAAGAGAGGTTCTCCTGCACCTCTACTCTGCCCTGATGAGGCCACATCTGGAGTATTGTGTCCAGTTCTGGGCCCCCCAGTTCAAGAGGGACATAGAACTGCTTGAGAGAGTCCAACATAGAGCCACAAAGATGATGAAGGAAATGGATCATCTCTCTTACAGGGAGAGACTGAGGGAACTGGGGCTCTGCTGCTTGGAGACAGAGAGGTGACCTCATCAATATTTATAAATGTGTACAGGGTGAGTGCCAGAAGGATGGAGCCAGGCTCTGCTTGGTGATGTCTGATAACAGGACAAGGGGCAATGGGTAGCAGCTGAGGTATAGGAAGTTTCATTTAAACATGAGGAGGAATTTTTCTTCCCTGTGAGGGTGATAGAACACTGGAACAGGCTGCCCAGGGGGGTTGTGGAGTGTCTCTCTCTGGAGATAATAAAAAATTTGCCTGGATGCACTCCTGTGTGATCTGATCTAGGTGATCCTGCTCTGGCAGGAGGGTTGGACTGGATGATCTTTCAAAGTCCCTTCCAGCCCCTGACATTCTATGATTCTATAATAACCATTTTGCTGCCTGAAACCACAAGACAATATTTTTATGAAACCCTAAGTCTTATCTGTGCAAGGAAACAGCAATAGGAAACTCTCTTAGAGGAACACATGTGCTGGATGAAGCGACATATCCATCTCTGGTTAGACAATTCAGCAGATTGCAGAAAAATTCTGCTTTGTCAACAGAGTAAGTGCAGTGCTACCAAGTGTTTAGTGCAACCTTCAGTCACAAAGTAATGATGAGTTGTCACTGAACTGACATGGGGAAACAGAACTCCTTTAAGCAGCTCTTCCCACAAAAGAAGAACCAAACCAAAACACCAGCCAAAATAAATAACCCTGAACAAAAGCAAACAAACAACAACAGAAAAAAACGCTGTTTTGCTTTCTGCAGGGAAATTCAAAACTTCTGATATGTAAGTTTTAGTGAGAAATTCTGAGAACTGAGGCTCTGGAGCAGGGGCAAAAAAGAACAGCTAATCTGGTGAAGGGCCTAGAGCATGAGTCTGATGAGTTACTGGGTGAATTGGGACTGTTTAGTTTGAGGAAGAGGAGACTGAGGGGAGACTTTATTGCTGTCTACAATAGTACAGTATAGAGAGATAGGTGCTGGTCTCTTCTCACAGGTAATTAGTGATAAAATGAGTGGGAATGACTTCAAGCTGTACCGAGACGTTTAGGCTAGACTGGAACAGGCTGCCCAGGGAGGTGTTCAAGTCCACATTCCTGGATGCATTCAAAGGTGATTTAGATGTGGTGCTTAGTGATGTTGTTTAGTGGTGAACTTTGTAGAATTGGGTTAATGGTTGCACCTGATGATCTCAAGAGTCCTTTCCAACCTGAATGATTCTATGATTCTGATAGGGAATAATCAAACCTTCTATTTCTACTGAGCTTCCTTCTTGAAGTAACAAATACAGTCATGTACTAATAGTGCTTATAAGTGCTGTTTAGTTTTCTTTTTTATATGCTTTTTTGCAGTTTCTCATGTTTACTGTAAAAAGCTAATATCAAAAATACTCATTAACAAAGAGCTCTAGAAACTAAAAATAATATGAAACCAGGAATGCTATTTGGATATTGTTTTCCTATGAGTGTTTCTTACTTGAGTGAAAACAGATATGGTTTTATAACTGTTTTCTTATCATAATAATGGACCGGGTTCCTGTTGTGCTAAAGTGCTCCTGAGATAGTACTGATATTTATCAGAGCTATCACACATTAAAACTGATGCATCCTTTTGTGCTATGATGACAGGCTGAGGGAGCTGGGGTTATTCAATTTTGAGATTAGGAGGCTCCAAGTAGACCTAATACCAGCTTTCCAGTACCTGAAGGGGGCCTACCAGAAGGATGGAGAGGGACTGTGTACAAAGGCCTGTGGTAATAGGATGAGGGCAAATGGCTTCAAACTAGAGCAGATTTAGATTGGGTGTTAGGAACAAGTTCTTTACTTATGAGGGTATCAGAACACTGGAAGAGGTTGCCCAGGGAGGTAGTTGAGACCCCATCCCTGAAGATACTCAAGTTGAGGCTTGACAGGGCTTTGGGCAACCTGATCTAGTTGAGGATGCCCCTGTTTACTGCAGAGGGGGTTGGGCTAGATGATCTTTTGAGGTCCTTTCCAAGCCTTCTATGATTTTAATATTTGTTGAGTTCTAACCTTCTTACTAGCTGCCACATTCTAGATATTTTGACTGTGTTATGAGAACTGAGCTTATTCATTTCTTGAAATAAACATATGAAAAATGTAGAAAATTTGCATAATGCAGCCTTCACTTTTTTAGGTAGTGTTTATTTAATATATGTATGTATTGGTTTGAGGCCAATTTGAATATTTTAATGGAGAAAATTATAGGCTGTGAAAAGGAAACAATGGTGATGTCTGCTTCGCTCACAGGCTTGCTGAGATGGATAAGAAAAGAATACAGAACAAAGATTAGACACTCGGGATCAGACACTTGGGCTGTCTAGCAGCTTCTTGCCTTCTCCTCTCTGCCGAGTAATCTCACTAACCACTTTCCTTCTAAACCCCCTGGCCAATCCTCCAAACCCACCTTGCGCGTAAGGCAAACCTTGGGTAAGGTACAGGGGTGGGGAGAAAGTGGAAGGGTGGTTGGAAGCCCCTCATGGGGACTCTGGTTTCTGGGAGGGGAGTTGTGTTGCTGTATTACCTTTAACTTGTATATTTCTGTAAACATTCCTGTATGATTAGTATATATCTGCTTGTATATTGTGTTAAGCTGTAAACAGAGCTTCAGTCCTTAACCTCCAGCCTGCTGAGTCTAGTCTGGGTGATTTTACAAAGTGTGTGTGTGGGGGAACTCCCAAACCATCACAATGTATATTTATGCATTTGATTAATAGCTTTACTACAGCTATTGGTAATAATTGAGATTTAAAAAAAATTAGCTATTTTAAAATTAATGAATGAGTCTGAAATTCTATATGGATCCTTAAAGAACATACTAATAAATTCTAAAGGGTCAAATATTTTGTTCTCAATACATTTTGAAATAACATGCTTTATTCTTGTCTCTGACATCAGTGCATACATAGGAAAAGGAAACCTTTCTCTGTAGATTAAGGACTGCAGGACTTCTACTGTTAATCTCAACAGTAGCAAGAGTTTTTTGATTTTTTTTTTAAAAAAAATTTCAACCAGCAGAAGAAGGAAGCTGAATTTAATATAAGTGGTTCAAAATCGTCTTCTTCAAAACATTTGTGTTGTGTCAGTGCTTTGTATAGCTCAGCAAAATCCTTTGCTTGCACATTTTCTTTGGTGTACTACAATACGTGCTCTTATTCAAGAGCTCAGCATTTCAGTGTTGCTCTTTATCTCTCAGTAATTGGAAACTGAAATATTTATGAGTTATTTTTCTCCTTAAAAAAACAAAAAAAAAAGAAAAGAGAAAAAAAAAAGAGAGAGAAGACAGAAAGCTTCACGATTGTGGAGTAGCAGTCACTGATCCACAAGTACAATCTTCCAAAAAATGGAAGATTTTTCCTTACAAGACCTTCTAAAATACCCCAAACACCTAAGTTACTCTGAAATAAATAGATTTTTCATCTTTTTATTTATGTTCTTTCTCATCACAGTACATTTTTTGGGTAACATTTACCATTGTACTATCCTGAAACGTGACCATTTTTCTGCTATTTTTACTTGTTTTGTTTGTAGTGCTCCAAAACTGATTAACTTAGAACATAAATATGTCTATTATTTGTGGATATGGCACTGTGGGACATGGTTTAGTAGCCATGGTGGTATTAGGTTGGATATGATGATTTTAGAGATCTTTTCCAATCAAAACAATTCTATGATCAGCGATTAAATTGAAAGCATGTTTTGGGTGCCTGTGTAGAAGAGTTACTTAAAGAAGGTCACTTTTCCCACATATTCAAGACCAGGTTGGATGGGGCCTTGAGTAACCTGATCTAGTGGAAGGTGCTTCTACCCATGGTAAGGGGGTTGGAACTCAGTGATCTTTAAGGTTCCTTCCAACCNTAAAAAAAAAAAAAAAAAAAAAAAAAAAAGTTTTGAGAATATTTAGGACTTCTGGATGTTATATTGATGCCTTATGTATAGATTTATAATGAGATTCATAGTGTGAACAAATGCATTTTTGAGAGAGTGGGGGAGGAAAAAGTTTTAGGTAAAAAGAAAATTATAACTTTCAGAGAGGAGTAAGGTAGAGGAAATACTAGTGTGAAACTGAACCTTAGGAAACAAGTTGTATTTCATGTTTTCTAGGAAGATGCAAAAAGCTGTTTGGACATTTTGTGTGTATTTGCTTTAGATTTTAGAAGGTTTCAGAAAGTCAGTAGGTAAGGGATTACTGGAATGTGATTTAGTTTAGTCAGTTTGTGAGTGTGAATTTTTGCCACAAGATGCCATCATTTGAAAGTCTTTAGGTTAAGTAGCACAGAAGAGATAGTGAACATTTTATGGAAAAATAGTCTTGGACAAAACTCCCACCAGGCTTCTATCTAAGAGAGTAACTAAAGTGAGCAGAAGAGACCAATTTGAAAGAGAAGCAAAGAAAGCACCCATCTAGGTCAACAAAGGAGATCTGAAAGATACACGTGGCCTATCAACAATACCACACTGTCTACTGTCTACTGGTTGATCTTCAGTTTTAATATAAATCTACTGATACTTTGTCTGGTATCACACATGTATCATCAAGGTAGTCAGACTGTTCAGTGCCTAAAGATGATTGCAGAGAACACAAATGTTCAATGAGAGTCAGAGAAGCAGTGATGGATAAGAAAACTCCATGATCTGTGGCTGGAAGACCACCCAAAGAAATGTCTTGGCAAGGCTCCATCCTAGACAGCACTTCAGACTGAAGGGCACATGGGGCTTGCTATGGGATGCAGGGAGGAAATAATTTTTTGTTTATGCAAAAAAATATTCTGAAATTATGAGGATGGATGGAACTTGTTTTGAGATGTTTAGAGGAAGGACCATAAATGGGGTAGAGACTAAGATGTATTGAGAACAAGTGCAGAGAACAGATGAATTAGAGTATAAAAGGCAAAGGGACAGGGGAAAAAGGAGATAAAGGGCTGGACAGTGTAAATAGGCTGATGGTGAGTACTCTTGTTTGAGCTTTATGCTCTATCTTGTCCTCTCTTAAAAGGACGTTTCTATTTCCCAGGTGCCTGTGTTGTTTGTGCTAAGTGGGTGTGGATGCATGTTAGTGAACTCCAAGCTTTTCTGGCTGGTGAGTAGGATAAGATATGTGAACTCCAGCAGCTGCTGGAGGCTGTGACCCTCATGTGCCAGTGCTAGCAGCTTAGGAAAGCAGTGGACCTGGGGCCAACTCCTGTTTTGAAGGCATCTGTGTTGTGTGCGTGTCTATATTCCAGTAGTTCACTTTCAACTTGATCAGCTGGAGGGAAGGAACTGGTTTGAGCCAGCTCTGCAGTTCATGTTTCTGTGATCACTAAGCATTTGCATAGGTGTCTGTGTGTGTGTGCACATGCTTACCTGTTGGATACGTGTGCTTAGCCTGGCTACTGGCTGAACCTGCTGCACAGAACTGCAGCATTTTCTGTCTGGTTATTAGATTCAGTTGCCCCTACCAAAAACACGAAAGATGCAAGGAGTCTTGTTTCTGTTCAAATGACCTTAAAAAAGCTATTGAACCTAAACTGTTGTGAATATCAATTTGCAAGCTTTTTTTTTTTTAATATATTAATTCACCCATGAAAAATGTGACAAATATTTAATCAATATAGAAAATTACAGGTTTTCTTTGTTGCTTCCCCACTTGAAGGAGAAGGAAAAAACATGTGAGAGAAACAGATTGCGAGGGCAAAAATATAAAACAGAAAGTGTGATACATAAATGACAATACAGGTTAAATTTTCTATCCAGAAGGAACTTTTGTATTCACTCAGTTCTATTCTCAACCAATTATACAAATTTATGGTTGAGTTTTGAGCTGTAGTGTATTTTTAAACTGAAATAAACTGTTATACAGCTACCCCTATATTTAGATAGCTGGGAATTGGAGGATGAAGCTAAAGTCAAACAGGCAATGATTAAACTGGAATCACCAGTCCAGTCGGAAGCTGTGTCCTGCTGCAGGAGGAAGCCTCCAAACAAACCAAAGTAGAGATTCAGCTTTTCTGACAAATGAAGTAGATATATCTGCAAGATCGCCACCAAGAAACAATGTGTGAGGTCTCTGCTACAGTCCCTCACATAACTGTGCTGAAGGGTATTGTACCAAGATACTGACATACAAAGGTTGGGCAAGTGAAAAAGAAGAGACAGTGAATTTAGTTATCTGAAAGCTGTTTAGAGCTGTTCAGTTTACCTTTTACATTTGAGATGGAGATTAAAATGTCTGAAGCAAAGATAATTTCTGTCAAACTAAAATAACTTACACATGCAGACTTGAATTGGGTAAAATTATTCAAAACTACCTATGCTGAAAGGTTTGCATACCTGCACCTTGTCACTGTTTACAAGACTCTGGTTTTCATGTCTGGATTTTCTGGATGATACATGCTTCTGAGAATGAGAGGCAGCAGTGATCTTGAGAATTTCCATCATTCTGGAGAAATGGCATCAATATACTACGAAATAGCCTTGAAGCAGTAACTTAATAAATCTGATTTTTTTTCCTCTTGTTTAGTGTCTGCTTTAAAAACATGTCATATTTATTCCCATTTTTTGTGAGCTGATATGGGAAAGAACTATGGAGAGAATTTCAGAGGAATCTTATTCATATGCAAATGTCATTTTCCTGATAGCTATATTAATAAGTATTATAATTGTTGGCTATCTCTGTCTGTATCTACCTTTAATGAGTAACTCTGATAATGGAACATGAGAAATCTCTGTTCTGAAAAGAACACACTCACACAGAGATAGCAAGATATCTAATCATTCAGAAACAAGACAGAAACCTTCAAAGGATATTGTTTTTGCATCTGATTAACAGCAGCAGAAGAATCTAGCAGCATTTGAGACTGGAGGATAGTGTATGTCCTCTAGCTGCAGTACAGAACTGTAGGTTGCACTTGTGCTAATTCATCAGGCAAGGAGAGTGAATGAGAGAGAAGCTGTTCAGCATCTCTTTTGTTTCCAGTAATGCTTTCAGTTTTAGTACTATAAAAGGGGGTGGATTGCATTTGCAAAATGGATGATTTGGAGCTAAAGATGTTCCAGTATTTGATGACCTTCTGAGTCATCAGGATGTAGTAACACTCAGTTGTTCCTGAATGCAGAACCCTATGAAGGCACAGCTACTTGGACATGCACTGTTGCACCAAATGGTAGATACAATTTTAAGCTTCTTTTTTTCTTTTTTTTTTTTTTTTTTTTTTTTCTTTTTCCCTGCCTTTTTTATATAAATCCTTGGAAAAAAAGTATTTTCCTTTAACAGTTTTCCACTTCCTGCCAGTAAAAAAACAAACACTGGAAAACAAGTGCTCTATGAATAATAATACATACAGCTATTCAGAAGAACATCTGGGGGTCCTGGTGGAAACCAAGTTGAATGTGATCCAGAAAAAAAAGCTATTTACAACCTGGGATGCATTGCATGAAATTTTGACAGCAAGTCAAGGGAGGTGAGCCTAGCCTCCCACTCTGGTCAGTACTGGTGAGGCCATGCCTGGAGTTCTGTGCCCAGTTCTGGGCTACCCAGTACAGGAGAGATGTTCACAGACTAGGGAGTCCAGTGAAGATGCACAAAGATGATTAAGGGACTGAAGCAGTTCATATATGAGGAAAACCAGAGAGAACTGTGTCTGTTTAGCTTAGAGAAGAGGTGGTGCAGGGAGGAATCTAATCAACAGATATACATGATTGAAGGGAGGCTGAATGAGGATGGAGCCAGGTTCTTTTCAGTGTTGCCTGTTGACAGGACCAGAGGCAATGGGTCCAAACTGAAATACAGAAGCATCTGTCTGAATGTTGGGAAACACCTCTCACTGTGAGACTGACAAAGCCCTTGTACAAGTTTCTTAGAGAGATCTTGAAGATGATCAGAGGGCTGGAGCAGCTCTCCTATGAGGACGGACTGAGAGAGTTGGGGCTTTTCAACCTGGAGAAGAGAAGGCTTCGAGAAGACCTTAGAGTAGCCTTCCAGTATCTGAAGGGAACCTACAGAAGGCTGGGGAGGGACTATTTACAAGGTCTTGCAATGACAGGACAAGGGGCAATGGGTTTAAACTGGCAGAGGGGAGATTTAGACTGGATGTTAGGAAGTTCTTTACAGTGAGGGTGGTGAGGCACTGGAACAGGTTGCCCAGGGAGATTGTGGATGCTCCCTCCCTGGAGGTGTTCTAGGCCAGATTGGATGAGGCCTTGAGTAACCTGTACTAGTGGGAGGTGTCCCTGCCTACGTCAGGGGGTTGGAACTAGATGATCCTTTAGGTCCCTTCCAACCTTACCACTCTATGATTCTATGATTCTATGATTGTGGAGTCTTCCTCCTTGACTATATATGAAAACCTGTTGGACATGTTTCTAGGCAAACTGCTCTAGGTGGCCTTAGTTGAGTCAGGTGTTTGGACCAAATGACCTCCAGAGTCTGTGATTCTAGAAATGAAAGAAATGAGAGGAATAATGAAACTACTGTCATTTTCCAAAAAAACTATAATACTGCATTTCTCTTATTCTGGCATGTGGTTTTAAATATAAATTTTATTCTTCTTTAGGGTCATTGGTTCCCAAAAGTAAGCAAGCCCCATCATCTCCTGAATGGTAAGGAGATAGTTTACTTGGAGGCATTTCACGTAAAGGGATTATCTCCTTACTACAGTATGCAGAAAGCCAAAGGGATTTTCATCTGTGAGGGTATCCTCACACAGCTCTTTATACTTCTCCCTCCTTTGGCAATATACATTGATCTGCCGCAGGGAAAGCATTTAATATCGTTCTGACACATCTCCATTTTTGCACTTTATGACTCAATGGCACAGGGTTTTTTTTGGTAAACAATCCTGGGAAGCCTCACTGAAACGAGTAATGTTTTTAAAAATAAGCTTATGATTAGAACTAAAATAACAAATGTATTATTCAACTCAGAGTAGTGGTGTTCCACACACAACTCTCCTTGTGTATTCCCTACAGTACAATGGGGTTTTTTTGATTGATTCCCACCTATCTGTTCTATCCACTTCTAAATTTTTTTTCACTGCAATACATATGCAAATGCTGTTCTCTGAATGAGTTCATATAACAAATATTTTAATAGGAAATTGTTTTAAAATTGGGTTTTACTTGCAGTGAATGTCATATAGATATAATATTAATATGCTTTAAAAACATTTATATAACTTTATTCACATACTCTCTCTCAATGTTATAATTACTGGAATCCCTAATGTATCCATATGATTGATTTATGCATCTGTCATGTATATATATTTATATGTAGACACATAAAGTATAGGAATATATGTCATAAGAGTATGGGAGGGAGTTTTTTAAACTGAAAGAAAGGTTTAACTTCAAATAAAATATAGTCCCTGCCTATAGTGAGGGGTCAGAACTAGCTGATCTTTGAGGTCACTTTTAACCTAAACCATTCTATGATTTTATATTATATATTCCTATATTCTATGTAAGAGTAGAGAGTTACGCTATAGGAATATTTTAGATATTCCTGTACTGCAGTGGTATTTATCTATCTATTTATTTATTTATCTATTTGCATTAGCTGAAAGCAAACTCTAATTTTATAGAAAACATTTTCTGGTGAAATCTGTTAACTTTATGTAATTTATGCAAGTTCTTAATTAAGATTATTGTCACCATTTTGTTCAAGTATTTTGTACTAAGAAAGTGAGGTTTTTACTAAACATGCAGAAAAATGTTAGATTGATTCCAGGCCACAAGAGGATAGGTTTCACTTAGACTTAAAATAGACAGAGAGATCATACAGAAAAGTCATTAACATAAAAGTGTACACATACATGTTTTTTTCTAGCTTCCTCAGAAGTAAGTATTATGTACAGTATTATGATGGAAAAATGCAATTTCCTTTCTAAAGGCTAATTTAATTTTTGTTGTTCAGGACATCTGTAAAAGGCCTTTCACATAAGCCAGTATCTCTCATAAATACAAAGAAAGTGTTATTGTAATGCAGTTAGATTTTGTGCTTCGACATTCGATTTAGCCAGGTTTGGAGAGGAGGAAGGGAAACCTGGGAATGCAACGTGTACCATTTGTGTCAGAAGAGGATAAAATGTGGAAGTTTTGGCTTCCAAAGATGGAAGCAGGCACTAAAACTGAACAGTATTTTCTGGTCTGAATTATTCAAACTTTATAAAACAACTATCTCGCTGATATTCAAATAGTCCTGGAGGCTCCCGTGCAGCATGTTATTTCATAGTATCATACCCTTAATTAGGTGACCCTGAGGGAAGAAATCACTGCTTATGTAATTCAGTTGAGGTCAAAAGAAGTTTTCAAACTGGGTTGTCCCCCTGGGGTGTGGAAGCAGGGGGATAGTTTCTAAGGCATAGAAGAAAATTCCCAGCTGGCCACTTTTTCTTTTTTTTCACTCTCTCTTCCAGCTCAATTTGGTCTGGAAGCCTTGCAGAAAAGGCAATCTGTGATTTCAGTGATGAGAGCCAGGAAGTGTGTGAGCAAGACGTTCCAGAGTTTTGGGATAAAAGAAACAAACAAATGAACAACAAAAGGGAGCCTTACATAAAATATTTGAAAACTCCTGTCCTGAACAAATGCTCTCCCCACAACCATGGAGACCTCACTGCTTGGCAACAGCTCTGGCAGCAGTAAGGTACACTGGCCTTTCCTGCTCTTTTCAGCCTAAGGCCTTGAGAGTATCCTCAAATAACCCCTGTGCCATCTAAAGGGTTTTGGTTTTTTGGTTGTTTTTTTTTGTGCAAAACTTTTAACACTCACAAAGAGCCTTTGGAGCCGCTGTCAAACAGTGCAAGGATCTTATCAATAACATCTTTTTGTTTTTCTCTTGAATTAATGTTTTTCTCCCCAGCTTTCAGGCATCTGCATAACTCCTAACAGAAGTTACTTGAACTGGAAAGTTACCAAATTGTACCTATAAAATAATGGGGAAAAAAAATTAATAAAATCAGCAAAAGTTTTCCTCTGAAACTAAATGGATCATTTATAGTAAGTGGATATTGACATCGGTGGCAAAGTTTAGTTATGGAAATGTAAAATACTATGGATTCATAGAACATGGAATCATAGAATGGTAAGGTTGGAAGGGACCTCAAGGATCATCGAGTTCCAACCCCTGGTCATAAGCAGAGACACCTCCCACTAGTACAGGTTACTCAAGGCCTCATCCAATCTGGCCTTGAACACCTCCAGGGAGGGAGCA
>VWZE01023667.1:0-20499 GCA_013396675.1 Eubucco bourcierii | reverse complement strand
CCACAACCTCCCTGGGCAATCTGTGCCACCCTTGCTGTAAAGAACTTCCTCCTAACAACCAGTCTAAATCTTCCCTCTGCCAGTTTAAACCCATTGCCCCTTGTCCTGTCATTACAAGACCTTGTAAATGGATTTTGCCATGTCCAATATACACAAGCCTTTTGTAAATCATCACTCAACTCATGCAGGATCCTCTTTCAATGGATCAGAGGTCAATTATATTTATGAAACAGGAGAGAGATCTTGCATTGTTATAGTGTGTTCCTGTGGAGTACTCAACTTTGCATGCTCATTTGATGTCCACTTGGAAAATCAAAAGAAAAAGAGAAAAGACAAAACCTAACCACAAAAAAAAAAAAACCAACCAAGCAAAGACCCCACCCTTTTGAGTCTATTTTTTTCTTTGAGCCTGATCAAACTGGATAGTGAAATGTGTGAAGAAAGGCAACATATCCTAGTTGAGACTTCTTATACCACAGCCTTCATTAGTTCATTAGCTGCCTGGCATACCAACATCTAAAAGCACGGAAATAGCAAGTTTCAGGAGAGCCCAAACTAATGAAGGCTGTAGGTAATGCAGAAGCAACATTTTGAGAGTATGGGGACTGAAGGCTAATGTAAACAAGTTAGCAGCCTGTTAGGTTAAAACATCCTTTATTTTATAATTGGAAGGATCACAAGATTAGTTTTAACTGAAGTCTGAAAAATAGTTACCACTCCCACTTAAAAGGATGCTCAGATCTGCTGACTGGATGACTTCTTGGTGTGGTACTCAAGTTCCAATTAGACATTTGTCTGTAGTACTACAACATGACCTGTTCAACCCTGAGAACAAGTAGGCTGTCTAGCTTCATTGGTAAATCTGTGGAGCTTTTATTGCCTATTCAGTTTTGGAGAAGATATTCTTAAATACACAGTAAGGACACTACTGTTAGAAGGAGTTTGATGAAAGGGGAGGTAAAACTTTCTGTCATAGATAAAGTTCAAGCAGAATCTTCTAAATATTGTAGTTTGTGGCTGAGAAAAGAGTAAAATTATGATGAATACTTGTGAAATACACATAAAATACAATGTCTGATTTTCTGTCTTTTGCTTGGGATGAAAATAATGACTTAAAACCAAGTCATATACATTGGCATTTATTTTTTTTCTTTCATATTAGATTTTTATTTCTATTTTTATTGCATTACAGAAACTCAACTTACTGTATGAAAGTGTCCATTTCGCTGACAGTGGGTGAAAATGACACTGGACTCTGCTACAATTCAAAGATGAAATATTTCGAGAAAGCTGAACTTAGCAAAAGCAAGGAAATCTCATGTCCTGAAATTGAGGATTTTTTATTTCCATTTAGGGACCCTGAAATTCTATGGTATAAGGTAAGGAACGTAAAAGATTTTCACCTTCAATGAGATATTATGCAATGTTCTTAATGTGATATGAACATAATGATTTTAATATGGTGTGAGGCTTGGGGTTGTCTTGGAATTTGAAAGCAGACAATAGAATCAAGGATAGAAATTAATTCAGTGAGAGAGAAATTAAATGCTTTCTTTGCTAACTTTGGAACTGATATTTTCTTAATATACTCTTGTAGACATCACAAAGAATTAGCAGCTTTCTGCTAACAGGAGGGCTTAAAAATGTCTGGACTGATTTGATATGCTAAGGTAAAACTACGTGAGCTGATAAAACAGCAACTACTTGTGTCATGCCAGTCTAAAGAGTCTGTTTCTAAACCCATGCTATTTTCTAAATTAATGGATTAATTTTGCAGTATAAAATGATGTAAAGTCTTCCAAAATTTGCTCTTTATGTATTAGCATTTACCTGCAAATATATTGTTATTATTTTTGTCAATAACTTTGTGTAGATATTGTGTACTGATTTCTGGATTATTACTGAGGTGCCAAGTTCCTGCAAATAGCACTGGCCATGAGGAGCTTCCATGAATAGCTGCCTGAGTTCTGAGTTTCTCGCTGCCTGCAGGAAATAGTATTTCAGTATTACAAACCACACAATTTAAAGTCCCCACACTTTAAATTTCAGTAAATCTGAAATTTAGATTCTCTACATTTTGTCTACACGAATGTCTACAGGTGTTTGTGTACACAGGAAGCCCTAGTTTCAGTATGTGCTGGTGTGCATTCTATTTATTTTTTAGAAGTCTGATAATTTGCCTGATAAACTAAATGCTTTGAAATATGGTACACAGGACTGTACTGTCTAGTAAGTAAAAACATGTGACCTAGTAAGATTTTAGCCAAATAAGCTGATGGCATGCCTAAGATAGGGGGTACGTAAACAATGCTTTGCTTATACTTCTCTTGTGTTTTGTGTTTCTAATGCAACATGTACCTGAAGTTTTATCAAATTTGAAACTATGGTTGGCTTCTTAAGAGCTCAGGGGACTGCCTTTTTATGAGGCAAAATTTGACAATATTGTGTGAATGAACTCAAACAGCCTCTTTAATATTTTTTAAAAGCCCTTATTTTATAAATTATTATCCCGAGAAAATCAAGTAAAATGTTTCATGGTGGTAAATCAAAAGACAAAAAAAGCACAAATATCTTCTTTCTAATAGCTTATAAATACATACATTTTCTAGTAATAGCTAGAAAACCTAGAAACTCTAACAATATTCAATACTATTTCAATTACTACCTACACCCAGGGAGGTTGTGAATACCTCCTCCCTGGGAGTGTTTAAGATCAGGCTGGATGAGGCCTTGAGCAGCTGAGCTAGTTGAGAGTCATCCCTGCCCATGATGTAGAGGTCGGAGTAGATGATCTCTAAAGTCCCTTCCAACCTAAGCCATTCTATAATTCTGTGATTCTACAATAAGTTAATCATTTTAGGGACCTATGAAAATTGCTTGCAAAAATGTATATTTTCTGTTATAACAAATGTTTTGATAACAAAAACTGAAGTATTAACTGATTTTTGTAGATGCAAAACTCACCTTCAGAGAGGTTTGGTTCTAAGATATTTTTAGGAAGCTTATCCTCACTTCTTCTCATTCTCATCTTCTGTTTCTCTGCATTTGTAATTTTTTGTTTGTTTTGTTTTTCTAATGAATTCTAAAAAATAAAATCTTACCTTCAAACTATAGCTACTGGCAATATGACAGTCATGGATAACAAATGTAAATATAAGGGCAAATAATGAGGTATGGTCCCCTCAGGAAACTAATGTCAATAGAAAACCACAAAAGGAATCAGATTCTCCTCTTGTGTCAGAGCGCAAAGTGATAAAATTCTGTAGTCTTTCTTCTTTTTAATAAACACTTAACTGAACTGCATTTTTGGATAGTTAGCACATGTGAAGCTCATAGGTAGCCTGGGCTCTTGCCTAGGCACCTTGCCTTTGGATAGCATTATCAACAGTAGTTCAATGTAAGTGTAAGAACGCAGTCACCAAAGTGTTATATTATCTTTAAACAGGAATGCAAGTCAAAGACGTGGAGATCAAGTATTGTGTTTAAAAAGGACACTCTTGTCATTCGGGAAGTTAGAGAGGATGACATTGGAAATTACACTTGTGAGTTAAAATATGGATTCTTTGTTGTCAGAAGAACTACGGAATTAACAGTTACAGGTAATTACAGGCTCTTACTATCTCTTATATCTGGAAAAATAATTGAATATTCTAATGAGAGTTGTGCGTGTATGTGTCGCTACACCTGCTAAACCACTTTTGTGCAGAACTTTTACTGTGTGCCTACATATGAATGGTTGATACCATTCATATCCAGCTGTCCTGGATACTTCACAGCAGTATGTGTAAGAATTTGAACAAGTCTGAGTTTTGGTCTGTTGATAGAGATTTTGGGTAGGTCTTGTTTTTGAATGGAAAATGTGTCAAGGAACAGGTAACTTTGGCAACCACTGCCATTAACTAAAAATAAGATCATTAAGTCTATCATATTTTATGAGTGGTTAAATGCCTTGGGACATAAGTGTAGCTGTAGCTATAACTGAGCAGGAGTAGTGCTGCCTTTGAACACAAGAATACCTGTAAATACAACACAATAGGTGTGGCTCCAGCCCATTGAAACCAGGGACAGGTGTGTCGGAGGTAGTGTTTGAGCAGCAAAGGACTGAAGGACAGTAGCATTCTTTCTCTGGCATTCTCTCCCATACTTCTGTAATTTAAAGTTCAAAAAATTCCTGATCACATGGTTAGCAACCAACCTGTTTTCTATTAGTCTGTTTACATCAAAATGGTTTTAATGTATCAAGTTTGAAAAATTAATTATGTAACATAAATAGGTTCTATAATTTAAGAAGCAGCAGTTGAAAAATATGCATTTAATATAGCATGCATTTAAAACTACCATATCAAATTGTAAAATATATCATAGATGAAAACAAAATAGTTGCATCCATGGCAGCAGAACAATACAAAAACTGATCCATTAAATTTTCAAATCCTTACTGAACCTCTAAAATCTGGTTTGTGTAACTGAATATAAGGAAAAAAATTAGCCTCTAGAGTTACAGGATGTCCTTGGAAGACTGGAGAATGTAATGGTCTATCTAATGCAATGTAGTTCCACAGTATACGTGAGGTGAGATAGATGCATGTAGTTCACAAATCACTTCCCATATATGTTCTTGGACCTTCAAAATACTTGATAAACCAAGAAACAGGTATTATAGGAGGAGTTTTGTGGGCTTTTCCTTTTTTCTTTTTAGTGTCTGATATATGAACCTATTGCACACTGGAAGTTAGTAACAACATTTATGTTGTGTGTTAGGCTGAGTTGCAACATTACTCTTATAGTAAAACGTTTGCTTTTTATGTTGTGTATCTTATTTTTCCTTCTCATTATCAGAAATTATACTGAATTATGGCTTTTAATTTTCTTCTAGTAGATTTTTTTTTTTATTATTGTTTTGAGAGAATTCAAATAATCAATCAGATTTACTAAAGCTCAATATCCAAGATCTCTTAGTAAATTTTGTTTTGTTTGGAACAGATTTATTTGGTCACTACAGACAGGCAATTACAGTATAGTGATTAACCTCCCAATAAACATCCATATACTTTTATTAACTGTCCTATGAAGAAAGCAGAGAATCTGACTGATATCAGGAGGAGGTTGTCAATTATCTCTTGCAATATACGATGTATGGACTCAAAGAGTACATATTCCCTTAGTCCTTAGGTTATCCCTTCTATCTCTATGCTTTGTGCTTCTCTGAGAAGCAGTATTTTAAACAGAGGAAAGGAAAAGCATTGAAACTAGATGTATGTTACTATTTGTAGTAATCATTTAAAGAAACATAATTCATCACTTGTGGTGTAGGTAGGAGTTCAGTATTTAATGTTTAACTAGAGAGAGAGAAAAAGAGTCTTGGCTGATTTTGATGTACTAAAAATGAATGAATGCGTATGGAGGGAATTATTCAGTTTCCACCTCTGCAAACTCTGGCAGATGTAAGGGCAACCTTCAAATTAGTAAACTGCTTGAGCAGCAGTGTAGGTCTTCATCTCATCTTTATGCTTTCTCTGAGCCAAAATAGAGTTTAAGTTGCTCTGGATATACATGCAGGCACATATAGAATAGATGTTTATTTGTTCTGAAAGGGGATTTAATCTTTAATTCAGGAACTGAGAAATGTTTCAAATGTCAGATTAAAATCAGAAAATTGATAGTTGATTGCTTTGCTGTATTAATGAAAATATCATTAACTAAAACAAGGAAATTATGTATCTTTCTGATGTACAGAGATCTCTAAGATCACTTCAGGCATAAATGATAACATTTGAGTTTCCCATTACTAAGTCTAAGTCCCATTAAAAAATCCCATTTCCATAGGGAGTGAAAAAAATACTTCTAAGACATTTGAGTTTTTTTCTGCCAAACATATTTTTTGGTAGAAATTTTTAAAAAAGCATGAGTTAGAATTATAAATTTGCTTCAGAATTTTCTGGAATATGTATGAAGTTGTTAAGTGTTTATTACCTTGCAATGTGTTTAGCAGAGTCAGATTTATGAAACCTAAGGAGCATCACTTTCTGTGGGAATTGTGGGTGTGCAGTCATCATACACCCAGTCACCTTTTTTTTTTTTTTTTTCCCTCCCATTTTCTCCATGTGCTGTAGATTTAAGAACCATAGAGTTGAAAAAATCCTCCAGAAGCTAGACAGTCCAGGAGATGTACTCAAGAAATTATATTGTTGTTATTTAATCCCATAATTCTGCTATCTCTTTATAAGCTAGCAGCAAGATCAACTTGGTCTCCTTTTCCTCTCTGCTCTGTCTGGAGCTCCATCTGGTAACATGGGGAACTAGGTCTGTTTGTGGCATGCAGAGGTCTAATTTGGCCTGTGAAATTTTGGCCTGTTTAGGCCTAAAGGCGGCAGAAGCAATAGCAGGGAGAGAAGAAGAATATTGGCCTTGTGGTTTAGTTGGGTTAGGGAAAGGTTTAAGGAGACTTTCATGTATTTCATGTATCCTGTATATGTAGTAGTTGTTAAGGATTGTGAAATATGGAATGACTCCTGATTTAAAGTTGGAAAAAAAAAAAAAGAAAGAAGGAAATTCATACAATTTGGAAAAGGCCAAACTCATTCTATAAGTAGTGTCGCTCTCGTCTAAGTATAACTGTTGGAAATCCCTAAGCCAATGATAATGATAATTTTCCCTCCTTTTTAAAAATTGGAGAGCAAATTGTCCTTTCTTGGCTTAAATTATAATCATGGAATGGCACCATAGGTACGCCTTTAAAGTAAAAACCACATTCACTACTCACATTTTTGTTTCATGAAAAAATGTCTTGTTAATGACCACAACATTGCACTAATATTTGTAAATAAAACACAAAATCTTCAGAGGTTTTATATCTATTCCTTATCAAAACCAATCATATGCTTACATTCTTTTGCAGAGTATGTTTTTTTTCTTATAATATGGATGTATCTTTCATATTTTTATTAGGAAAAATCTTTTAGCTTCAATTTTATTGTAGTTTAGAAGATATGTATCTCACACTGACTGTATATTATCATCTAAGTAATTTCAATCAATTTGTTTATGTTCCAAGATCTGATTGAGAAATTATCTGCTTTGCAAGATACAAACTGCCATGGTTATTCTAACTTGTAACTACAGAATATACTCACACGAGCAGTAAGATTGATAGTTCTTGGTTTGTGGTTGTGTAATTACACATTCTAAAGTCCCCTGCAATGTGCAAAGACAGTTTTTGACATTTATACCTTCAGATTGGTCAGATAAGCATTTTTTTTTTCTTTTATATATGGAATTTTAATTAAGGCATACCTCCTCCCTGTGACATGATTAAGTGAATGTTCAGACTTGGGAAAGGATCGTAGTTTAACAGTGCAGTATTAATTTAATCACAGTGCACAACATGGGTCAAAAATATTTTCCAGCAGTGACTTCCTTTAATTAAAAGCTAAGTTTAATAATATTATTTCTGTTACTTATAGTAACAGAGAGATCTGCCACTGGAAAGTCTCCCTGCTTTTTCAGAGTTTCTTTCAGGTCAAATGAAGTCCAGCTTCAGTCTAAGAAAGAGTTGTGGGTCTGAGAGTACACATGTCCCCACTGCAATATTATCATGATGAGTCCAGCCTTGCAGCTATTCAATTCTCCCTTGATGTTTTTAGTCTTAAAGTATTTTTCCGTTCTATTAAATTTAAGAAACCCTTATACCTCACAGATGGAATCAGAGCTACTCAGTGGGTTCTTACTCCTGAAGCCTTTCTTCAGAAGTATTCTTTATTGTCTTTATTCATTGATTCATCCTCTTAAAGTCTCCTTGAAAACAGCTCTTGCTGGAATGAATGCAATTTTAGATTTAGAGATTCAAGCGTGTTCACAGACAAATTCTAACAATATTCAGTTCAATGCAAATTGAGAAAAGTCTTTTTATTATTTAAATGTGTCCATTTTGGTTTAAAATGTTCTTGGAATAATCCTGAACATGCCAATTTCTACCCATGACTTTTGTCATTAGATTTTCTAGGGAAAAAAAGGTGTCTCTTATTGGCCTGACTGGTTAGCTCACTGGTTTTTGAAGGCTACAATTTATTGAATCTTTTCTATCTATTCTTTCTGAGGGAATCTTCATTAGCATAGTAGAAAATCTTAACTGACACTTGTGTTTTTAGTGCTGAAAAGTCTACTGTGGAAAGAAATGGAATGAAGAAAAAATAAATTGCATATCTGGCCTCACAAGTCTCTGTATTTCAAGCTTGGTTGGATGAGGCCTTGGGCAACCAAGTGTAGTTAGGAGGCATCACTGCCCATAAAGGGGACTTTGGAGTAGACAATCTCTCAGATCCCTTCCAACCTAGGCCATTCTATGATTTGGATCTTATATACATCAAGTCAGCATATTTTTAAAAAAAAGGAGAAAAAAAAAAAAAAAAGAAAGAAAGAAACAGGGAGGAATCTTCGAAGGTTTCAGCCTGTTTTAAGTGGTCTGTGTTCTACATGTCTTAGATAAAGTGTGTGCCCTTTTCCCCAGAAAATGTTGGCTTTAATTTTTTTCAGTTCTGCTCCTCTTTCTCATTCAATACACTGGAATGCAGAAAGGTGCTGCAACAAATGTGTACATTTTCATTTTCAGCAGGTACTAAGTGACAAAATTGTTAAAGAACTAAGAGAGTTGTTTTCCAAGCATTTAGAGCTCTGCTCAGTTTCTGGAGTTAATGATAGGAATGAACCATTTTGAATGCATCTGGCCACTCCTTGCTTCACATGATCCTAATAATTATCAGAAATTATGCTCTTTTTTTTTTTTGATCATGAATTTAATTCAATTCTAGAATGTATTTAGAAAGAAATTCTCTTTGCCATTATTCTGTGCAAAGACTAATAAAATATAAACCAAACAATAGATTCATTATGAAAGCGGCATGCTCAAAATGCCAACCTAACACTTTTTTATAATACATAAAATCTTGTGGGTTTAACAAAGTCATGACTGAAGAGCAAGTTGGATTTTTTTTTAATTAAAAATGAGTGATCTTCTTTTATAGTGTAATCAGTTCTGTATGGTTGAAAACAAGGGTCTAAATTAATCTCTTGTGTGCATTTGAGTAATAATAATCAGAATGTTATGTAGAGATTTGATTAAAACATTCTCTATAAATGATCATTTAATATATTAGTGGGTTATTCAAAACCCAGACAGCAATGAATAAAGGTTTATGTGTTTTACTTCAGAGTATGCAGAAATAATGTCACGTACTATAACCTGCAGATTAAAATTATGAATTAGAGAAACAACTTCAGAAACTTTGTGAAAGAATGGATGCAAAATTTAAACGGACACAGTCTCCATGCTCTAGTTTGAACCTTGCTACCAGTGACCTTCTGACATTTCTACCTTTTTAGTATGATAAATTGGGGGGCTCACAAAGGCCAACTTTAATATTTGGAGATTATTCCCAGCCATGGTTACTGCAGAGAGGAAAAGTTCCCCTAGTGAGTAATTCAGATAAGTGCATGGAACTAGGTTATTAGAACTTACTTTTTAAGATGACCTCTGTGGGAATGAGTAGACTTTCGTCTGCCTAAAATTAGATCTGATGAATAACTTGTTCATTTTGAGTGAAACATTTACATACATGTCTTTCTGGATGAAGTCCTAATTCATGCATACTGTAGCTAACATACTCACCTACTTAGTTGCTATCTTTTTTTCTGTTGTTTATCAAAGAACCCACCATGACCTAACCACTATTTCTTACTTTCCTAACTGTACTAATACTTTTTACATAAGTGTAGTTTTTTGCACTTTTATTCCTATAAGCTGGGTGCTCCTCTCTGCCAGACAGTGTATCTTCAGAAGAGAAGTGGTCAGTTTCTTGTGTACGGATAAGCTAAATAAAAATGACCATTACTTATAAAACCTAAAGATAAATTAGAATTTTTTGTCTTTAGTACATAAAAATGTTTAAAATTAAAGTAAATGTAAATATTTACAAGCTTATTTTTATCATCCTCTTTCACTGTCATGCCAGTTGATGCCTCTGCTTAAGTCATGCATTAACAAATAGAAACAAAATACATATAACTTTTAGTAGCTGCTTGAGTAAATGCTGTGAAACAATGTGATTGATGATGCAGTCATGTCTTCTGTTGGAGTTTTCTACTCCCTGTTTGCAATATGGTGTCAGTAAGTTAATGGGGTTCTTGAACATGTGGCAGTCAGTAGGAGAAATCTTCTGTTCCCTGACAAAAATAAGGAATTTCACTTACATTAAATATTAAGTAACAAGTACAACATGCTACTGTGTATACTGTTGTTAAAATTATGGGGTATTTTTTTGGTTTTTTTTTCATATTTTTATCCAGAGTGTTTTTAGAAACCTGAGGACTTATTATCAAATTTGGAGAAGTTTTGCTGTAGATTTTTTTGGGGAGTGGTCTGTTTTTAGTTATGCCTTTCTATGTAAGATTAAAAAGAAAAAAAAAGAATTACAACTAACAACTCCAAGTTTGTTTTCTATGTCAGTTGATAAAAAACTGCTGTGATAGGAGTTTGTGTGAGTCGGTTACCCTTTCTTGATGAGTCATATCAGAATATTGACATATAAACATTTTGAGTGGATATTATTACCATAGTGCTGCTTCCTGTTGTTTTACTTCAGTGTGCTGAAATTGTTAAGATCCTACATGGAGAAAGAAGGTAGAGAAAAACATATTTGTCTCAGAAGTGTGTCAGTGACTACTAAAGACATAAAAGCCTTACAAAGCCTCGGTTCAATAAGATGTTACAAAAATTAAATAAATCTGTTCTTAAGGCACCCAAGATGCTTGTTAAGCAGCCTTTTAAAATGTAGTTAAATGACATTCAGTGCATTATTACTATGGATCAGAAGAGTTCATTTCACTTTTACATTCCCCTAGAGTATGTTAAATCCAACAATATTGTCCCAACCAAACATTTATTATTTCTTGACTTCTCTTTGAAAGCTTTAAATAATTTAAGTGTGCAATGGAGTCTATCAGGGTGATATTTTAATAAACTAGAGTTTAAGTACCATAGCATATGGACCTTGTGTTGCCTCTCTCCTTAAAAACAATCTATATGCATGCTTAAAACCAATCTGTAACCAACAACACTAACTGAATATTTAGATTGAAAAAAATCCACTCTTTTCAATCCCTTTCAATTTATGGAATTGTAGAATCATTCAGATTGAAAAAGACCTTTGAGATGATCAGGTCCAACCACTAACCCTACTCTACCAAGTTTATCACTAGACCATATTGCTAATTGCCACATCTGTATGACTTTTAAACACATCCAGGAGTGGTCACTCAACCACCTCCCTAGGCAGCCTTTTCCAATGCTTCGCCACTCTTCCAGTTAAAAGAAAATAAACCCTAATATCTAGCCTAAATGCAGCTGAAGGCCATTCCCTCTTGCTGTATCACTAATTACCTGTGAGAAAGGACCAGCACCTATGTCTCTGTTGTCCTTTCAGGTAGTTGTAGAGAGTGATAAGGTCTCACCTCAGCCTCCTCTTGCTCACACTAAAGCAGTCCCGGTTCGCTCAGTGGCTCTTCTTCAGACTCATTCTCTAGGTCCTTCACCAGTTTAGTTGCACTTTGCAGCCTCACCAGTGCCTTAATATATTAGACCGAGGTGCCCAGAACTGAGCACAGTATTCAAGGTGTGACCTGATTGATTCCATGTACAGATAGGTTAGTCAAATTCTTAACTTGGAGCTACTAAGTGAAAGAATATTGATAATACTTAAATTAAGCAAGAAATTTCATATAATACATGCCTCTAAAATCATTGCTATTCTTACTACAAGCAGAGAAACTATAAAGAAGACATCTCATTTTCACTGCATCATTATCTACTTGGGTGCAGCATGAAGAGTAGCCTCAAAATCATGTAGAAAGTATCTGAGATGTATTCTACTATATCAAAATTACAATTATCAAGGAGTATGCTTGAGTTGACCTCCGAAATAATGTCCTCTTGAGTTGACCTCAGAAATAATGTCTTCTCCCCTTTACCACTACATTAAAAAAGAAGCAGACAGGATTTATTATCATATTGTTACCTCATAGTGTTAATTAACCATCCAAAATATCACAGTATAGAAACAATGGAAAAACAATGTATATCATATTTAAGAAAAAAGGTTTCACTTGGAATTCTTTTACAGGTGTGAATCAAGAGTGTAATCTTGGTTTCTCTGGGATTGTGGCACTTTTCCCATTGACTTGCCAGACCAAATATTTCATCTTTTGAATTTTCATTAGGAAAGATCAGAGCTCAAGTTTATTTAAAAATTTAAATAGAATTTTTTTTGTTTGCTTTTTGTTTGTTGGTTTTTTTAAATACATCTCTTCTAATCACCTTTATGCTTTTCTGGTTCCTCTCTCATGCGTTTTCTTTCAAAGAATTAATCAATTACCTTTTAAAAAGGCATTTAAAAAATGCTTTCAACATGTTTTAGTGGAAAAAAAGGCATGACAGCTACATAATGACCATCCAAACCAGAATGAGAGCTTGCCAATCTATTTCTATATGAATCTCAAATAGAGATTTTATTCAGAATCTGAATGAAACTGCAGTTTTTCCCAATTTCCCCACTTGGTTTATATTTTGATCCTATTCTTACTGAAATCAGCATGGGTAATACACCTACTGGTTTAATGGAAAAGGTAGTGGGTTAAAATAGTTAAGAGGACAATTTTTCTATTCCAGGATGTTTTATCTGAAAAGTTTAAAAATGAAAGATATGTGAAAAGGCATTAATAAATCAGAATTATAATTTGACTTTTGACATTTTCCTTATCTGTGTGAGAGCTTAATATAGGAAAACAATTTCACCAATTTATTTTTTCCTGTGGGAAGCTGATAACACACAGTAATTGTTTCAATGAGAGAAAGAAATTGGAACTTGCAATGACATTTTTCATTTCTGTAATACAGATTTTCCTTTCACTTTGGAGTTTTATGTTCATATCCAGAACTGCATTAATTTAAAAATGAGAGATAACTTCACGGAAACAAGATTGAGTAGTGATGTAAATCAGTGGATTTCCTCCATATTCCTTAAACTAAGTGGAGAGTGTCAGTTTTCTCCCTTTCTGAATCAGTCTGTCTCTCCTCATTTAGTCCTTCCCAGGTAAAACAAGATGATGATATTTCTTCAGGCCCAGGATATAACAAACAACATTTTCAGTCCTTAATAAGCCATTTATAGTGTCAACAGTCCCACAGTGTAATTCTACTCAAGCTGTTGAAGCTATGTTTCTGTCCAGTATATGATCTGTTGTGTGTTTTTTCTCTTGAGATGAAGCTCCTCTCACCTAACTTTAATACTTAAAACCATCTGCATATGAGATAGTTGCTTTCGTAGCAATTCTGTGGCATGACTTCTAATGCCAGCGCATGAAACAACAGATGAGTGGTGTTGTACAAAGTCCCATTCCACCTCTTCACCATCAAATGACGTTTAGGTGACAAACTCCAGTGTAAATTTAAAATATAAGCATCTAAATTATATTAATCCTATATTTCAGGGTTCTTATGTCTATAAACTTAGTAGTTGGTAAGATAGCTCTACATAATATTTTCTTATAAAAGAAGTCAAAAAAATATTGACAACTTGTTGAAGCATACAGGAACATATCTGTAGTAAGAATGTCATTTGGTTTTTAGACTGAGATGTACAGATGATCAAAACTAAACCATCTGCATTCAGATCTCAGGGGCTTGATATACCTGCTTGTCTAATGAAATATATTGCTTCTAGCTTGTTTCACCTATGCCACCATGTCTGAAGCAGTATTACTTTTTTTTTGTTTTTCATGGTATTTAAGTTTTCTTAGGTTGGAATCATAGCATGCCTTTCTTTAAGCTAGCTGCACTGTGCAAAATAAGTATAGGAGTTTGTATTAAATTATTACTGTTTTGATCCATTTTGGCAACTAGAATAAACTGTACTTTACATATAACATAGAGTGTACCCTTTCCCATTCTGTGCTTGCTTTGAAAGTGGTGATTGTGGTTATAAGATAACTGAAAGCTTTCCTTTTGTATTTTACTATTCTGAATACAACTTAAACTAAACATACAGAAAATTGAGTCCTCTTAAAAAAAAAAAAGTGTTTTGATTTGGAAGCTGCAGTAAACACAATAATTATTTCATTAGTAAGCAGGTGGGTTATGAAGTTGCAGTGTTGAGTTGGTAAATTTAATCTACACTACATCTTCTGTTTGCTGCTTACATGTGTCTCCTAACATTTTTAATGCCACCCTTAACTGATGTTAATGCTGAGGTGGGTGAACAACCTGTGGTGAGATGTGATTTTTCTATTGTTGTCATAGAGCTTTGCTAGGTAACCTTGTCTCTTCCACACACAGCACGGAAGGCACACACTATTCACTGCAAATGCCTCTTACTACCTCAGGTTCTGAACCTCGTGCTAGAGCCCAAGAACTAGCAGCCTTATAGCATCCCATGCTGGACCTGTCCTAACATACCATTTCTCCACAGTCTGACATAGTTTGTGATATCAAAGACCAAAACTGATCAATCCTGTGATATCAATGACCAGAACAGGCTTTGCCAGTCCTGCCATTTGAAAGTGCAGACCAGTAATGCACTTCAGCTGTTGGCATTGCTTTCAAGATGTGCTTTGACAGCAGCAGTAGTGGGAACCTTCAAAGGGGCCACCATACCTACACACGAACACTGCTGTAGCTGTTCTTACCCACCTGCAAACCACCATCTGCACATCTTTCCCTGTGCAAAATTTGGACAGTGGATTGGTAGGAAGACAGTGCAAAACCAACCCACTACAGATGGACATTGCAGGGACCACTGCTTCTGCAGGGCTGAAGGGAGCTCCTGTTCACCCTCATCCAAGAAACTGGAGAGCCTCTGGATGAGCAGGCACCCTTCCACGCAGGGTCAGAGAATTGCTGAAATCCTGTTTCATTTTTCAGGTGTTCTGTTCCTTCAAAACAATTCTATTACTTTTTAGGAATTTTTGAACTAGCATTCAGAATTCAAAAAGTCACTCATGAATAACTTGGCAAAGGGCAAAAAATGCATTGTGAAAAGCTAATTTAAATAGAAATAGGCTCATCCTTTGTGTGGGTTGCATGTGCCTTTTTTCTTTTTTTTTTTTTTCCCTGAAAAGAAAAATGTAGATTTTATGAGCAAATTTGGTTTTCTGAGGAGCTACTCCGACACCTTCAGGAAAAAAAAAAAAGGAAAAATAAAGATAGGTGAACTGTTTGTCATTTTTGTACAATTTGCACTATCTAGACTTTTTGGTTATATTTGAGACATGATAGTTTCTTAGGATGAATGGAAAGGCAAGAAGAGAGATTAAGGAGGAAAAGATACTTGCGAAATATGAATAATGTGACATTTACTGGAAATTATGTGATTGTAACAAAATAATTAAAAAAAAACAACAAGCAAAACCAAAACCATGCATTTTCCCCTGCTGTTGTGCACAAATGAGAAGCTGTAGACTTGACAAGAAATAGTCCTATGCAACCTACTGTTCTGACAAAGACAGGCTCAGAAGACTGAAGGAGAAAAAAGAGCTATTCTGACTTCTGAAACATCAAGGACATTTAAAGATACTTTTACATGTGCTCTGCAATGCCTTATTCTAATATATTATAAATGCTGGTTGGCAGATTACATCTCATATTTTCAAAAGCTAAATTCTGTACTGTTCTGCTCTAAGTGTCTTCTTGTCTATGTGGCTCACGAACATCCTTGTGATCTGTCATAGGAGATTTGATATGCACATAAAGCTGAGAGAACAATCATTTATAAACTCCACTCAAAAATACACAAGTATATAAACCTACACAGTGGACAGAAAGCATAAAGCACTGAATATATCTTACTTTATGTTGGCTTTTATGTAAGGTGGAAGAAAATGTTATCTTTACATACAAGTTTAGCGTCTTGTTATTAGTTAAGAATTCCATTTAAAAAGTGATAATTTCTTTTAATAGTCAATCTTACTGGTTTTCTTCACCTGCCATTTTAAAACAACAATTCTGGGGAAAAAAAGTCACTTATTTTAACAAAGATAAAATAAACCCAAACAATACAGAAGATGCTTTGAGGCCTTACAGGACAAACTAAAAGACATTCGTGACTTGAAAATTTTCTGTCTATTTTTCAATTTATGACATAATAACTCTTCTAAAAAAATACCAGCTGTCCTAGTTGCTTTATTAAACTGAGTGCTGCATAGTACTGAAAGACAGAAAACTTACATTAACTTGATTAAAAATACTATACTGAGTCAATAGGAAAATTATGAGTCTACTCTTGAGATTATAAAAACATTTTTTGAGCAGGAAAGAGGCTCTTTTTAATAAGTAAATTGTTACAGAATGAATAGTTACATGTGTAGAAGGTCCTAATAGTTGCTACTCATGAACATTATGGAAGAGTAAATGAATTGAGAGGAATATGAAATGCAGTTCTGACTATGGAACTGTATTGGAGGGGCTACAATTCCTGTTCATCCACAGCAGTTGGTAACATCTAGTTAAATTAACTGAAATACTGTTATCTTTTCAGTATATGGATTTTTTTTCTTCACCAAGTATATCAAAAGCATATTTATTTAATTTAGAGGACTTTCAGCATTACTGGTATGTTAGGAAAAAAAAAAAAACAAACAACCCAAAACCCCCCAAAAAAGACCAAAAAAAGCCCCAATACAACCAAACCAAAAGCTGCCAAACCCCAACACAACAAAACCAAAAGCTGGTTTCTGCAATTTCAGCCATTAAAAGAGAAGGTAGACCAGTGCTGGAATAGGTCTGTCAGAACCAAATCATTGAAGTGGGATTACATTGACACTGTTTGCATTCTCCTGCTTTATTGTAGTATATGGAGGATATTAAGGAAAAAATGTCATAATAAAGATGTCATTCACACTGCAGTGGTGAACTGGTACAATAAAAAGATTTGAAAGAGAATTCAAAATGTGTTCACCTACATCTAAGAGACATTTGATGACTTTTTACTTATTTTTATTTAGTAAAACTGATTTTAAAATATGACTGGTCTAAAACAGTTTTGCCTGTTGCACTTTTAAGTGTTTACAATTAAACACGTGCACATGCTCATTGACTAAATCTGAATGCAGCTCAGCAATCAACAGAAAACAAGAATCTCAGTTCAAACAAGAGCTCTTTACCTTCTCCAAAATCTTTGCCATATTTTTTTGTGATGAGAAAAAGAAATTGTTTATGTCTTTGTTACATTTTCCTGGGGAGTACCCCTGGCCTATACTTTGAACAGCATTTAGATTTATTTAACCTTTACAATGTGTTCTGTTACAGGCCTTTGAAAAATACATGAGGCTTTCTGAACTGGAAGTAAAAGACCCTTAACAAAAGGAAGCTTAATTTTAAATCTTGCTTAGACTGTATTAGCAGAAAGCTCATCTAGGAATTAAGAGGAAGATTTTCATGCCAATGGTGATGCATCAACTCTTTATCCTAAGTGAGATGACAGTCTTGCTGGGGACAGGGGAAGGTATTCCTGTGAATTCAAACCAAGACAAGAATGGATAAATCATATATTTGTTTGAGACAAATATTTGTTTGTTTGTTTGTTTCTACCATGGAACATAAGCTTGGTAAGAGTTTAAAAATACACCCTAAGAGATTCATTACATATGCAGATAATGAATATGAGAAGATAGAATGAGTAAAAAGCTTTCAGTAGTTGAGATAGAATCATAGAATCATAGAATGGTTGAGGTAGGGGACCTCAACAATCGATATACCCCCAACATAGACAGGGGCACCCCCCACTAGAACAGGCCTTATCCAACCTGGCCTTGAACACCTCCAGGCTGGGAGCAACCACAAGCTCCCTGGGCAACCTTTGCCAGTGTCTCACCACCCTCACTGGAAAGAACTTCCTAACATCTAGTTTAAATCTCCCCTCTGCCAGTTTAAACCCATTACTCCTCATCCTGTCATTACAAGACCTTGTCAATAGTCCCTCCCCAGCCCTCCTGTAGGCCCCCTTCAGATACCGGAAGGCTACTACAAGATCTCGTGGAAGCCTTCTCTTCACCAGCCTGAAGAGCACCAATAATACACACATATCAAAACAGTGACTTTTTTAGTACTTTTTATTTTAAAGAAGCCCTGCTGTAAATGTGTTTGTTTTTCACTTCTGTGTGCACCTACACCGTTTTTCACCAGATAGTAATGACACTAAAGACTCTGGTGAGATAGTCAGAAGGTGGGAATGTATTTAAGTGAATCCAATTTTATCTGCTATAGTGAATGGCTGCTTCTAACACCTATTGTTGGCTTCAACGGTCCATAGTGCAATGGAACTCTTCAGAAGTACTATAGTTGTCTACATTCTGTTAAAGCAAACCAATATAAGTGAAATGAATATACCTAGATCTATTTTTACTCTGTACATCTGATTTAGAAAAGAAATAGAGGAGAGAAAAACAAGAGGGCAAACTACTGAGAGAAATAATTAAAGATATAAAAACTTGCAAAGTGAAGATTGTTTGACATTCTTTATTAAACAGATTCTGTATTTTCATGTTGCATACTGAGATATTATTATTATTATTATTATTATTATCTGAGATATCACACTGAATTTTGATTCTAACTTCTATTAATAATAAGCTTTGTGTAAGATTTTTATTATTTATATACTAATACATTATATAACAACTATTTTATAATATATGCTCAGTTTAAAGGATGAGCAGGTAAATTCTGACAGAAGTTCATAGGTGATAGATATTTTGGTTTGGTTTGGTTTGTTTTAACATTATTTATTTCTACATTCAGCTGCTGAAGAGTGTACCCTACCTGATTCTCACTGAAATGATGCTTTCGTGTGAATTTACTGCCTAAAGTTTTTACAAATCCATGAAAACATCACTTAAAAGCAGAGCTAGACGTCATTTGCTTGCTTAATATATAATGATTATTTTTTTCCCTCAAAGGGTAGTTTTCATAGTGTTTTTGGAATTTGTATGAAACCCAGCAAAGAGCTTTGCCTTTACCTGTCATCATGAAATATTTCATCTGCATTTGCAGCCTTTTCTGTTTGAAATAATAATTGTCCTCATTATAAGTAACTTAGCAAGAGATAGACTCCAAATTGACCCTGAAACTATTACATGACTTTTGTTTACTTTCTTACTTTAAATCCAAAATTAGCATTATAGCAAAACAAGGAAATTGCTATGTATATGAATTAGTTTTTCTTCCTTCCTAATGTTATGTTCGCTATCTACACTGATATTTGAGATATGCCTGTGTATCTTATACAGACATTTTAAGGGATATTAAAATGTAACTATATAAAGAATATAAAAATAGTTTTTTAAGAGCTAAAATTGATATATAATGTGACTTTAGTATGCAAATAGGCTACTATAACCTGTAAGCCCTGCTCCTTCCCCCCCTGCCCCCGCTACACTGAAAGAAGAAGCCCAACACTTTAACCAGGCAAAATGAGAAATACTTTTTTACTTTTTTTTTTTTTTTTTAAATTAAAAGTTGGTATTTTTACATCCACATATAACCTTGTTTTGGCCTTTGGAAACTGATTTCATGTGTCTTGCACTCCACTCAGGAAAATATTGTAAATGTGATAGTGAAGCAGCTCAACAACTAGACAAGCACTTAGAATGTGTCTAATCCTTTTTTCACATCTCATCTCTAAGAAAGTGAATGCTTAACATTATAAATCAGGCTTTTAAGCATTGCTTGCTAATGCCTTGTTTTCTTCCTGCAAGATTTATTTCCAGCTAACACACAGGAAACAATATCTGAAATTATATTGATTTTTTTTTAGCATTATTTTAGAATTGTGAGTCAAGTCTTAATGGTCAGTGAAATATGAGTGCAGAAGTAAATGAAAGAAAAAAGTTTATAATTGAGAAATTAAACCATGAGGAAGTGAGGAAACTTTGGAGGAGGTTGTGTATTAGAGAAGGCAGATAATACAGAAACTGAGGATTGAAAAAATCTTAGTACTACCGCTGGGATGTACTGCTTGAAATATCAAAGTGTTCTTAGTCTTCTTTCAGAGTGACTGGTACTTGCCCTCTGGTTCCATCAGTTGATAACTTTTGTGACACTGCTAGAGTCAGTGAAGTGTCACCCCTGTCTGGCAGTCATTCTTGAAAATCAAGTTTTTCTTACCAAGGAAACAAATAAATAACAGGTTCTAAGCAGCTGCTGTAGGGGTGGATTACAAGAGCAGTAACAGACAGTAGCTTTCTGGATATTTCTAGACGGTTCAAGGTTTGGAGAGCTTTTAAGAACTTTTCTTTGGTTTCACTGCTGATGAATTCAAAGACTCAGCATTCAAAATTTCACTTAATCTCTCAGTCATCTGTATTAGTCAGAATTTCAGTTTAGTAATTAACAGACTTGTCTTCTTGTGCTTCCTGTCTGATGAGAGACAGCGGCATCGGGACAGCTCCGGCACCGAG
>VWZE01023665.1:11041-41210 GCA_013396675.1 Eubucco bourcierii | reverse complement strand
GTCCAGGTCCCTCTGGATGGCATCCCTGCCCTCTAGCAAGTCGACTGTGCCACACAGCTTGGTGTCATCTGCAAACTTGCTGAGGGTGCACTCCATTCCTCTGTCCATGTCACTGACAAAGATGTTAAACAGCACTGGTCCCAGCACTGACCCCTGAGGGACACCACTTGTCACTGGTCTCCAGGTGGACATTGTGCCGTTGATCGCCACTCTCTGGGTTCGACCATCCAGCCAATTCCTTATCCAGCGAGTGGTCCATCCATCAAGTCCATGTTTTTCCAGTTTGGTGACCAGGATGTCATGTCATGTTATGCTAATGACAGTGCTTCTAATAATTGATTTATTTTTTGCAGCTTGAAATCAGGGTAGCTTTTTAAAGAACAGAAAGTGAAGGTTGAGAATCCTCATACATAGTCTGTTAAGCAGCAGGCAGTTCAGAGATTTCTGTGGTGTATGTGTCTGTTGCCACATTGTGGAGATCACATGCAGCTCAGACAGCAACAGAGTCCTAGGCTGCATCAAGAGAAGCGTGGCCAGCAGGGCAAGGGAGGTGATTCTGCCACTTTACTCTGCTCTTATCAGTCCCCACCTGGAGTCCTGTGTGCAGTTCTGGAACCCTTAGCACAGGAAGGACATGGAACTGTTGGAGCAGGTCCAGAGGAGGACCACAAAGACGATCAGAGGGCTGGAGCAGCTCTCTTATGAGGACAGGCTGAGAGAGTTGGGACTCTTCAGCCTGGAGAAGAGAAGGCTTCGAGGGGACCTGATAGTAGCCTTCCAGTATCTGAAGGGGGCCTACAGGAAGGCTGGGGAGGGACTATTGACAAGGTCCTGCAATGACAGGACAAGGGGCAATGGGTTTAAACTGGCAGAGGGGAGATTTAGACTGGAAATTAGGAGGAAGTTCTTTCCGGTGAGGGTGGTGAGGCACTGGCACAGGTTGCCCAGGGAGGTTGTGGCTGCTCCCTCCCTGGAGGTGTTCAAGGCCAGATTGGATGAGGCCTTGAGTAACCTGTGCTAGTGGGAGGTGTCCCTGCCTGTGGCAGGGGGTTGGAACTAGCTGATCCTTGAGGTCCCTTCCAACCTTACCATTCTATGATTCTGTGATTTATATCATACATGTCTGTGCCTGGAATCAGTTGTGGGGCATTGCAGAGATGATACCTGAATTTTGAATGTTAGCAGCTCAGCTGCAAGCTTGTGTCCTCTACACAATTTAGATTTGCCTCCACCTTTAGCTGTTGGGGCTTTAGAATTCAAAAACAGCACATAAGGAAAAATGCAAATAATCAGTTCCAGTGATCAGCTACTTTTCCAGAGCTGAGGTTGGATTGCATTAAGGTTATGTCCTGAAGACACATTTACAAAAAGTTCTGCATATCATTTACAGTGCCTTTGGAGTGACTGAGTCCAATGCTTTAATAAAATAATGAAGATCTTTGTTTCCTAAAATGTCTTAGTGCAACAAAGGTCAGCTTGTCCAGAGAGGCTACCAGCTTCAAAATGTACCATTATCGGATGCCAGAGTGGATCTCATGTGCACTGGAAGAAACCTCACCTTTCTAAAACCTCACTTCATTTGGAATGCTTTCTGTTCTTACGGTATTGTTCAGAGGGAGATAGGCAGGAGAAAACACCTCTCTGTGTGTGTCTGCATGTTGCAGCTACAGACTCAGTTTGGTGTGTACAGTGCCATGAAGGTCTGTATAATTACACTACAGAAATACATAATTTATAACTCCTACATAATGGATTTGGGATTCTTTTTTTGGTGCTCTAGAGGTAGTAATTTGATGCCCTACAATTGCACTGGTGCAAAGATCTGCTTTCTGTTGTGCAGTCCTTAGGCAGAAACCAAATGTCGCTGGTAAGAATTCCACTGTGCAATGCTCTCTTGGTAGCATTTGCTCTTTGTAGTATTTCAGACACACAGAAGTAGACAGATAGCTTGAGCTGCTCTGCGGTGCCAAGCTGCATTGAGGTCATTGTAGAACCTGACACCTTGATGACTTGCCAGAGCATTTTGCAATGCACTCTCAGTGTCCATCCTTATTTTCTTGCCACATCAAGCACGTTTGGGAAGGATACATTAACATATCTGCAGCTCTAGCTGTTCTAAGCCTTATGCAGGCAGAGAAACAGGATGTGGTGCTGCAGAGGCTGTAACCCCTTGGAAGTGGTTAGCAGTTTGCATGCTGTTGTAGATGGAGCCAAACTTCCAAAGTTATTGACTGCAGTATTGCACCTCCTGGCTGTTAGGTGAACACCCAGAGTGAAGGAAGTTTCCCTGCCTCACCGATTCGTTTTTCATTCTTCAATCTATTAGTTTGAATTTGTCTCACCATCAGGAAGCTGAAATAAATTCTAGGGATATTTTTTTATTTATCTCCCTTAGAAAGGTTTTCTTAAATCCAGTCAGAAAATGAAAAGCCAGGGTTTGTTTTTAATGGAAGGGAAAGCAGGATTACTTCTAGTGACGGTGGTTTTGTTTTGAAGTGAGCCTGGATATTTTGGGTTTGTTTTCATTCCCCTTGTGCTTGTTTAATTGCAACCCCTCTCTCTAGCAGTTCAGACTTTGCACGAGTTGCATTTATTTACCAGCTCATCTTGCTGAAGTGTGAATTAATTGCATGTTAAAGCCCAGAAGCTCAAACTTGTAGGTACTTGTGACTCTTCCGGGTGTTTCTGCTTTCCCCGGGGCACGACTTGTTTCTGAGGCCAAGACCTGTCCTCTGTGCCAGCCCTGGCTGTCAGCTGTGTGCCCGCTGTGGTTCTGGTGTGTGCAAGCAGTGGCAGCAGAGTGCAGACCTGCGCACCGCAGGCGAGGGTGTTCCGTTTGCACACTCAGAGCTTTGCAACTTGTCCTCTCAGCACCGGTAAGGTGTCAGCCTGGTGCAGCACCACCCTGAGCCTGCCTTGTTTTGTATGGGGAAGTCCTCAACCTTGAGCTATGGTCTGGTGTTAGGACCTCTTAATTGTAAAGCGATGGAGGGAAATGGTGTTTGGCACTACAGGTTGTATGCGATGGAGGGAGATGGCGGTTGGCTCGGATGAGTTGTAAAGGTGTTAATGAAGTATTAATTGCTGTTTGGTTCCCTTCACTTTATTTTTCCTCTGACCCCTCTGTCATTGAGCTGTGTGCTATGTTGCTTTCCTTGTTTGGAATGGAAAGCTAATGATTTCTGTTGTGGTTGTAGTAGTTGGACTGTTGTAGTAGTAATCCCATGATTATCCTTGTCTGTTGGCTGTAAGCCTGGCAGGAGGTCTAGTGAATGGGAAAGTGAGAACTTCTGCCCATCTGAATGGGAACTCTGAAGCAGTTGGATGTGTTAATACAGAGCTGCCAAATCTGCCCTAGTGCACCAGTTCTGGTGGAATACAATAAGTGCCACTGTTGCTTTTGTAGTGAGAATGCAAATCTGGCAGCTGCTTGCAATGGCTTTGTGATTGCCATGGTTTGGGCATACTCCAGGTGAGGATGGATCTCTCCCAGTCCCACTTCTGTGTATTTTTAACTCAGCCTGGTTTTAGTTAAATAAGATGGTAGCTAATGCAGAGTAGCTCTGTGAGGCCCACGCAGATACTCTGAACAGTAATTTGCATTCCTGCAATGTAATGTGGAAAGATGGATACAAAATCAAACGGCATAGAGATGTGAGAATGATTGTCTAGGAGACTGCCACAGTCTAGCCTGAGGAAAGTGTGGATGCTGGTAACTGCTGCCCACAGTGAAAGTAAGTGAAGCATTGCAGCCCTTGCCAAAATGAGGAGGTTCTTTCTTAATTGTGTGCTATTGGGCTTCCATAAAATGATGCTGAACGTGGTCAGAACTTTGGATGTTGTTTCTCTGTCTTTTCTCAATGTTTGCATCTGTCACAGATGCATGGTACCATCAAGTTCCATTTATGGTTTTGTCTCTTCTGTGTCTCCTTGTGGCTCTTGGAGTAGTGGTGACTGGGTTGGTCTTGCTTTTCCAAGAGTGTGCTCCTGTGCTCTTGAAGAAAATCCAGCTGGCAAGATTGTTCCCAGGTGAATATTTCTTTGCATCTTGGCTGTAGAACCAGGATGCTTGGGTTTTCAGGATGCTGGCTGGTGTGGTGTGTGGTACTTGGCAGTTCTTGGTTGTCACTGATGACAGTGGAATGAAGTTGGACAGGTGCAGCTGACATCTCCAGGCCACATAACCTGTGCCTTCTCTGAGACTGGATGCTAACGCAGCTTTTTGACCTGGGATTAGGCAAAACACATGAGGCATGCACTGGGAATTTAACCTCACTGCTTTTTGTAAAAGCTCCTTGCTGGCTTCACCATGGATTGAGGGCAATAAACACAAGCAGGGATCTTTGTTTCTTTACCTCTTCTGGTATAAACTATTTCATTAGAGTTCAGAAGGAATTGCCAAACTGATAGGCAAAGCAGGTTGGTTGTCAGAGAAAGATACTTGAGAGGAATTCAAACCAGCATGGCTCATGAGTGAAGAGAAAGTCACCATCAGTGGATAAAAGTGTGGGGTTTTTAAAGGACTGGGTAGAGCTGCTTGGGATTTAAAGTCAAGGGTAGCCCTGTGTAGCTGAGAAGAGAATAAGCACTGACCTCCTGCAGAGCTGCGTTAGGTGCATTGTGCACAGCTGTGGCACTTCCTACATAATGGCAATTGTTTGTTGTCAGATGCTGGAACTTAATGTGAGGAAAGGCACCTTTCTGTGCTCTCTGGGATTGTGCCTTTGGAAAGGGAGTTCTGGTACTTTGTGCATTACATTCCATGCTTTTTTGGCTTGTTTGGAAGGTTCTTCTGGCAGCTACCTTTTATCAACAAGCTTCTGAAACACAGTGGTGTGCTTAAAACACGTTAAGACTGGAGTGGGTTGGGTTTGACCACATCAGGTTGGTAATAGCAACTTAGCAGTTGGGCCATGACTTGGAAGCACCCTCAAAGATAGGTCAGAAAAGGCTGTCAGTCTCTGATCAGAGCAGAAGTGTCTGTGGGACAAGCCCAAGGCAGCTTTTTTGACTTGGGTTTGCTGGTTGAAAAGGGCACTAGAGAGGTGGGCAGGAAAACACTTCATTCTTCCCATGCTTTCCACATAACAGGCTCTTGCATGCTCCTCTGAGTGGTGAGTTACAGCACAACTGGTTTGTCCTCTTCCTGGTGGTGAGCCTCTGGAGCTTGCACTGCATGAGCCACTTGTGTCACCAGGAGCCGTTTATGATGCTGTGCCTTACGGCAAAAAAATGCTGAACAGCTGAGTTGCAGATTCCACTCTGAGGGGTTTTCTCGTGTTTCTGTTGGCTGAAAATATTCTTGGTAAGGCATCCTGTGTGCATGAGCCTTGAAGCTTCATCTCCTGAAGCAGAAAAAAGTAGTAGATGTCCCCTTCTGTTGCAGCACTTGGGTTTGGTCACAAGTGGAAATGTCTGACTGCTTTGTCATCCCAGTGGGCAGTAGTAGCACACATCTCAGAACTGTGAGGTATCGTACAGCCCAGCCTCTGTCACACAAAGTACTTCAGAAAAGGGTGCAGAATTCAGTTCAGTTTAGCAGTTCAAACACTTCATGCATTTTTAAGTTTAGAAAGGATTATTGTGGTCATGACGTTGGAACCGAGAAGCTCCCCAAGTAATCTTAATATCAGGCCTGCCTGTAGCTTCTATTTGGATAAGAACAGATGGGAAAGGAGAAAGGAAGTATAAATGAAGAAGAGATTAGTGAGAGGAGGTGGGAACTGCGAAAGCAGATGAGTGGAGTGGAGATAGAAAGGTGCCAGCAGCTATTTTAGATAAGAGAAAATCTTCTCCATGAGCACGATTGATCCCTTGCTTTTGCAGTCGCTAGCGAGATGCCCGATGGTGCGTTAGCAGTGGACTCCTGAGCAGGCAGTGGTGTCACAACACAGGCTGGCAGGGAAATGCATTTGCATATGGGCAGGATCAATGACTCTGAGCAGCTGACAACGTTTGATGTGCCTCTGTTAATCACGTGCTTTGGTTTGATGAGTAGCCTTTCCATCAAGTATGCTCAGCTGAGCATTGCAGAATTGCAGCCCTTGTAAGAGTTGGGGAGTTGGTTCTGAGGCAATGGTTTCAGCTCTGGCTTGCATGTGTCTATAAGGTTGCAAATCACTTTTCTCAGGATAGCTGCAAACTAGAAATGATCTGCACACTGCTGTGGTCTGCCTGGGCTGCTGAAGCTTGTCAACTTTTAGCCAAGAGCTTGAGAACTTTGTTTGTGCAGCACCTTGTGAGTACAGCAGGAAGAAAAGTTCCACTAAGTTGTCCACAAGATTTGAATAGCAAGGACGCACCTGAGCTTGTTTGCAGGTCTTTAGACCTGCCAGGAGCTATATTTAAAGTTGGAGGTCCCAAGGTCATGTGAAAGAAAGAATAGTCAGTGGTAATTGTGCTGTGGTGGTCTGGAGTGATGGAAAGTAGCACGGCCACATCTGAGATGGGGCAGGAATGGCTATGTCATTCTTATGCCAGTGCTCACCTCCTGGAGGGTTGCTTGGCTTGGGACTTTCACAGGGGTTCAGTGTAAAAGACAGACTTGAATGGTGTCATTGCTTAACTTTTCCCTTGTTGGCCAGAACTGTACCTGTTGTGTTTATTTTTCTGGCATTTGTAACTGCTTATGTATGGTTTTTAGGCTGTTTTGCAGCATGAAAACAGAGAAGGCTTAACTTGAAGATTACAATTACTGTCAAAGCTGCAGTTCTGTGACTGAGGTTTTAGCTGCTGAACACCTGGTGTTGGAGTGTGTGTGTGTGTCTTGTGTGCGAAAGGGAGACAGCCTCCTGATGTGCACCTTGGAAATGTGCACACTGCTGCCTCAAGCTCAAATACAAACACCCCATCCTGAGGTGGGGCAGAAAGAGCAGAAACTCTTGCTTAGCAGCCTCTCTGTCTGCAGGTGGCAAAGCCTGGGCTTGCTGCAGAAGCCCAGGAGGTCTGCCTGAGTGCCTCAAAGCCATGTGGTTCCTCATGAGTGCTGTGATCAACCACACTGTGGTCTGTGAAGTTGCTTGGTTGTCTCTCTGAGAGCAAACCAGCACTGTTAATATTCACATCTGCCTCTGGAGAGCTGGGATCAGCTGTTCTGTGCATTGTTTGCACGCTGCTGTGGCCATTTGATAGGAGGAATCACACCATGGTTCTTTGCCTCAGTGTTAAATGCTGCAATAATCTAATCAGCATTCAGATGCATTCACCCCTTCCAGTGTGAACATGTTTTGAAATTAAGAGCTTCAAAGAGTAAAAATGTGAGTAAAAATCAGTGCTGTTTCTCCCCTGTGTCTCTCTCAGTGGTGTTTTACATGAAGTGTGCTAATTAAATAAACACTCTTTCGTGTAATTCTTAAAGTGACCCAGATTTCAGTGTGCCTGAGCAGGCACTCAGCGCTGTGCCTAGCAGAAGGGCAGCCAGCAGGCATGAGTGGTCTGAGCAGGCACACAGCTCCTTCAGTCACAGCTGCTTCTGCAAGTTTTGTTCTGTCTGCAGCAGCTTCTGCAGCAGAAACTGCTCAGATATCTGGAAGACATTGAAACCAGGCTTGCTTTGGGTGCTTTTGTAGCGCTAGAGGGAGGTTGGAGGAACTGCTTCACACAGAATGTCAGGGGCTAGAAGGGACCTCCAAACCTTAACCAGTCCAACCTCTCTGCCAGAGCAGGATCACCTAGACCATATTACACAGGATCCAAGTGGGTTTTGAGTATCTCCAGGAGAGGGAGACTCCACAGCCCCCCTGGGTAGCCTATTCCAGTGTTTTGTCATCCTCACAGTGGAGAAATGCCTTCTCACATTTCATGGAACTTCCTATGCCTCAGCTTCCACCCATTGCCCCTTGTCCTGTCATTGGGCATACCAAGCAGAGCCTGGCTCCATCCTCTTGGCACACACTCTTCAGATCTTTATAAACATGAATGAGGTCACCCCTCAGGCTCCTCTTTTCCAAGCTAAAGAGCCTCAGCTCCCTCATGCTCTCCTTATAAGAGAGATGTTCCATTCCCTTTATCATCTTTGTGGCTCTGTGCTGGACTCTCAAGCAGTTCTCTGTCCTTGAACTGATGGGCCCTGAACTGGACATAGTACTCCAGATGCAGCCTCATCAGAGCAGAATAGAAGGGCAGGAGAACCTCTCAACCTACCAACCACAACCTACCAGTACACCCCAGAATGGCATTGGCCCTCTTGGCCACCAGAGCACATTGCTGGCTCATGGTTAACCTCCCATCAACTAGGACCCCCAGGTCCTTTTCCCCTTTGCTGCCTTCCAGCAGGTCAGTCCCCAGCCTTTACTGATCCCTGGGGTTGTTCTTTCCCTTAGCAGCAGCTCTGGCCTGAGCTACCTTTGCTAGAATGCAGGATGCGTCATCCCGTCCGTTGCACTGCCTCTGCTACCTGAAGCAGGCAGAAGACAGGAATGGTTGAGGCTGGTCTCTTCGCTGTGCTCCCCCAGAACAGGTGGCAGGTCTGTGGTTGTACTGTCCTGGTACACTTGCAAACATCTCCCAGTCTGGGGCAGGAGTGAAGTGTGTGTGCCTACAAAACTGATTTCTTAGGGTGATGTCGCTCAGTACACGTCTGGTCAACCCCACTGAAGGTGGGTTGAGCAGAGGTACCATGCCTTTGGTGGCTGTGGTCTGCAGTGATTCCATACTTCTGCAGAAGAGGTAACCTGAGCTGCATGTGCAGCAGATCATTGTTTCTTGTGTGATGAATACCCATTAATGCTTCAGTTGAGTATGTTTTGGTTTTCTTTTGTGAGAAACTCTTCAAATGCTTGCTACAGCTGTCAGTCCAGTGAAGTAATGAACATTTTTGTTCACAGGCAATGTTGTTGGCAACCTGGGACACTCCTTTTTCAGTCAGAGCTTCCTTGGAAGCAAAGAACACGGAGGGTTCTTGTATGTTGCTGCCACGTACCAGTCCCTGCAAGACCTGGTGCTGCCAACCCCACCGTACTTGTTTGGCATCCTCATTCAGAAGTGGGAGACTCCCTGGGCCAAGGTGTTCCCCATCCGCCTGATGCTGAGACTTGGAGCTGAGTACAGACGTAAGTAAAGTGTCGCTGGGAGCTGCAGCTGCTGCTTGCGGCACCCAGCCTTAGCTGTGAGCTTGTGTCTCACGGTCCAGCTCATGACCTCCCCACAGCTGTGCTGGTTGAGCAGGGAGATCTTCGTGGAGACCAATCTAGTTCTGAGCAGCTTTGTGACCTGAGAGCTACCTGCAGAACAAGTCTGATTTAGCAGGTCTGGTTGGGACAAAGAGAGCCTTGGAGATGTTGAGCATTTGCTGTGGAGTGTTAAAAGCAGGCTGGTTTTCCAGAGAATAATAAGGTGTGTGAGGGCAACTGCTTGAAAATCCTCTGTTGCAGCTGGTAACAAAGGCTGGAGAGAGTGTTTCGGCTGAACAAAGTAGTAGCAGTTAGCATAAAGCATAAAAATTGTTTTCCAAAGGTGTTTGTCACCGTTGGAGCAAAGGGATTATTGGAAATTTACCATGGTGAACCAAAAATGTGTTGTCTTGCTTGCTTGCTGTTTTAACTGGCAGGTAACACTCCTAAGTCTGAATGATCAGGAAAGGGGCTGCTGGACATTGAGTTTCAGAACTTTTTACCAAAATAAAGGTTTAGAGTCTGTGTTGGAGGGATTTCTAAACTGGACTTGTGACAGCTAAGGAGCACAGGGAGTTTTTCATAAAACACCTGTGCTGTTGCAGAAGAAAAAGAAAAGCTTCCAGATCTGCCTTTGGAGGCTGAGATCTGCAGGTTAGACCTGCCCAAAGAAATGTTGGCCTTGAAAGTTCTTGTGAATAAATACACTACCTGAATATCTCATGGATTCGCACATCAGCATGTAGGAAAACACAGATGCTCGTGTTTTGGGTGTGACATCTGCTTTTTGAGCACAGAAACAGACCTTTTGGTACTGACCAAGAGAAGGGCCTGCTCTCAGTGTGTTGGGAAGCTGGGTTCTGAAGCACTCCTGTGGCAGTCACTTGGCTTTAAGCATGCTGACATGTGCTGTGGCAGTTGTGGCTGTGGTCACTCCCTAAGTCCCCTCTGCTGCATTTGTGTCCCAGGTTGCCTTGAATGCCTGCACTCTTCTGGTGGAATTGTGAGGCTGTGGCCATTGGTGCAGTGTTGCTGGGTGTGCAGCAGGTCAGGTATCCAGGAGTCACTCTGGGATGCTGACTGTACAGAAAACATCTGCAGATGAGCTCTACAGCTCTGTGCAGCTGGGACACTCTGCATGAGCTGCTCAGCCTTGTAGAGTGTGTGTGGGAGCTGTGGGATCACACCAGTGTGCAGAACCTGCAGCTTATTTCTGTCAGGAAGTCCTGATGATGATATTCAAACCTGCTGAGCACTTTGCAGCCCATTCTGCCTGCTCTGGGAGCTGAAGGTATGCAGCAGTTTTTGGGGAATGAGCTCAGTGTCTGCCTGAGGATAGTTTAGGAACCTTCCTTCAGACATGCCTTTAGAAAACCTTGGCATTGCGTATGGCTGCCTGAGTCACGTTCCAAGCACTGCTCTGGCTTCTGCTGCAACGAACTAATGCAGCCAGATCCACACACTGCACTTGAATTGCATCAGAAATGCTCTACAAGTATGACTGTCAGCCAGGGAATGCAGATCTTTCACATTGCTGACATACTGTCAGCGTCCTCTTAATTGTTTCTGACGTCTTTCTGGAGAGAATTTGCCAGGTTCTCCTGAACCTAGGAAGTGACGTTTCTGGGATACTGCTTGAGTGTCTCCTGCAGCAGCCACAGCAGCTAAATGCTTGTGGTGCTGTGGTGGAGAGCAGCAGAGGGTGGCCATGAGAAGGGAGGGAGCCACTTGCAAGTAGCCTGAGAAGAACATTTAAAAAGGTCTCCTTTGCAGTCAGGGTCCAGATGTCTGGGTTCAGCCTGGCAGCATGGCCCTTGCCAGCATTCCACACCATTCTCACTATCGCTTCTGGCATGGCGGGCTGGGAGCTGTGACACACACGTGAGATGCCCTGTGGGGTGAAACTCTTCTGCCTTTTGAACTCGGGTCCTCCTCCTAGATTCTTGTTTTGCTGCTGCTTAGCACACTGTACCTGAGTCTGTTTTTGCAGAATCCCAGCATGTGAACTTCAGCCTGACCTCCTCTGTTGTCTTTTGTCCTAGTTTATCCATGCCCACTCTTCAGTGTCAGATTTCGCAAGCCTTTGTTTGGCGAGACAGGACACACCATCATGAACCTCCTTGCAGTAAGTGCTGAGGCTGGCTTGGCGTCCGTCAGTGGCTCCGTGTGGGGAGAGCTGGGCTCCTGCTGCCCGGAGGAGCTGGCAGGCTTAGAAGATGACTAGAAGAAATAGTGGGCATTTGAGTGAATTTCCCTCCTGTAACTGCTGCTGGGTGTTAGCTTTCAGCAGCAGGGTGCATCATTGTAACAATGAGGTACCCAAACCTGAGCACCTTTGGGATTGTGAACCAAGTCCCACAACAACTCCATGCAGAGCTACAGGCTGGGGTGGGAGTGGCTGGAGAGCAGCCAAACAGAAAGGGATCTGGGGGTGCTGATTGACACCTGCCTGAACATGAGCCAGCAGTGTGCCCAGGTGGCCAAGAAGGCCAATGGCATCCTGGCCTGCATCAGGAATACTGTGACCAGCAGGAGCAGGGAGCTCATTCTCCCCCTGTACTCTGCACTGCTTAGGCCACAGCTTGAGTCCTGTGTCCAGTTCTGGGCCCCTGAATTTAAGAAGGACATTGAGGTGCTTGAGCGTGTCCAGAGAAGGGCAACGAGGCTGGGGAGAGGCCTGGAGCACAGCCCTGTGGAGAGAGGCTGAGGGAGCTGGGATTGGTTAGCCTGGAGAAGAGGAGGCTCAGGGGAGACCTTCTTGCTGTCTACAGCTACCTGAAGGGTGCTTGTAGCCAGGAGGAGGTTGCTTTCTTCTCTCAGGCAAGCAGCACCAGAACAAGAGGACACAGTCTCAAGCTGTGCCAGGGGAAGTTTAGGCTGGAGGTGAGGAGAAAGTTCTTGCCTGAGAGAGTCATTGCCTGCTGGAATGGGCTGCCCAGGGAGGTGGTGGAGTCAGCGTCCCTGGAGATGTTCAAGGCGGGTTTGGACGTGGCACTTGGTGCCATGGTCTGGTCTTGAGGTCTGTGGTAATGGGTTGGACTTGATGAGCTTTGAGGTCTCTTCCAACCTTGGTGATACTGTGTGAAGCGCAGGTTCTTTCCTCAGAAGTGCTGGGTCAGCACAGTGTGCAGCCACAGCTCTGAGAACATGGCAGCAGCAGCAGTTACGAGCTCTTCCTGCTTGCCAAACGTTTGCAATGCAGAAAATTCTCTTTGATGCACGACTTAATCTCACTGCTAGAAAAACTAACAACTCTATCCAGTCGTGTAACAGGGCACAGGGAGCAATTTCCTTGCAGGCAGAGATGACATGCAAGGCTGGAGAATATTAATGTTGATGGAAGAAAAGCAGTAAAATGGCTAACAGCCATCAGGACGGGGTTTGGGCTTCCATCCGATTCAAGTACACAGGGTGCTAGCAGTCTCCATCCCTCCTTGCCTTTCATCACTGACTTGATTATTCCAATGGGCTAACTTCCCCAGTAGTCACTAGGGTAGTTATGAAACTTGCAGTGTTAATGATGGTCATCACACCTAACTTCTGAAAACTTGTTTTCATTATCAGGACTTCAGAAATTACCAGTACACGCTGCCTGTGGTCCAAGGCTTAGTGGTTGATATGGAAGTGAGAAAAACCAGCATCAAAATCCCCAGCAACAGATATAATGAGGTAAAGCTTATGAGAAATACATCTGTGTACAGTCTTGCTGTGCTTGGAGGGTCTGGAATCTAAAGGAATTTTGTTCCCTCCACGACTGCCTCGAAAGCAAAGGGTAGATGCATGATGTACACATCCTTGGGAGGCGAGTGAGGCTGGCTCACAGGGAGAGCTCTCTTCAGTTCAGTGTTAATTAAGTTCTTCAACTCCTTTTTTCCTCAGGTGTTCTAACTGTTTACACATAACGTAGCAAAACTGGTTTGATTTGAGCAAAGAGACTGTCAAACTGACATCTGAAGTAAACTGGGAGGCAAAAGTACAGCAGCTTTTCTCACCCCCGGTGTGTCTATTTATTGGCATTTGTTGGGCTGCTGCTTATCTGGTGTAAAACTGCAACATCTCAGTGTTACGCTTGACTCGGGAGCAAATCGGTGCTGTTGAGAGAGCTGGGGGAGGAGGTACTTGAACAATAAAGGAAGAGAACAATGGAGAAGGTGATTATTTGGTGCTCTGCCTGGAAAAAAAAAAAACCAAAAGGGGGATAACTTGGTGTTTTGAAAGCAATCAGCAGTTGGACTTTGAGAGCAAAGATCCTGAACAAAATGCTGTTTGTGAAAAGTTTTTGCTTACAGCTTTATCTCGAGAGAATTGACCTGCAAGAAGCATCTTGAGTGAGAATAATGAAGGAAATTGAACCAAAGCAAAAAAAAATGTTCTTAAGTGAAGTTTGGAAAAGATGAAACTGATGAAGCAAGAAGACAGAGGGTCTGTCAGAAGGGGTGTGAATTATTGATGCAGTTGTGAGGAAATGGAGAAGGTCAGTGAAGTTTCTTGGATTAGAGAGAGGCTGCCCACAGAGTGCAGTTCAGGCAGGGTTAGCTGGGCCTGGTGCTTGCAGGGCTGTTAGCTTCAGGCCTGTGCTGGGCACTGCACCAGGCTGGGCTCTGAGGAAATTCCTGTGCTGTGCAGCTTAGCAAAACCTCTGCATCAGGCTTGGGTCCTCTGCCCAGGGTGAAACAAGGCTTCAGCTTTTGAAATGGAGACGGTGCTGCTTATTAACATAACTGCTGGCAAGGTTAAGTTACTGGGGATTTTTCATCTGCATTTAGTTTGAATTAAGATGAATTAAATCACAAGAGTTTGGGTGTTTCTCTTCCCTCTGTAAAGAAGTATGTAATTAGAAAAAAATGTAACACAAACTATCTAGAGGGTGAAAATCCTCATTTTAAATCTCCTGCAGGGACTAAATGTGGAGAACTCAGACTGTGATGGACAAACGTTAATATGTAGTTTTCCTGTTGAACACAACTTTTGATTTTCAAAATTGCTGAGCTTTCCTAGAGCTGACAGTGGCCCTTAGTCACTCGCTCAGTTCCTCAGCAGAGGTGGCTGTCACTTGGCAGCCAGTTGCTGTGTCACAGAGCACAGTTGCCACCTCCAGTTGTCTGTTGTTATCTGAAGGCGGCGGCTGGGCTCCGCAAAGACAGCTGCTGTGGAGCTGCAGTCTGGTGCGTGGGGCCTGCCAGGGTCAACTGGTTAATGAGACACACTCTGGTCTGGTGAGACATCTCTGTTGCATTTACTCCCCAAACACTGCACCTCCGCACGTTTGTCAGGGGTAGGCATCAGCTAAGGCTCCTGACACTGTAAATAAGGGTTTGTGTTAGACTGAGACAAAGCTCTTGTGGGTATGGTGCAGGCTTAGCAGCTCCAGGAGGCAGAGGATGGCAGTGTGAGTGGTGATGTCAAGTAATGCAGCATTCTCCTCCTCCTGGGGGCTTTCACTGGGGGGTGTATATAATTTAATTTGCCTTTTCCTCTTTTGAGCAAACCTACAAATTTGGGATTGGAAACAAATCCCAGAGGTAAGTGGCTCCCTCAGGTTTTCTTTGGGATCAAAAAAATCTCCTAACCTGAGCCTCCATGAAGAGGAAGAGAGGAGGAAAGAAGCTGCATAAATAATTTGTCAAGGCCTGGACTGAGGTGTGTATTAGAGGGTGGTCAGCAAAACTGAAGTGCAGCTAGATCGCAAACAGGTTTAGGTGGTTTGAGAAGGCCTCCTGTGCAGAGAATAAAAATGATTTCTGCGTGTCTGGGATCCAGATCCTTGTATAAAGTTTTCAAATTGGGAACATTGATCCCAGTTTCACCAGTTCATGCAGGTGAAGCACAGAGATGCTGAAGTTTTGGGTTCTGGTCATGGCAGAACCAGGACTAAATGTCACGGGCCTGAGTGGCAGCCTAGCACTGCACAGGAGGCAGCGTTTGTGGTTTGTGTCACATGCAGCTGTAGTTGAGTCAACAAGCCAGATAGTTCCTCCCTCTGTTCTCCTGTGAAACAGTGTTTTTAAACCAGCTAGAGGGAAGAGCTTTTGCAGCCTGTATAGCTGTCCCTTACACCATTTATCTTAATCACATGGAATGGGGCACCTCAGAGCATCTGGATGGTGTAAGGCCTGGACCCTCTCTCCAAAGGCAGGTGATGGTTCTGAGTGCTGGAGCTGGGCAGGAGCATAGAGTGCAGCTGAGACTCTGGGTTCCTGCTTAGGCTGCTGCAGAGCCTTCTCTCCCTGGTGGTGCTGCAGGAGCAGGGTGGCAGAGGCTGTGTCTGTGTTTGCAGATGATGAAAGCCATGAACAAGTCCAACGAGCACGTGCTGGCAGGCGGCGCCTGCTTCAATGAGAAGGCAGACTCCCACCTGGTGTGCGTGCAGAACGACGACGGCAACTACCAGACACAGGCCATCAGCATCCACAACCAGTCCAGGAAGGGTGAGAGGGGGCTTCCTCCGGCATCTGTCACCTCTCTGCTGCTCCTGTCACCCTGCCAGCAGGGGCTTTGCCAGGGGCTCACAGCTGGGCTTGCCTGTGTTCCCCAGCTTCTGTCAGACCTCCAGAGGCAGTAACCCTGGGCAGCCTTGGCAGGTGGATGTGCAGCACAAGCAGCAGCCCCACGCTGCCCTGCCTGCCCTTTATTCCCTCAGTGTTCTACACTCCTTGCAGAATCCACATTCTCAGGTGTGAGGGGGGCACATTGTGTGTTTTGCATCCTGTCTGCAGTCCACATCACCCTTCTCAAGGTAGCAGTGCTGCTCCGAATTTGCCTGAGAGGTGTTCCAGCAGCTTCACAGATCAAGCAGACAGAACCGTACTGACAAGGGAGCAAGCTGGTAATACTGTCTGCTCAAGACACCTCAGGCCTTGAGGTGCTCCAGAGGTCACAGAACTGCAACTAGCTTAGGCATCACTTCTCCATGGATAGCTTTGGCATTAGTGGGGACTGCAGGTGAAGTTGTGGCTGCTGCCCATGTGTGCCCTACACTGTGAAAGGAGGAACATTAGATCTAGAATGAGAGAAAGGTAAATAGGAAGAACCAATAGCAGCAGCATTTTAATAGTGCTGCTTCAAGGAGCCCTTCCTGTTCCCCTCAATTAGTCCATCTCATTTCCAGGCTTATTTTTGTTAGAGGAGGCTGAAAGGCTGCAGCAGCAGCAGTGTGCTGAGGATTTAAATCTTGTTGTCTGGGGGAAAATCTCCAGCAAAGATACTGATGCTATTTCCAGATGACAACAAACAAAACAGAGGACAGTGTCCCCAGTCACTCCAGTGAGGATAGTGGCCTGGGGTGTGACTCAGGACCCACGAGCTTCTCTGTCTTGTGTTCATTTTAAACCTGGGACAGAAAACTCTGCTGGAAATCCCTTTCCATGGTGTTCATCTAAGAGTATTTTACTTCAAATCAGATGGCTATGAGCTGTGGCCTTGCCAGGGGGGTTGGTGTTACAGCCCCTCCTGTTCCACTCAGTTAGCCCATCTCACTATGTTTGCCAGCTGTGTGAGAACACTTAATAGTTAGTTATGCACTTGGTTACTCTAAATGAGTATTCCTGAAACTCAAGAGGTGTGTGTGGGGAGGGGAGGGTGGTGAAATGTGAAAGTTCTTTAAGGCTGACAAAACCCATGTCCAGTTTAAGAAGTAACTGGGTCGTTTTGCCTTTCCATGTCCAAGCCTGGGATGTGCACTGCACTCACCTTCATTCTAAGCAGCAGTGGTCCTGATTTAGGTTGATGACCTCTGTGGCTGATGGAGCTGCCACACCTGGTTAATCTGCAAGGCCCTCTTTTGATGAAAGCCTCGCTGAAGCTCTCCTGTTGTTGTTGCAGTGACTGGTGCCAGCTTCTTTGTGTTCAGTGGAGCTTTAAAATCCTCTTCAGGCTACCTTGCCAAATCCAGCATCGTGGAAGGTAAGGACTGAGGAGTTCCCTTCCTAAGGGCTCAGCTGAGCAGGGCTCTGCTGCTGTGCCTCAGCCACCTGGCTCATGCTGCTGCTTCCACGGCAGAGGGGTTGGAACTAGATGATCCATAAGGTCCCTTCCAACCCTGCCAGGTCTGCGATTCAGCTTGCTCCTGCTTTGTAGCCAGAAATCCCCAGTTCCCTTTAATGAGGAGGAACTGCTCCACATGCAGTGAGACAGGGACAGAAGAAAATGTGGGTGAGAGATGAACTACCTGGCTTTTGAGCTTGGGTTTCAATGAGGAAATTGTGAGTTTAAGAAGTAAGGAATGTGTAATCCATTGTGCAGCAGAGGAAGCCCTGCTCCCAAATAGCTCTGCATTATGCAAGGTTCTGATGTGCATTGTTTATGTGCCTGCATGTGGGCAGATGAGAACATGACAAGTGGAGATGGCTGAGCTGGTACCTCTCTGATCTGTTCTTCTTTTAGCAGTTGTCATATCACAGAAATAAATGCCAACTGTGCTCGTGGATTGGAAGCTGCTGCTGCTCGTTAGCTGATCCTGGAGAGCTTTGTAGCCTGAGCTCCCCACAGCTGTGACAGCACAGACAGCAGTGTTTGCAGGGTGCTCCCTTCAGCTTGAGAGAGGTGCAGGAAGCCCTGCCTGCACTCAGTTAGCACAGCTCCACGGACCAGCAGCAGCTCCTGAGCCTGTGGTCCCCGGGGGTGAAGAGCCCTCCCTGGAAGCCAACAGACTTAGGTCATGGCACCATTCTCTGTGTCTAAGTGGGGGGTTTACTGCAAAGCAAAGGTGCAGAGGGGTTCAGGCAAGGAGGCTGCACATGGGGAAGGACTCACCAGTTATTTCTGCAGTCATTTAGACACAGTCCAAATTCTTCTGCCACTGTCAGGAAGGCATTGACTTCACAAAAGCTGCTACTACCAGAATGCTGCTTCCAGTGTCTGGAGTGGTGACACTGAATGGAAGGGGTCACCTGGGCTTTCTGAGGGCTGCCTAGAGCAAGTGTCAAGTTTTGAGGCAAATTTGTGTGGCCATTGCTACAGCTGACTGCCTGGGAGATGGACTTCACATTAGCCTTGGCTTTCCCTAGTCAAGGCTCATCGGTGCTGCATGGTAGGAATCTGAGAGCTCAGGAATGGTCTTACCTAGCACTGCTGACACAACTCTTAGCCCAGGTCTGTTGCACAAAGAGGAAGGATGATTAATTTCTGTGGTACAGAGGCTCTCTTCAGCATGGCTTCTCTTGCCTTATGAGGATTTCTTGGTTCCCTAGATGGAGTAATGGTCCAGATAACTGCAGAGAACATGGACTCCTTGAGGCAGGCCTTGAGAGAGATGAAAGACTTCACCATCACTTGTGGCAAAGTAGATGCTGAAGATCCTCAGGAACATGTCCATATTCAGTGGGTAGAAGATGATAAGAACTTCAGTAAGGGGTAAGTAGAGGAGCCATCACTTGACACTGAATGGTGGCTGATTGACTGTGCTTGTTAAAAATTTTAATTGATCTTAACAAGGTGCACAGGTCTTTAAATCAATCAGAGTTACAGGTCTGGGCCTCTCTTTTTGAGTGATGAGATGCAATTAAATCTAATGAAAATGGAATTGAGACACCAGAGCTTTGGGGCATCAATTTAGAAAGCTGTCAGTGCTATGGATTTTTTGCCATTGCTGATATCCAGTTATTGGAAACCACTAAGCTGTCTCCAGGCTCAGTGCTGAACCCTGCATATTGTGGTCACTTTGCTCTCTTGGTACTTGGACTGCATTAAGCAGTGCTGGAAATAAAACTGCTGAACAGCAGCGGTCTGTTGGGGCTCTTGGTAGTTCAGCCAAGAGAAAGGTGCACATGGCAGCCAAAGTACTGATGGCAGTGACATGCTGTTGTGGTGGGTAAGGACTCAGCATCTAGAAGGAAGGATACTTCTGCAGTTTCAGGGTCTGTAATTAGGTTCTGGTGTCTCAGCATTGCTGGCCTGCACTGAGGTTCCAGAGGACTGATAATGAACTCTCTATGAAATGCCTCACTGCTGTGTCAGTGCCTTAGGAGAGCTCAGCTCTGGTGGGAAGCTTTGTTGAAAAGCCTCTGCAGTAAGGTTCCCCCTGCACCCTGTTTGTATTGACCAGGGCCAGAAGCTGCAGGGACAGCAGGGAGAACAGCTTCTTGGCTCTGCCACCTGGGAGCCCACTGTAGCAAGGCTGCTCACTGTGGAGCTCCAGGCCCAGTAGCAGTTAGCAGGGTCACAGTTAGCAACTGCATTCAAGACCACTGGGTTTGGTTGGCAGCCTGAGAGAAGACTCTGAGTTCACTTCTGAGGCTGGGTCTATGTCCTGTTAAACTGATGTGGGTAATCATAGAATCATAGAATGGTAAGGTTGGAAGGGACCTCAAGGATCATCTAGTTCCAACCCCCTGCCATAGGCAGGGACACCTCCCACTAGTACAGCTCACTCAAGGCCTCATCCAATCTGGCCTTGAACACCTCCAGGGAGGGAGCATCCACAACCTCCCTGGGCAACCTGTTCCAGTGCCTCACCACCCTCACTGGAAAGAACTTCCTCCTAACATCTAGTCTAAATCTCCCCTCTGCCAGTTTAAACCCATTGCCCCTTGTCCTGTCATTGCAGGACCTTGTAAATAATCCTTCCCCAGCCTTCCTGTAGGCCCCCTTCAGACACTGGAAGGCTACTATCAGGTCCCCTCGAAGCCTTCTCTTCTCCAGGCTGAAGAGCCCCAACTCTCTCAGCCTGTCCTCATAGGAGAGCTGCTCCAGCCCTCTGATCATCTTTGTGGCCCTCCTCTGGACCCGCTCCAACACTTCCATGTCCTTCCTGTGCTGAGGGTTCCAGAACTGCACACAGTACTCCAGGTGGGGTCTGACGAGAGCAGAGTAAAGGGGCAGAATCACCTCCCTTGCCCTGCTGGCCACGCTTCTCTTGATGCAGCCTAGGACTCGGTTGGCTGTCTGGGCTGCATGTGCACACTGCAGGCTCATGTTGAGCTTTTCATCAACCCAGACTCCAAGGTCCTTTTCCTCAGGGCTGCTCTCCAGCCATTCACCACCCAGCCTGTATTTGTGCTTGGGATTGTGCCTACCCAGGTGCAGGACCTTACACTTGGCCTTATTGAATTTCATCAGGTTGGCCTGGGCCCAACTCTCCAGCCTGTCCAGGTCCCTCTGGATGGATCCCTGCCCTCTAGCAAGTCGACTGTGCCACACAGCTTGGTGTCATCTGCAAACTTGCTGAGGGTGCACTCCATTCCTCTGTCTATGTCACTGACAAAGATGTTAAACAGCACTGGTCCCAGCACTGACCCTGACCCCTGAGGGACACCACTTGTCACTGGTCTCCAGGTGGACATTGTGCCCTTGATCACCAATCTCTGGGTTCGACCATCCAGCCAATTCCTTATCCAGCGAGTGGTCCATCCATCAAGTCCATGTTTTTCCAGTTTGGTGACCAGGATGTCATGTGGGACAGAGTCAAATGCCTTAAGTTAGTCACTGCCTGGGAGCCGAGTCCAGCTGCAGAACACTGTTACCAGCAAAGCTGCAGTGAGGCCATTGGAGGACTCAGGTGTCACAGGGAGCTGCCCTTAGATCCTGAGGTGGATCCTTGTGCAGTGGCCTCAGTTCAGCAGGTAGAACTGACCCTTTTCCCTCCCTTTCCCAGTGTTGTAAGTCCTATTGATGGCAAGTCAATGGAGTCTATAACAAGTGTGAAGATCTTCCATGGCTCAGAGTACAAGGCAAACGGGAAGGTCATCCGGTGGACAGAGGTAAGCAGACAGATAGAGGGGCACAAAAACACATCTGGCATTTTGGACTTGCAGCTCCTGTCTGGCCTTTCACCCTGCTCTCCCTTGCTCACCACAATTAAAGCAGCAAATTCCTCAGGACCAACCTGTTAGCTCTGTTACCTCCAAGGGATGATTCCATGTGGCAGGTGGAGAATGAATCCCTTGCTGCTTGTGCATGGCTCAGGCTGCTCCTGCAGCCAGCCTCTGCAGCTTGCTCTGCACTGGCCACCTCTTCTCACACATGGGTGTGGAAGTTGTAGGGAAGCAGACAAGGTACCTTGAGGTGACAAGTGTTTGTGTTTAGAAACCAGCTTTGGAAATGGAGACAGAGCTTCATGATTCTTTTTGAACCATGCAATTTGGAGCCATCTTCTCTTGAGTGTTGCAGACTCAAATGGATGTGCCATGGCATCAATCTTTTGACAAACTGCTGGCACAGCTGATGGCACCTGGACCTCTGCCAGCACACAAATGCCAATGGCAAAAGATGTCTTGAAGTGTTTCACTTAAGCTGCCCAGGAGGAACCAGGTTACTCACTGCAGCTTGCCTCCTTAGTCTCCTCTTTTCCCAGGGCTGTTGGGCAGAACAGAGACAAGTTCGTTGACAGCAACAATACAGATCTGCAGGCTGTACTAAAACTGTGACTTTTCTGGAGCTAACATCTGTGTAAAAGCAGTTTTTTATTAACAGCTCTGTGCAGTACACAGTGGATTTCCAGGATGAGGCTTCGAGCAGAACTGAAGGGGTTTTTTGAGACTATGACTGGTTTAAATCTTTATTTTGAAGGTTTATTTTTCTTCACCCAGAGTGGTTTGTCTTTCAGGGTCTTTGCTGGTCTTCTCTCAGCAGCTCTTCTTTACATCTTCAATTGTAAAAAGTTTAACCCTAGCCTTATTTTGTGTCAAGTCATGTACCATGTTCTTGTGCCAACTCTTTCCTTCAGGTGTTTTTCCTGGAAAATGATGAGCAACACAACGGTCTGAGTGACCCAGCCGATCACAGCAGGCTGACTGAGAACGTGGCTAAAGCTTTCTGCTTGGCTCTTTGCCCTCATCTGAAGCTGCTGAAGGAAGATGGAATGACCAAGCTAGGGCTGCGTGTTACACTTGACTCAGATCAGGTAAGTCTTGATCAAGTCTGGTTTACCTCGGGAGAGGTTGTCCTGTTGTGACCACCACAGAAGGAATACACCTCTTGAACTGCTCATGCTTTAAGTGCCACCATTAGCAGATGCCAGTACAGTGGTGCTGGCTGCTGCTTGGTGTTTGGGGCCACCTGTTAAAGTGGGGAATTAACACCAGGCCTGCCCTCTGTATGCCAGGAGCAGCATTTGCTCCGTGGTCAGATACCTGTGAGCTGCAAGCCCACCACATGCTCAGAGAAGACAAAAGTGGCCTTTTCACCAGAGGTAAAAACCAGGAGTGTCTTAAATGTATTGTTGGGGAAGCGTCAAACATGGCCCTTCCCACAACATCACACTGTGCATGGGGCAGAGAAACAGATGGGAGGTCCCTTCCAGCCTGCTGTACAGCAAAAGCTGTAAGCAGAGGTAAGGGTCTCTCCTGGCAGGACAGCTGGCCTTGCAGTGGAGCAGCCTTAGCATCACTCTGTGCCGTAATCTGCTAAGGCAGAGTGAGTTCCTGCTCATCTGAATGATCTGCTTTGACAAAGCAGGAGAAAAAAAGAAGGTGCTACTGTCTAGGCAGCTGCTGGGAACATGGGAAGAACAAAAAAACAAGTGGCAAAGCTGCTTAGCACCTGCTGCATCCTGTTCAGGGGCCATGGCCTCGTGCTGCTCATCCTTCTGCCCAGCAGGTCCCTCGGTGCCCCTGGCTGCAGTCCTGTGTGCCATGCTCTGTCAAACCCACTCTTGTTTATTTTTTAGGTTGGTTATCAAGCTGGGAGCAATGGACAGCCACTGCCCTCTCAGTACATGAATGACCTGGACAGTGCCTTAGTGCCAGTGATTCATGGAGGGGCATGTCAGCTAAGCGAGGGGCCAGTCATAATGGAGCTCATCTTTTATATTCTGGAAAACATCTCATAAGAGGACTTCATTTTCTGTTCAGACCTGTTCCGGCAGCAGTTGTATCTGAATCATTTGCACTTTAAAACTGGAAAATTAAGCTTTTGTTAACACTACTGGGGAGGGAGGGGGAGGGACAGTTGTTCCATAATTCTAAATCTTCTATGCATTGTCAACAACCAGAGAATCAGGGCAGCTTCTATACTGCAACATGGCTATGCTCTCCTTGCAGCTACTCCACTTCTGTTACTGTTTAGACAAATGCTGATGTTAGAGACTCGCAGTCCTGTACTCGCCATGCTCAAACGGGCGCAACGGTCCCGGGGGCGTCAATAAAAGGTGAAACTCCACTCTTGTCCTGGTTGTAGATGGACACCTGAGAGATGGCAGCCAGGGCCTCTGTGCTGCTGCCCTCCTCTTAGCGTCGGCCTCGGTTACTCTGCAGCCAGTAAACGGATCCATGCCGTTGTCTGGGCCAGGTTAGTGGCTGCAGGAGGCTTGGAGGAGCCCTGAGAGACCCAGAGGGGTGACCTGGCCATACCCACACCAGCATCTGCAGCTGGGTGAGCAGGGCAGGCAGTGGCATGGAGAGGGCAGCCTCATGTAGCACAGGCTGCTTTGCTCCTTTACTCTACTTTCTATTGAACCCATAACTATGACCTCCTAGAACAACTCTGATCTTCTGTCCTTCCTTTGCAACTCCGTCTGAAGCAGAGGCAGTGGGAGCCCTGCCTCTTGCCTCTTCCCCAGCAGATCCTGTTTGCTAAAGAAAAGGAACACCCAGGGCAGCATGCAGCACCCTGGCTGTATGCTATGGTGTAGCACTGGTGTCACATAACACAACTGCCTGCCAGCAGCCTGCCAGGGCCCACCTGTGATACAGAGAGGAGCTGGTGCTGCAGCTCTGCTGAAAAAAAAGGCTTTCTGCGCAGCTCTCAACACTTGTACTTGGGCCCCAGTGCTCAGGGAGTTACTGAGGCAAGCAGCTGCTCACATCTGCCACGACCATGTGACGCTGGAATGGCACTGGCCAGAGGAGCAGCAGTTCTACATTCTTAGTGTCTCCATGGAAAGGTGCTGAGCAGTGGGAAGAGCTGGAAGCAGAAGAGGTTTGGTTTGCTTAGCTATAGCCATGCAAAGCATCTGCTTAGAGTCCCTCCTGGCTAGGGAGGCAGGTAGGTTTCTCTTCCTGTCTATAAAAAAGATGGATGTGAGAAGAGAGGCTCATGCTAAGAACACCAGCTCAGACATTGCAGTGTCCCTCCTGGCACCCAGCACTGGCTGTGGGAGTGCTGTAGGTGAGTAATGCATGTATGAAGAGCAACGTGAGGCTGGGGCCAGGCTTGCGGTAGTTGGAGAGAGGGAGCCTTGGCTAGGCAAAAGGCAAGGCTGCTGGGCCCACAGCTGTGCAATGTGTAGAGAAGCAGAGAACATCTCTGCACTGGTGCAGAAATGCCTACTGCTCCTTGAGGGAAAAGCCAAGGCTGACAAATACAACACTGCAGTTACAGTTCCCACCCATCCCTGGGAGCAGACTGGGATCCACCTGCAGCAACAAAAGTTGGCCAGCAGTGGTAGCACACTGCTGCACTGGGAGGGGAACTGTCACAGCCAAGTGAAGCCTTCCCCCTGGCATTGGGCAAAGGTGCCTGGCTTCCTGCGGCATGCTGAAGGTTTGCTGCTGGACAGACCCGGGGCTGTCACCCTTAGCAGCTACCCTCTGTCTGTTCAGGGCAGACGCACCCCTGCATGCTGTTTTTGCACGCTGGGGCACAGCGCTCTGTGGTGTAGGCAGTGGTCAGCGGCTGGCAGAGCACCCCCTGAACTGATGCCCTTCCTCCAGCGCCTGCACCCAGCTTTGCCACAGCAGCAGCTTTCCAGTTACCTTATTTGCGTTGTTACGCTTAATGCAGTAAAAGAGATGAAAACTTCTCTCCCTCTGCCCCCAGAGTCTTTTAGGTTTGGGTTCCGTTGTGCAGAACACTACCGGCTCGTGACTGACGTTTGCTTCACCCACAGCCTCTGAGATGACCTTAATGACCATGTTGTTAAGAGATGAGCACTTGTTTGAGAAACAAAATGTACTTTTAAACTTCAGTTAGTTAACATTGCAAAAAAACCCAGCATATTCTATTTTTATTTCCAACATGTAGTTTTGTATATTAAATTTTTTGAAACTCAAACCTGAACACTGTATTGTCTTCATCTGCTCAGGAGGATAGGGGCAGCTCTACCTCACTGCACTCTCCTCTTTCACCCACAGCCCTGCTCACATAGCTCGTGCAGGAGCTGCCCCTGTGCCCAGCAGCACAGGCACAGCCTCTCCTCTCAGACCCGAGCTCTAAAAGCACAAACAGATTTGGTACCGTTTTCATATGCTGCTGATCAAAAGCACTCCTGGAGCTAGTCACAACCCACTTTTCTACCTGGCAGAGGGGCTGCTCTCCCCCTCCCCTGGAAGATCTGTAGAAGCCCCTATCTGTGAAGATGCAAGGAAGGCTGGGAAGCAGCAGAGGCTGATGGACTGTCTTTTTTCCCCTCCTTTTTTAAATTAAACCCTCACAAAGCCCAGAAGAAGGATGAAGGCACAGTACTGGGCTGCACCAACCAAGCAGTGCAGCAAGCATGGCTGAGAGCTGGCAGCCAGAACAAAAACACCTCAGAGCATTTCCTTTCCTCCTGAAAGGAGCCTGGCACTGTGCTAGCAGGCAGGGAGCAGGGGCAGCACCACGTGCCCACTGCCCCAGCCCTGGCTCCTCTGTTTGAGGAAGCGACAAAAGCCCTGGAGGCCTCGGTAAGCAAACAGAACAAGCAGGAGCACGCTGTGCACAGGGGCACGCTGGCTGCTCTGCACGTGAAGAAATGAGTTCCAGGCAAGGTCTTACCTGTGACAGACTGAAAAGCTGCTGCACTGCGCCGGGGAGAGGCTGCCTCTGCACACAGCTCTGCATAGCTCATGGAACATTCACCGGTGCTGCCCGAGCAGCCCCACGTTAAGGCAACGCTGTCTGTTTTGTGCAACCAGTACCAGTCCCCTGCAGCAGCACAGCTCAGAGTCCTACACGTGCCTCAGAGTTACGAGTAAGCACTGCGGCTGTCACCAAACAGGCATCAGGGTCAGTAGTGCAGCTTTTAACATCTTTGGTGCTCGCAGCTAGCAGCATCTTTCTGCCTGCATTCGTCCCACCACCCTTCTATGTTCCAAGGGATCTGTGAGTTAAAAAACACAACACACACAAAGAAAACTACTTGATGGTCACAGCTCATGGTCATGTCATGTTTAAAATGCTGACACGAACAGTCTGGATGGACCATCAGCACAATCAAGGGGGCAAAGTTCTTGAGCTCCACTGATAGAAAGTGCTTAGGTGTCCAGACATGCCAGAGGTGTCCCTCACAGGCCACATACTAACCATCCTGGCTGTAGCCTGACAGTCCAGGTGGTGCTACAAATCCAGACCTGTGTAATGAAACAAGCCCTCAGTCTGTGAAATCTAAGACAACTCAGAAGCCAAGAAGTGGCAAACAGGTGTTGTAGGTGTGAAGCTTAGAAGTGAAAAACACAACAGCAGGCTAAGGAGGAGGGCACAACAACTTCTGGAGCTCAAGCAAAGACAGAGGCAATGCTTAAGAGGAACTTCGCCCTGCTTCATCATCTGCTTTCCCTGAGGGAAGGTGAGGTTTGCTCCATGCTCTGGTGCACGAGGGCTCTCTGAGCTGTCACAACACAGTAAACACCTACTCACAAGGGCTCAGCATGGGCAGTGCCCTGTCACTAATGCTCTGTGACTGCAGGAAAAGGTGCAGGGTACCACAGGGAGAACTGCCTGTCCCTGCAGAGACCCTGTCCTCTGCCTGGTTCTCTGAACAGAAGCCGAGATAAACACAAGGCTACAGCTCCTCCTGCCCAGAAGTCTGTCATACTCTGAGACAGCCTAGCTTCACATTTGCTTTTCAGATGAAACCAAGCAGACATTGCTGGCACAAAGGAATGCCCTTCTCTAGCTTCTGGTAAGGGCCCTGCTAACTGAAAGGTGTTTTGATAACCTTAGGACAGACACCCACCCTCCTAGACAGGGCTCAGTAGCCTTCCATTGCTGCTCCCAGTAGAGGTGATGCTAGAGGCTGTCCTGGTATCTCATGGGACTGTGACATAGCATCTTTGGTTCACAAACTGATCAGAGATCCTGCAGCCTCCTGTCTGCAATGATGCCAACTTCCCACTACCACAATAAGGCTGAGTGATATCAAAGTCAGAGGTGGATGAGGTCACTGCCAACAGAAGACACTGGAGCAGTGATCTGCAGCCCTGTCCCTCTTCAGACACAGATGCATACCTCACCCAGAGCTAATGCTCCAGGACCAGCCAGTTCTCTGTAACTGTCTGAAGATCTTGACCGCTGAGGGGCTCCCTGAGTCTCACTTTCACCTCCAGTTTCCCTCCAGTGGGCTTTCTGCCATCAAATATCTGAAAGAAGCACAAAACCAAGAGCAGTTAGCACACACACAAACAAGGTCACACTACAGTTCCTCAGGCAACTATTCACTCTTCCGAGGACTAAAAGATGACAGAGGTCACCTGCAGGTGACTCCAGTGCTGGGATGTGCCACAGCCAAGTGCCTACCCAGACTCAGAACTGAGCAGAGCAGGTTCCCCACATAACCCATGCAAGGCAGCTTTACCCCTGCCTGCTGAGCCCCTCAAGTACAGACTCCACAGGCAGCTCAAAGGACACTATGAGCAGTGGTGTCCTCAGCATGGTTGTGATGTGGCCATTTATTTCTTACTGAGGTTCCACTTAGTGATCTCCTTCTGGATCTACCTGCTCAAGAAGCTGCCAGGAGCAGAAACATCCCAGCCAAAACAAGCTTCAAGAGCTGACCAGGCCATAAAGACCCCCCCAGTATCAGTCACCCTGCACACACAGGGACTGCAGTTCCCATGGCAGCCAGGGACTGTACCTCTATGATCTCACGAACTTCACATTCTGACTCCAGCCTCTCCAGTTTCAAGTGTGCTGTCCCCACCTGCTTGTCACTTCTGAAGAAGGACCTGTTGGAAAGAAATCTTCTTCAGTTGACTGGGTAAGGTTTGTCAGAACATTGAAGTGAAAGCAAGCAGAGAGGCCATCACTATTTGCAACATCCCTGCACCCAGTAGAGTCAGGCAAGGGATGCTACTGGAACTCTACAGAGCAGGGTGCAAGGGACAAACCCTTGGTGAGCTGCACTGCAAGGACAAGATGCAGAAGCACAGAGGGTTCTCTTGCAACTAGTGAAAAATGAGGACTGCAGTGAAGACAATCAACTGAACCAGCACTTGGAACGGCAGTAGCTCTGGTCCCTGGACAGCCAGCACAGAGCAATTCTTAGCTGCAGACTGGTCAACAGAACAAGCTGAGACTTCCCAAGGGAGCTGCATCGCTCAGGAGAACATGTCCCAGGCAGCTGCTGACTTTATCTAAGGACCCTGTTTCATTCTAATAAATCAAAACACAGAGTCTGGAGGTAGGAAACCAACCAGCCATGCCTGTCCTGGTTTACACAGAGAATCTGACAGGAATTCAGAAGCTTCCTTTTTTTAGGCCATGCTACTTAGGAAAAAAACCAGACACAGCCCAACCCTGCAGCATCACCCTGCTTCCTGTTAGCATCAGGAAGTGCTGAAGTGTTGTCAAGCAAGACAGGCTACACAGTGAGCACTCTGGAGAGCCTCAAGGCTGTGCCAGCTGTGCCAAAGGAGCCAGCATATGAATGCGCAGACCTGCTGCTGCCATCAGTGCCTCTAAGTGACCACCTGGGAACCCCAACATCTAAAATCTCTGACTGGAACAGGACCAAGGCTGTCTCCTCACATCCATCACCCTGAGGAGTGCTTCATTCACTCCACACAGCTCACGTCAGCTGCAGTGTCAGGAACTGATGGCATCACACAGACCTTAACCTCACTTTCTGGCTGTGTGTCAGGAATGGTGTGGCTCAGGGAGTGCCCAGGCCTCTCTGGGTCGAGAGGACAATGGTGCTATTAGCTCATGCTGCAGTGGAAGGGAGCTCAGACACTTCTGGACTCGGAATGCACCGGAGCAGGCAGCAAGGATCATCTCTGCCCCCAGCCTGCTGCTGGAGGACTGGAAAGGCTCCAGCTCAGTTGGGATTGCTTTTATTTGGCAGCTTGTCCATCTCAGCACAGAGTGCTATAGGAAAGAACAACGTCACAGTTACCTCAGGAGCTGATGGCACTGCCTCCAGCACAGTGCCTAGGAATCCAGCTTACAGAAAGCCTTCCAGAGATGAGGCTGCATTCTGCCTTGAGCCATCTACAGTAGCCTCACAGAAGTCACTTGGGAAGGGTCAGGATTTGTTAGCTTCCATGCTAGGGTGCCTCCATTACCTCACAAGCATCTTAACATGGCTTACATAAGTGTGCTGCAGTGTGCTGGACACTGCTCATCAGCACTTCTCCCGGCTGCAGGTTTTGAAAGCATTCCTCCACTGCACAGCCCTACAAACAACAGAGTGGGGCACCCCTGATGGGTTCTAGGGGGTCTGCAGTGAAGGATGGGCTTTTTTCAAGGCCATGGATTCAGAAACAGCTCTGAGGAAATCTCCTTTTGTCTGCAGTGTCCTCTCCTTTTGTGGAGGTTTAGGGAGAGACTTTTCTTTTGGAAAAATACATTGCTGGGCTTTTACTTCCAAGTGGTTTTTAACCTTAGGTTTAATATCTATGACCTGAAACAAACCTCCTTTGCTCACTGAGAGAAAATAATTCTTGGGAGATGGTCAAAGAGCTATTAGAAACCCCAAAACTACAACATCTACAAACATTTCTGTGGTACTATTTATAGTCTTGAAGACAAGGAGCAGACACCCCTCAGGGAGGAGCTTGGATCCTGTGGGATAATGTGGGACCCTTACAGAAGGAAAATGGAGAGCTGCTGACAAAGGACATGGACAAGGCTGAGATGCTCAATGACTTCTTTGCCTCAGTCTTTAACAGCAAGGGCTCCAACCACAATGTCCAAGTTGCAGAGGGTAAAAGTGAGGACTGGGAGCAGGCAAATCTGCCTACTATAGTAGAAGATGATGTCTATGAGCTCCTAAGAAACCTGAATGTGCACAAGTCCATGGGGCCTGATGAGATCCACCCACGGGTCCTGAGGGAACTGGCAGATGAAGTTGCCAAACCACTGTGCATCATATTTGAAAAGTCATGGCAGACTGGTGAAGTTCCTGCTGACTGGAGAAGGGCAAACATAACACCCATCTTCAAGAAGGGTAAAAAGAATGACCCTGGAAACTACAGACCAGTCAGCCT
>VWZE01023665.1:0-10333 GCA_013396675.1 Eubucco bourcierii | reverse complement strand
AAAGATGATCAGAGGGCTGGAGCAGCTCTCCTATGAGGACAGGCTGAGGGAGTTGGGACTCTTCAGCCTGGAGAAGAGAAGGCTTCGAGGGGACCTGATAGTAGCCTTCCAGTATCTGAAGGGGGCCTACAGGAAGGCTGGGGAAGGATTATTTACAAGGTCCTGCAATGACAGGACAAGGGGCAATGGGCTTAAACTGGCAGAGGGGAGATTTAGACTGGATGTTAGGAGGAAGTTCTTTACAGTAAGGGTGGTGAGGCACTGGAACAGGTTGCCCAGGGAGGTTGTGGATGCTCCCTCCCTGGATGTGTTCAAGGCCAGATTGGATGAGGCCTTGAGTAACCTGTACTAGTGGGAGGTGTCCCTGCCTATGGCAGGGGGTTGGAACTAGATGATCCTTGAGGTCCCTTCCAACCTTACCATTCTATGATTCTATGATTCTATCACTTCATCCTTTCCTGCTGAAGGTGGCTGGGGGAAGGAGATTAGTGGGCATTTCTTCTCTGCTTGTTTCCTGCTGCTGTTTGTTCAGGGGATCACAGAATCACCAAGGCTGAAACAGACCTCTAAGATCATCAAGTCCAGCCAATAACCTAACACCACCACATCAGCTAAACCATGCCACCAAGTGCCACAGCCAATCTTTCCTTAAACACCTCCAGGGATGGTGACTCCACCACCTTCCTGGGCAGTCCATTCCAGGGTCTAATCACCCCTTCTGTGAGGAAATGCTTCCTAACATCCAACTTAAACCTTCCCTGGTGCAGCTTCTGGCCATGCACTCTTGTCCTGTCACAAGTTGCCTGGGAGCAGAGTCTGACCCCCACCTGACTACGACTTCTCAGGCAGTTGTAGAGAGCGTTAAGGTTCCCCCTGAGTCTCCTCTTCTCCAGGCTGAAACACCTCCAGCTCCCTCAGTCTCTCCTCATCAGGCTTTCTCTCCAGTCCCTTCCCCAGTCTCATCATTCTGCTCTGGTCCCACTCCAGCACCTCAGTATCTCTTGCAGTGAAAGCCCAGAGCTGCACACAGTGCTCGAGGTGAGGCCTCCCCAGGGCAGAATCACATCCTTGGTGCTGCTGGCCACACTATGCCAAGATCTGCCACCCCTCCAGCCCAATCCGGAAGCATGGCTCTACGGTTCCTGCTGTGAGGACAAACCCAGGCATCTCAGAACCAGAGAACTCGCACCACATCTTTTGGTCATCTCCAGAAAGGCTTCAAAGGACAGCCTGGAGCTGACACAGCTCATGAACCACTGCAGTGTGCTTCCCAATGGAGATCTCAGGCCTGAGCCCAGGCTTTAAAACCAAGCAGAGTGCCAGTTGGCAGGAGAAGAGGCTATGCCCCTTGTGCACAGTGGAATGCAGAAGAGAGGGAAAACCTCTTAACCACATGTGAACACTTCACAGGTCCAGGTAGGGTATCTAGTGAGGTCCTGAAGAGCAGAGCAGTTCAGCAGCCAGACTGACAGAGGAGGAGCCAGGAAATCAGCTTTTGCTGATTGAGAATATGGAAGATCTGGAGTAAAACCAGTGGGACTTGAGAAACAAAGAGTAGCACAAAGAGCCTCTGAGACAGACTTGGGTTGTCTAACACCCCACCCAAGTCATGGATCACAACCTGCAGAGGGGTGAGTGAAGAGAGGCTGCTCCAGTTTGGAATACATCAGAGGTGAGCCTGCAGCAGAGGCATTTCCCTGAACGTTACCATCTTCTAACACCCATCTCAGCATTGTGGTCTGAGACAAGGGGACTCTGTCTCTCCCAAGACAGCCTAACAGTTTGCTAGCAGTGTTCCACAAATGTTGTAAGATGCTCAGAACAACGAGAAGCACAAAACCACGATGCTGGTTCTGCCATCATCTGGCATCTGCTTTGCTGTTGGTGGTGTTTTGCTGCCACTTTCTCATTCTACAAAGTTATCCCAGGTAACATTTAAACCTCCCAATGACTACAGCCAAACTGGAACCTGAAGCTGAACCACCACCTTCTCAGTCTCAGCAACTCCTCTTAAACTCATCCTCAACTCATCTGCCAGTCAGGAACCAACTTCAATAAACTCCTGCCTTTTTTCATCCCCACAGAGCTCAGGCACATTTGGAAAGGAGCCCTCAGACCTGAGAGACATACAAGTCTTTATTGCTAGCCTGAAGCGAAAGGTGCCTGATAGCCTTCAGCTACCAGACTCTTTTGAGCTGCTACTGGAGAAGCACTGAGGGGCAGCAGACTCTGCACTCACCCTTTATGAAACACCTCAAATTTGATGCCTTTGGACCGGATCGCTCGTCGGAAGCCTCGGTGATTCCGGTTGATGTTCAGCTTAAACAGTTGGTTATATTCTACAGTGGAGAGACAGAAAGAAGAGCAACTGTCAAAGGCAAGCCATGGCCTATGCTCTGCCACCTGCACCTGCTCAGACCTCTGCTGATCTGCCTTCAACCCATCTGTGAAGGACAAGTCACATCGCTATGAGCCTTCTTCTCAGGAAGTCATTAGCAAGCTGGTGTCCCTGTGTGACAGCACATCTCTGCCATCCTCCCCTTACAGGGACAGAAACCAAAAGTGCAGAAAAACCCAGGGTGACAGAGATTAAACAGAATGTCTGCAGCTAGAAGAGTACAAACCAGCACGGAAACCAGAGAGGAAGGCTGGTGTGACTGGGAAGGGTTGTTTAATGATGTCATTAATGCTCTTTTAACACCAGTTTCACTGGAGAAACTGTGCCTCAGGATACCTTTTGATCAGAAAGCCTCACAGCATTGTACAACTGCTATTCAAACACCCACAAAAGCCATCTCTGCTTGTCAGCCTGGGAACCCAAAGCACTCAAGCAAAGTGTGGCTGCTCAGCAAGTGCTGATCAAGCAATTGGAAAACTTGGAAAAAGCTCTCAGTATCTGAGTTTGAGACTTCAACCAGTACCAGAAAGTAGGTAGCAACTCAGAAGATGAATCTCTTCTGAGATAAATTCACAACTAGTAATTTGAATACCAAATTCAGAGTTGTTGTGATAGCAGGTGGCTTATTTCAAGAGCTGAGAAAGCACTACAGCAATAAACCAGAGTGCAAGGTGATGAAGTCTGAAACACACACCTGCACCTGATGGCCAGCTACAAAGGGGCATTCCTCAAAAGGCGCAAAGAAAGGATTTTCATTAGTTTCAAGACACAGTGTTTAAAACCAGCCCAGCCCAAGGTGTGTTTCTGCAATGCTGCTGTCAGGTTCAGAGATGTTAGCTGGTTACCAGAAGTCAGGACAGAACTGGCACTCTCACAGGACACAGAATTTGACTAAGGGTTAACCCGCGGAGATATTAAAATTAACCATTTAATCTATTCAATACAGACATTTCATTTCACTGGCCCAGGTCCCAGCAGGCTTGACAGCAACAGCTGGAGCATGGTTGGTGGCTTGATCACTGCTCTATTTCATACCACAGTAACTGGCACCACTGTTGGGATGAGGGTGAAGGAGCTGCCAACCCAGCTGGACTTCACCCTCCAACAAGCCCTTTCCTAAGAAAGAAGATAAAAGGCGGTGGGAGGCCCTCTGGTCTAACACACAGCATGAGACTGGCCTGTGCTCTCCCAAGTTCTTCCCTCTGTCCCAGAGAAAGTACTCACCTGGACAGTTGTTATTGTTAATGACAGGGGTTTTGCTCTTTTGAGGCTGCTCCTGTTAAAAGAGACACACATTGCACAAAGCCATCAAACACTGCTGTGGAACACAGGCAGCAACCATTCCTGGTACCCGCAGAACACCAGGCTACAGGGGGTTATCTGAGTGACAAGCACCTGCATTTCACTGTGGTAAAAACTGCAACACCATCCACACCTTACATTAAACACAAGAGCCACACAGAAGCTCCACAGGCACTCCCAGGTCAGTCCAGCCACCTCTGACTGTGACTGCTGAACCAGATGCTGCAGCACTCAGCAACGCTGCTCCTCCTGCAGCAGCTGCAATAATAAAGCAGCATGAGGAACTCAGCACAAATCATTCAGGGAATTGCCCTACTATTATTCTGCCTGACAATCAATCTGCCACCAAAATGAATTAACTTTTAACCTACAGCAGAGTACAAACTACATCTCTGGGGACCAAATGAGGACAATGTGACCCAATTATTGCAGCTACTTTGCCAAAGCGCTCGCAGCTATGGGGGAGCAAGGTGGTGTGGAAGGTGGTGTGCCCGGCTGCTGGCTGAACAACACAGACTTGTCTTTTTCTGGAATAAAGAAAACTTGACTTAAGGCAGTGATCCTGATTCTTCCTTATTCCCCAGAAAATCACTCCTGCAGACCAACTGTGTTTTCAGCCATCCTGATGGGGAGGGACGGACTCCTCCACCAAGGTCTCATGTGTCTCAAACCTGATCTGACCATTACCAACCTTCCCTCAGGTAACTGAACCTGTTTTAATGGAGCTGCTGCAAAACTTATTAGGAGGTAAAAATCTGGTCTCTGCAGTCTCACAGGGCTAGGCCTCAATCCTGTAAAACCAAAGATGAGTTTTGCCCTACAAAGCAGTAGAAGCCCTAGCACACCTAAATGGAAAGGCTGGAGAGCCCTCCTCAGGAGCCTTTCTAGCTCAGTGGTTTCAGTACCTTTCAAACCAGGGACTGCTTCTATGAGTGGGGGGGAACAGGATAGCAGTGAGGAGTTCCAAGGAAAGAAGCAACATCTGTCTGTAAATATGTATTTAGTGTACACACAAAGATGCACATAGACATGGGCACATACGCATCACTACTCGCTAGTGAGGTCAAGAAACATGTCTGGTCTGAGTCCTTCTTCCAGCCAAGCACAGCCAAGTCCATGTACCCTGCCCTGGTGTTTGGTTAAGCTACCAGTGCAGCTGCATCCCTGCAAGGAATAAACTTCCACCAATTATGCAAACACTGAAATCACTCTGATTGACATCATCGGGGGCACAGTTGGGCATGGTTTAGAACTCTGGTTAGGAGTAACTGCTAACTGCCAGCCAGTGAATGCACAGGCCTGAAGCACTCCGGTTAGGAGCAACTGCTAACTGCCGGCCGGCGAACGCACAGGCCTGAAGCACTCCGGTTAGGAGCAACTGCTAACTGCCGGCCGGCGAACGCACAGGCCTGAAGCACTCCGGTTAGGAGCAACTGCTAACTGCCGGCCGGCGAACGCACAGGCCTGAAGCACTCCGGTTAGGAGCAACTGCTAACTGCCGGCCGGCGAACGCACAGGCCTGAAGCACTCCGGTTAGGAGCAACTGCTAACTGCCGGCCGGCGAACGCACAGGCCTGAAGCACTCCGATTAGGAGCAACTGCTAACTGCCGGCCGGCGAACGCACAGGCCTGAAGCACTCCGGTTAGGAGCAACTGCTAACTGCCGGCCGGCGAACGCACAGGCCTGAAGCACTCCGGTTAGGAGTAACTGCTAACTGCCAGCCAGTGAATGCAAGGGCCTGAAGAAGGCACCACACTGCTAAGTGTCAGTTGTGGAGAGCAGCAGCAGAACGGAGCAGTGACAGGCACAGCTCTGTTTGTCACAAGAATTTTGTGTTTTACAAATGAATTCAGTGTGCCCCGAAGTGTTTTCCCCTTCTAGAAGCAGTCCTCCACTTCGTCCTTGAAGCCCCCCCAAGCAAATAGAGATCCCAGACCAAGGCATGGAAGACCCAGGAGGCCACTCACCGCACTCGGGTACTGAAATTCAAACTTCACAAACGCATCCAAGTCTTTTGGTGACACACCTGGGTGAGACAGCCAGCAGCCAATTCAGACAGCAGTACAAATACTTTCACTGCACTGTAATGCTGAGCAGAATTTCCCAGAGCAATTCATGACCACACGTCTCTTGACAATTGGAAAACCCATCCATCAGCCCAAAACCCATGGGAAACTGGCATCTAAAGGAAGACCTCTACTCTTCTTAATGCTGCTGCTATGCCCAAGACAGTCTAGCACAGGTGCTTTACAGGCTCCCAGAAACAAGAAACTAAAAGCAGCTACAGCAGAGGCAACTCCTGTCTACTACGGGTCGTTAGGGTGGTGCAAAGTTAAGGCAGGCACTCCTAACAAAGCAGGAGATAAACATGGAAGTTAAACTATCACCCAGATACAAGCAAACCCAGGACAATTTAAAGTCTTTCCCAGATTCACTTTGTTCTTCTGGGGTGGTGGTGGGAGTGTGGTGTGGTGGTGTTTGCTTGTTTTTTTAAACACTGTTTAAAGGGGTTTTGGGGGCCTGAGCCTGAAACCTGGTTATTTTGGTTTAAGAAGTGCTGGATACAAAGATCTTGACCCCTAAAGTAGTTTTCAAGGTAGAAAAAAAAATCAGTCCCCACTACCTCCTTTACCTAGGTCAGAGGAGAAGTCCTCCATGCCCTCTACATACCTGGTGGAGCTGGCAGGTTTATCCCCCTGACAATCAGAAGGTGCATTTCTGTGCTGTTGAGTTCAGAAAATATCCTGGGAAAGAACAAAGACAAAAAAGCGTGTTTCTCCCAGTAGGCCACCACCATGTGATCCACTGCCAGCCCAGGATACCACTGGCATTGTCAGACCACTGTCAAAGTGACCTCCTACACAGATGGTCTTCAGAAAGTGAAAAAAGAGCAAGGAAAAGAACTGAGATGAAAACATCTCCAAGGTATTGTGAAAAAGGCCACGAACAAAGCCCAGAGGCAAACAGGACTAAGGGAGAGGATAGAGACTGACAGAGAGGATGAGTGGTTGAAGGAGCAGAACATTAGAAATGAAGCTTCAGTTATTCTGAAAACCCAGAAGTTAGAGAACAACTTCCTTGTATTGAAGTTGTTGAGAGTGTCCCCTCAGGAATAGTGAGTCTAAGTCTCTGTGCCACTCAAGTGTGCTGAACCCCACAATTCCCAACTAAAGAGCTAGAAGCCAGAAAACTTGTTCCAGCCTGCCTGAGAAATGCCTTTATTTACCACACCTTATCATTTTAAAGGTTCTTTCCTCAAAATGATGGCTTGGAGGATCCTTCCCTTGTGCTCGTGCAAGCTGTAGGATGTCCATGTCCCTTTTACAACCTTGTGCCAGTTTCTCAAAGCTGCAAAGAAGGCAAACAAAGGACACACATTACACACCCTGGAACAGCAGCACATCCTGCCTGGGACAGCCACAGCACAGGCCTCAGAGCAGAGGGCTGAGAGCAACCTGGAGATGCAGGCCTGACAGTTACTGAGTTCTTCAGCTACATGAGAAGCTTACCAAGCTCAACCCCCACCATCTTTAGGAGAGGCAGGCGGGCTCGAGCCTGCAGTGGCCACAGGATGGGATGCTGAACAGCAGGGCTTACCGAGTTGTCTCTGCTACATTTCCCAGGTGCATGAATTGCCTGGAATACTGCAGACACCTCTGTCAACAGAAACACACACAGATGCACTTGGTGGTCACAGCTGAAAGAGTTCTGAAGCTGGTGACAACATCCTTTAAGAAAAGCCAGTTGTCCCAAGTCACCCCAAAACACTCCCTCCTCCCCACCTCAGTCCTTTAAGCTCCAAGCTGAGCACAGCATTTGTTTGAGCTGTTCTGCCCTACTACTTTAGAATCACTTAATTTCTAGATATGAGGTTCACCCAGGGACTACACTTCACCATCTAGATGCTATTTTCAAACCTGAGTGCTCATATTTATTTAACTAGTGGTAACTTCACAGTCCCAAGCCTCCAAGCACACCCTGACTTCAGCTACCAGAGAATCCAATGCTGAACATTTTCTACTTTAGGATACACCAAAGCAGAGGTATTTTAAAAGACAAGCAAAAGGTCCCACAGAAACAATGATGGGATTGTATCATTAAAAATGCCCACAACAACTCCAAAATATTTCTAGAAAGGATCACATGGTCACCTCCTGTTGGTCCTTCAGCAGTTTTATGAGCTGTGCATACACCTCATCTGCTTTCTGAGACAGCCTGACATCTTCATGGTGTATGAAGATAAAATCACCCTCCTCATCTGTAGGGGGTGATGGCAGCTGCAACACAAGAACATCACATTTCAGAGCCCTTGGAGGAAAACATGACCAGACAAGAAGTGGTCAGAGTGTATGGAAAGGCCAGGCAAGGGACATGGGTTGGTTTTTCCCTGAAGGCAATTCCAACCCAACCACACTTACACCACTGCCCAACAACTGCTTAAGCCACAAAAATGCAGCAGTCTTCCAGGTCTAGTTCCCTGGGTAAGGAGAGCTATGAGGGTGCAGTTTGTTTTCCCCATCTACCCAAACACCCAGGGAAAACAGTTGTCACTGTACCACATGCACCTGATCTTCACCCCATCACAGGCTTCAGACACAGTTCAGAGAAGAGTTAAGAGCCTAAGCCCAAGGAACACTTCCAAACCACATGGTTTGGGTGTCCCATTGAAAACCAAGGAGTAAATGGTCCAGGGAGACGAAATCTTCTCAAGATCTGACACATTTGAGGAGCAGCAAAGGAAAGAAACCAAAAACTAAACCAAAACACAGGAAGTTTCAGGGCTCAGATTTGTCACTTGAGGAAACTAACTTGTGTCACTTGTTAAATCATTCACTGTTTGAAGCAAGCCCTTAGATGTCCAAGAGCACAAAACAAAGCAGAACACCTACTCACCTTGGAAAGATCAACAGGTTTGCCACGTTTTGCTTGCTCAATCCTTAGGTCAAGGCTCTTTGCTGTTCTGAGATACATCTTAGCTTGTTCAAGGTTGTTTTCCTTCTTTGCTTTGACAGCTGCCTTCATGTACTGTTTCTTTCTGTTCTCTAGGAATTCCAGCTGCTCTTTAGCTGAAAAACAGTTGTAAAAAAGTCCTCACTCACGTGACACTCACCTGGGACAGGTTTATCATGTTGAGGTTACAGTCACACAGAGGTCAGTAAGGGTACAGATATCAAATCAGGATGTTTCCTTACTGCACTTAATTGCTTCCCGGACAGTTTCAATTTCAAGCATCAGAAAAAGAACCAAACTTCCTTCTGCCCTGACACCCCTCACCATAACACCTCACAGCACTTCATAAGTGTCACAACAGCAACTACAGCCAGGAAACAGACTCCAGTACAGCTGATTGGTCCAAAGCAGAAGCTGAATTCAAAACTTTCAGCTTGACATGTTACCTTCTAAAAGACAGTAAATACTATCAGCATCTCCTGTACTCTTCTCCCCTCTGCCCTGACCTGTCAGAAAAGCCCCAGATGAACCCATGTGCAGGCACACCCAGACATCACCTCCAGTTATCAGTAATTCCCTGTCATCCTAATTACTGAGTGTTGTCTTTCCTTCCCAGAACAGCAAGGACACCCACACAAGTCAAAGAAGACTGCCTTACACTGTAGCAGGTCAGTGTAGCCTGCGTCTTCTGACAACCGCCTCAGGAAAAGGTACAGCAGTAGCTGCCTACAGCCCTCCCCAGAGACACTCCTGCACCTGCTCGTGGTCACAGCAGTCAAACACCACCAGCGATTCTCGCACCACCCTCACTGTTTTCAGGTGACAATCAAACAGTTCCTGACCCTGCAGAGGAGCCTACTGTCCTGCTGCTGTGAGCAACCTGCCCAATCAGCCACAACCAAATTAATTAGACAAGGCAGCTAGGACAAACTACACTGAGACAAAGCCCCCAGCCTGCTCCGTGAGGCTGGGCACAGAGCACAGGTAGTGGCACATAACATCTGGGCGAGACCATTTGTCCCATGGATCTTGGTTCCCTGGACTTACTGGTACAGGCCCCAAGTGCAATTGCTCCACTCCCACCCCCCTTTACATCCTGCACTCTCCAACCAGGAAAAGTCAGGTTTTATTACAGCTAATTTATCAGTTGTGGGCAGCTGTAAGATGTAGTTGGTAATTCTGGGAGGGAGTTAACACTCGGATCACAGAACGTACTTTGGCCAGTGAAATATAGTTCCACAGTAGTGAGATACTGGCATTTTGTGGTGAAAATCATGCTGGTATCAATCTCTTCAAACACTAAAACCACTTCAAAACACAAAACTTCAAACACCAAGGAGAGGTTCCTGCACCAGCAGAAAGCAGGTATTAGTAAATCCCTCACACCACAAGTCTAGGGCAATTCACTCGAGAGATTTCTACATCAGCTAAAACTACACAAAAGAAAATTCTTGAGGATTCTTGATTTTCAAAGCCAAAATGGACAATTGCTGTGTCTGAGTGGTTTTTATAAAGCAATTAATGGCATTTTCTAGTGAGAAGTTATGAGCTGATCACAGTGGTGCTGTGAAATGCCTTTGCATTCCTCATCAGCCAGTTAGGCAGCTCTGCTTTATCCTGAGGCAACCACCCAGGGCAGAATGGAAGAAGGATGGTGTGCTGGTTTGAGGCTAATTGGAATA
>VWZE01023663.1:76235-112566 GCA_013396675.1 Eubucco bourcierii | reverse complement strand
GGGAGCGGGGGCCCGGCTGCCCGTGCTCGGTGGGGGGGGGGGGAGGGGCAGGGGCATTGTGTGGCTGCTAGTTCTGGCCAGCAAAGCTGGGTGTGGGCAGGGAGGGCTCCTTTGGTGAGTGATGGGGGTGATGTCACATTGCTGTCATTGACATCCGAGAGTGGCTTTAACAGGACAAGAATCAGGACGAGGTTTTCATAGCTGCTTTGAGGACAGGTCAGCTGAAGCAGCATTAAGTGTGGTTTTGTGTGTCTGCATTAGCCCAGTGGGGAATGGATGAGCAGAACAATATAACCTTGCTCTGGGCTCCGTGGCTGGTGAGTAAATGTAGAGTAATGTAGGGTAAATGGACAACTGTAGGGCTGAGAAATTAGAGGGTAAGACAGCAGCTGAGGCAGAGCATGAAGAGCAGAGGGCTTGCCAGATTTCCCCTCACCCCCCTTTCCTTTGAGCAGGGAGACAAAATGGCAGTGTGTGCCTCAGTACAATTTCATTTCTAAAGGAGGAGAGTGAGAAGGACATATTTAAGATGGCACAAGATATTCCTGTCCTGCTGATCTTCATTAAGACAAACAGCTCTGCTGGAAAGGAGATGATGTAGTGCTTTTAACTTGGCGTGCATCAGATGCAATCAGCCAGCAGTGCTGCTGGCCTTACCCACAGCCTCAAAAGGGCTGCAAATCAAACTCCTTGTCATCCAAGGCTTGGTCCGGCAGGACTGTCAGCATTTTGGCATCCATCTGAAGCCCAGCAAAGGCTGTGAGATGAAGGGGCTGGATTAACCCGAAGCCAGCAATGTGCTCTTGTGGCCAGAAGGGCCACTGCCATTCTGGGGTGTATTGGGCTGTGGCTAGTAGGTTGAGAAAGGCTCTCCTGCCCCTCTACTCTGCCCTGCTGAGGCCACATCTGGAGTGCTGTGTCCAGTTCTGGGCCCCCCAGTTCAAGAGGGACATAGAAGTGCTGGAGAGAGTCCAGCACAGAGCCACAGAGTTGCTGAAGGGAATGGAACAGCTCTGTTAGGAGGAGAGCCTGAGGGAGCTGAGGCTGTGCTGCTGGCAGAGGAGGAGCCTGAGAGGTGACCTCAGCAATGGGGATCAATGTGTGCAGGGTGAGTGGCAGGAGGCTGGAGCCAGGCTCTGCTGGGTGATGCCCAGGGACAGCACAAGGGGCACTGGGTGCAAGCTGAGCCATAGGAAGTTCCATGGAAACATGAGGAGGAATTTTTTTTCCCTGTGAGGATGCCAGAAGCCTGGCACAGGCTGCCCAGGGGGGTTGTGGATGTCAGGATGAAGGTGCCAGGTTCTTTTTGGTGGTGCCCAATGATTGGACAAGGAACAATGGGTACAGCCTAGAACACAGGAGGTTCCACTTCAGCATGTGGAGACACTCCTTTATGGTGAGGGTGCTGGAGCATTGGAACAGGCTACCCAGAGATGTTGTGGAGTGTCCTTCTCTGGAGACTTTCAAAGCCTGCCTGGTTGTGTTCCTGTGTGATCTGCCCTAGGTGACCCTGCTTTGTCTGGGGAGTTGGACTGGATGATCTCTGGAGGTCCCTTCCAACCCCTAACATTCTGTGATTCTTGAGCCCATGTGCTGGGGGGTGGAGGGAGTAGTTTGTCTGACAGTGGACCAAGTTGTTTGTCCTAGGAAGGTTTTTAAACAGCCTCTCACGGACAGGGCTGTGAAGGGCTGCAGCGTCAAGAAAATCATGGCAAGACCTGGCAGGTGGGCTTGGCCTGGATGATCTTTGGAGGTCCCTTCCAACCCCTAACATTCTGTGGTTCTGTGAAGCCAATGGAGAGCAGGAGACTTCACAGTTTGTATGCTGTGTGTTGCAGCATGACAACCAGAAGCCGAGTGACAGTGAGGGAGGGACCGCAGAGTCCCCTTGTCAGGCAGGCATGTGCCACCCATCCCTAATACAGAGACAATGTGAGCTTGACACTCTGCTGGAGAAAGCATCACAAACCATTCTCTTTTAGCTTTATCTATAGAAGGTATGACAATAATTCTCCAAGAGAAACTGGCTTTACATTATCACCCATGCTTATGCTGATAGCATTAGAAGCATCTTTTTGTTTAGTCTTAAGCCTGGCGACAGAAGTGGCTCTCTTGTGCCTCACAGAGACTCAAAGTGGCTCTCTTGTGCCTCACAGAGACTCAAAGTGGCTCTCTTGTGCCTCACCGAGACTCAAAGTGGCTCTCTTGTGCCTCACAGAGACTCAAAGTGGCTCTCTTGTGCCTCACAGAGACTCAAAGTGGCTCTCTTGTGCCTCACCGAGACTCAAAGTGCTTGTGCCTCACCGAGACTCAAAGTGGCTCTCTTGTGTCTCACAGAGACTCAAAGTGGCTCTCTTGTGTCTCAGAGACTCTCATCCTTTCCAGCTTTCTTAGCTAAAAAACCCAAAAGTAATTATTTTGTGTCTTACAGAGACTCTCATCCTTTCCAGCTTTCTTAGCTAAAAAACCCAAACGTAATTATTTTGTGTCTCACAGAGACTCTCATCCTTTCCAGCTTTCTTAGCTTAAAAAAAAACCCAAAATAATTCTTTTTCTTAGCAATCCACAGGTTAGATGTTTACATGTAACAGATGTGGATGATGCTCCAAATTATACATCACTTTGCTGCTTTTAAACCCCGCTGAGATGCTGCAGATTAATCACCAGAGTCACATTTTGTGCCCTGCAGGCGCAGCAGAGGCCAGTGACAAGGCACAGCTGTGTGAGAAAACACAGGGGGTTAAATCACTACGTTAAACCGGTCCTGTGGAGAGGGAGTCCGATGGAATCTGCTCCCTTCAGCCCTGTGACTCTTCAGGCAGGCAGCCTCTTCCTTGCTACAAGGATTCCACTCATAGCATCATAGAATGGTTAGGTTGGAAGGGACCTCAAAGATCATCTAGTTCCAACCCCCTGCCAACCCTCCAGCCTCTCCTTGTTTCAGCTTCCTGACGCAGCTGCCCGTAGGTGTCAGCCTCGTACCGCAGCACAGACACAAGTTGGTTCGGGTGTTAAAGCTACCTCACGTCACACCTCGTTTACTTAAAAATCAAACATTTTAACACCCCCCGCCCCCCCCACACTTTGCTCCTGTCCTTAGAGCTGAAGAGCAGAACTAAAACCCTAAGTGCCGTTGGATTTGTTTTCCTCATCTGTTTTTCTTTCTCAGAAAGGTTTGGATTAAAAGGTTAAGTTTTAATGATGAAAACTCTGTGCTCTGCAGCCACCCCAAGATCCTCACCCCTCTGCCTCCTCACATGGTCACTTTTCATCACTGTGCTCAGCCACGTTCTGTAGAACCCTCAAAGGTGCTCCCATCATAGAATCAGGCAGGGTTGGAAGGGTCCACAAGGATCATCTAGTTCCAACCCCCCTGCCATGGGCAGGGACACCCTACCCTAGATCAGGCTGGCCACAGCCTCATCCAGCCTGCCCTCAAACACCTCCAGAGATGGGGCCTCAACCACCTCCCTGGCCAACCCCTACCAGCCTCTCACCATTCTCATGCTGAACAACTTCTAACATCCAGTCTGAATCTCCCCACCTCCAGCTTTGCTCCACTCCCCCCAGTCCTGTCACTCCCTGGTAGCCTAAAAAGTCCCTCCCCTGCTTTTTTGTAGCCCACTTCAGATCCTGGAAGGCCACAAGAAGGTCACCTGGGAGCCTTCTCCTCTCCAGACTGCACAGCCCCAACTCTTTCAGTCTCTCCTCACAGCAGAGCAGCTGCAGCCCTCTGCTCATCCTCGTGGCCCTTCTCTGGACACACTCCAGCACCTCCACATCCCTCTTGTCCCAGGGGCTCCAGCACTGGATGCAGCACTCCAGGTGGGGTCTCAGCAGAGCAGAGCAGAGGGGCAGAATCCCCTCCCTCACCCTGCTGCCCACACTTCTCCTGCTTGCAGCCCAGGCTCTGGTTGCTCTCTGGGCTGCAGTGCACACTGTTGGCTCCTGTTGAGCTTCTCCTCCACCAGCACCCCCAAGTCCCTCTCCTCAGGGCTGCTCTCCAGCCATGCACTGCCCAGCCTGGATTGGTGCTTGGCATTGCCTTGACCCAGCTGCAGGACCTTGCCCTTGGTCTTGTTGAACCTCCTGAGGTTGGCTTGTGCCCACCTCTGCAGCCTGTCCAGGTCCCTCTGGATGCCATCCCTGCCCTCCAGCTCTCTGCTGCACCACACAGCTTGGTGTGCCTTCCCTCAAAAGAAGGCAGCTGCAGAAACAGTGTTTTCTGTCTTGATTCTGGTCCTAATTATAAGTAATTGCTTAATATAGAAGAGCTTGTTACAGAAACCTACTAAAAGAGAAGCTATTAACTTCCTCTGATGATGACACTGCTCTACTTTCCTGAAGGGATGTGGGGCAGGTGGTACTTGACTGGAGAACAGGTCTGGTGAGGAGGGGCTGGGGGGGGACTGGAGCTGTTTTGTCTGGAGAAGAAGAGGCTGAAAGGAGACCTCATTGCTTTCTGCAGCTACCTGAAAGGAGGTTGGAGGGATGTGTGGGTTGGTCTCTTCTCCCTATAATCAAGTGATAGAGGAAATGGCCTCAGGTTGTGCTAGGGAGGAGTTCAGGCTGGATACAAGGGAAAAAGTCTTCACTAAAAGGGTGGTCAGGCACTGGAACAGGTTGCTCAGGGAGGTGGTGGAGTCACCATCCCTGGAGATATTTAAAAGAGGTGTGTAGACCTGGCACTTCAGGCCATGGGTCAGTGGCCATGGTGGTGCTAGGTCAATGGTTGGACTTGATGATCTTAGAGGCCTTTGAAACCAACACAGTTCTATGATTGTGACTGCAGATCTGGAAAGGCAGGAGGCATGGATCACAGCTGAGCAGCAGTGGGTGTGAAGCAGCTCTGCACAAGGTGGTCAGCTAACCAGAGGCTTAGCTATGATATAGGGAACTATGTTGGGACAAATGATTCACAGAATCATAGAATGGTTTAGGTTGGAAGGGACCTCAAAGCTCAGCCAGTTCCAACCCCCTGCCATAGGCAGGGACACCTCCCACTAGCACAGGGCACTCAAGGCCTCATCCAACTTGGCCTTGAACATCTCCAGGGAGGTCATGGAGCACAGAACCACAGATCANGGCATTGCAAGCCCTTGTCAATAGTCCCTCCCCAGCCTTCCTGTAGCCCCCTTCAGATCCTGGAAGGCTACTCTAAGGTCTCCTGGAAGCCTTCTCTTCTTCAGGCTGCAGAGCCCCAACTCTTGTAGCCTGTCCTCACAGCAGAGCTGCTGCAGCCCTCTGAGCATCCTCATGGCCTCCTCTGGACTGGCTCCAACATTTCCATGTCCTTCCTGTGTTTTGGGCTCCACAACTGCACACAGCATTTAACTGTACACAGTAATTAACAGCCAGCCTCACTGGCTATTAATTAATGTGTACAGTTAAATACTGTGTACAGTTCAATTTAAACAGATGTAATATGAAGTGGCCACCAAATGGAAGTGATCCTTATTTTATTAATACCAAGATGATAAAAACCTCACTTTGCTCTTGAGTCTATTGCTTTGTGGGAAAGTGCAGATTACAGAAGGTTAGCAAGTTCAAAACAAACTTCTTGTATGTAGGTGAGCAAAAAAAAAAAAAGGAGAGACATTCATATATGAGCTAGATCAAATGTGTGGTGCACAAGTCAAGAATCCTTCCCAGGTCCTTTTACACTGCTCCATTTTCTGCATAAATTCTAGATTTTCAAAATGAATTCTTTTTTTTTTTCAGTTGTAGTATGAAGGGAGCACAAATGCTGTAAAACAGGAAGGCAGCTTGTGTACTTGAATTGCACCCAAAATAAAACCAAGCAAAAATCACTCTGGATGGAAATCACGAATTATCAGGGCTGGAAGGGACCTCAAAGATCATCCAGTTCCAATCTCCCTGCCCTGGGCAGGGATACCTCCCACTAGATCAGGTTGCTTAGAGCCATATCCAGCCTGACCTTAAAAACTTCCAGGGATGAGGCTTTCACCACCCCCCTGGGCAACCCTTTCCAGGCTCTCACCACCCTCATGGTGAAGAACTTCTTCCTAACATCCAATCTGAGTCTATCCACTTCTAGTTTTGCTCCATTCCCTTTAATCCCATTGCTACCTGACATCCTAAAAAGACCCTCCCCAGCTACTGGAAGGCCACAATAAGGTCTCCTTGGAGCCTTCTCCCCTCCAGAATAGCTTTTCATGAACTGAATTACATCAAGAGAAATATGCCCAGCAGGGCAAGGGAGGCGATTCTCCCCCTTTGCTCTCATCAGTTCTGGAGCCCCCAGCACAGGAAGGACATGGAACTGTTGGAGCCAGTCCAGAGGAGGCCACCAAGATGCTCAGAGGGCTGCAGCAGCTCTGCTGTGAGGACAGACTGAGAGAGTTGGGGCTCTGCAGCCTGGAGAAGAGAAGGCTTCCAGGAGACCTTAGAGTAGCCTTCCAGGATCTGAAGGGGGCTACAGGAAGGTTGGGGAGGGACTATTGACAAGGTCTGGTAATGCCAGGACAAGGGGCAATGGGTTTGAACTGGCAGAGGGGAGACTGAAAGTAGCTGTTAGGAAGAAGTTGTTTGCAGTGAGGGTGGTGAGACACTGGCACAGGTTGCCCAGGGAGGTTGTGGCTGCTCCCTCCCTGGAGGTGTTCAAGGCCAGGTTGGATGAGGCCTTGAGTGCCCTGTACTAGTGGGAGGTGTCCCTGCCTATGGCAGGGGGTTGGATCTAGATGATCTTTGAGGTCCCTTCCAACCTTACCATTCTATGATTCTATGGCCCTTCCAGAGCAGAGGCACAACTCAAGCCGACCTCAGCCTGTCCATGAAATCCGATTTCACCCCACCACATGGTTGTGCTCAGTGTATGTGTTACAGGGTAACTGATGTTGGTAACATCCAGCCAAGGGAGCCTGGTTATTGAAAAGCAACACACACCACACACACCCCACCTCCAGCCCTCCCCCAAAAAAAAAGCCCTGAACAGTATCCTCAATTTCTAAAAGCTTTGAGAGAATTAGTTACAGAAATAACGATCTGCAAAGTATTTTGTGGTAAGAATATTTTTTATATATATATATATTTTAAACACTTTTAAACACTTACAAAAACATTCAAACAAAACAAAAAACAAAAAACTTAAATAACTTTGGAAGCAGAACAAGTCCTTCTGCCTTCACACATACAACTCCGAGCTGTTGGCACCAAAAAAAAAGGAATCCACATTCATAAACCCCTTACTACGATATCAAACATAAGTTAAGTAAATCATAGGCACTAGTTTATCAAATCCATAACTCCACACTTCTGCAGTAAATCTCTAAACACAGAGCCCTGTGAGTTCCTGATCTCCATGAACTGGTGATGCACAAAGGCTTTTTTCTAAGTAAACAGACAGGTCTTTTCAGCAAGTCCTTTGCTGTTATTTCAGGGAAGAATAGCAAAGAATCCTTAGAAAACTTTAAAAAAAGGCTGAACTTACCCAAGTGATGAATTACTTAAGGAAACCTACACAGCAGTTTGATGGTAAAACCCCCAAAATCATCTCAACTGACTTTCAGAAGGTCAGATGAGTGTTTGATAAACCCCATCCATTAAAATTCACCTTTTATTGACTGAAGACGCAGCATTGCTTTGTGAAATGCTGAGATGTTTAAAGCTGGGCTGGAGCCGGGCTGCTGGCATTTGACCTAGGCCTCTTCTGCTCAGCAGTACTGACACCCAGCACCCATGCCAAATGGCACCAGCCCACCTCACTGGTGTGTACTGGTCTACTGGGACAAGGTAGTTTCTTTCCCTTTACTGCATTACAGTGTATTTGATACTCTCTGACTTCCAAGTCTGGAGCCTGAAGTCGTTCATCAACCCAAAGCTCGCTTGAGTAGCCAGAGCTGCAAATGAGTCTCCTCTCCTCCCCATTTGGCTTCTTCTGAGTCAAGTAGTACTGCATGGCTTTTCATCCAGGAAAAAATCTTCATGCTGGCCACAAATCCATGTGCTAGAATTCCAGGGTTAGTTACCCTCTTAGTGGTGGGAGTCAAAACACACCAGCAGTTCCAAACTCAAGATACTAATGGGGTTGAAGGCTACCTACCGTCCAAGCCAGCCTGTAGTGTTGGGCAGTCATTGCACAAAGGATTTACCATTCACATTCTCTTACTTCATCAACTGTACATCCAAAATACTGAACGAGCTTCATACAAATTCCCTTCTGTTTAACTACTCCCACCCAATACAACTGCAGTTACAAATGTTTGCTTGATAGCTCCCAAAACAGAAAGCGACGGTTCAGAGGCTAAAGGTTCTGAGCAAAACGTTGTCAGAATGAGTCAGAGCCACCAAGAGGAATTTAATAGCTTGTAAACAGACATAGCAGGTTTCATACTCTCTCACCAGTAATGTTAAGATACACATATGTAAGGCAAAGTACAAGTTTCAACACACTTAACGTGGGCAATATCTTCTGTAAAAATATTTACAGTTTAAAATAAACCAATTTAAGAAATGGATGAAAGTAAAAAAATAGGATACAGAAAAACTTCCTCATACCATGGAACATCACCGAAATGAATATCATTTGGCATCAAGAATCAACTCATCACCTTAAAATCTGTATGTTACAAGTGCATAGTTGTGTTTCCTTCTCCTTAACTACCAGCATTTACGGTTGCTCCAGGCTGCAAGCATAGTGGGGTGGTATTGGGACAACTGAAGGTTAGGACTTCTCTTTCCTTTGTGAGGAAACCTGCTAGAGAAACAAAAGGAGTCCTCAGGTAGTGAGCCATGTGTTAATTACAAAGGCAGCTACAATAGCAAAGGCCATCTTTCCTGAGCCAGGAACTTTAAGGTTACAGAGGTTGTACAACTGATATCGAGCCCTTTTGGCAATCCAAGGTGTAAGAGCATTGTAAAGCTGATCAGTCAGCATAGGAAAGAGGCAATCTGTACTATTGCATTTGGTGTGTCTGCTACATTCAAACCTCTCCTGTTAACCAAAGCCATGGCTACCACTGTTCTGCTGGTCCCCCATGCAGAACCCCTCCTGGTTCTGCAGGAGGTATGTACCACTGCCCCAGGGAGGGCCTCAGACAGCTGCCAACAGCACTGCAGCAGTCTGCAATCAGAATGTTAGCCCTGATTGTTAGTGTAGCCTTGTTTCAATCACCCACCTTGCTGCTCAACCAAACCAGGCTGAAGGTGAAGCTCTGGACAGCATCAGCTGACTGTCACACTTGCTGTTTCTCAAAATGGGCATTTCTTTGGCATTCATTAGGTTTCTGCCCAGGCATTGGCCACACTCATAAATGCTCATATCGATACAGTTTTTAGCAAGCAAGAGAAACCCCCCCCAAGAACTGAGAGCAATTTAATGTAGAAGTGATTGTATGACCACCAACCATCTGATGTTAGATGTCATTAAAGTGCTGCTTTATAAATCTCTGCCAGTTTGTGCTAATCAGAGACAGAGAGGTCTGGAATTTCTACAAATCCCAAAAGTCACATCTGAACAGTTTGTGTACTCCAGCTGTCTTTGAGCCTGGTGAGGAAGCATCCATGAGCACTGGAACTCTGCATCAAGCTGTGGAGGTCAGTAGCAGCCATCTTTCCAGCTCTCGTCTTTCACGTTGCCATAGGTTTTGGGAGCAGGTAATGATCTGAAACAAGAGGAGAGATTCGTCACTTTCACACAGAACTGCTGAAGTCTCCACCTACAACACAAAAGAACCAAAAAGACTTCATAAACCACTGAAATACACACTGCACTCCTTGGCTGCTCTGCTAACCCACTTTACTTAAACCTCAAAGCATTGTCAGCTTTAGGTTCTGTGTCTTGTATCCTTGGCGCTATCATGGCACAAAACCATCTGCATAAAGAGAGGAAACCCAACTTTTGGCTACTGCACCTTGTGAGAACACAAACTAAATCTGCTGCCACCCAAACCCAGGTCTTTTTGTTTTCCCAGTGACGTACAAACAGGGAAATCCTTATTCTGAGTATTACATTTTGCTTACATCAACACCTTGACATTCACAAACAATTCATTGTGGCTTTGAGTAAAGGTGTACATAAGCCTTCAAAATATAAAAGCTGTGGAGGTTTAAAAAGTGAAACACTTCAAGACAAGTTGTGATTTGGACAACCACACTTGGCAACTACTAGAAGGTTCCTGTCAAAACCAGTGTCAGTACTGTGACAGTCACTTGCCACTGCTCTGCCCAGCACTTGCTGCAATATGGAACTCTTCCAATCTGATATTTAGGGCTGGTTTATCTCTTTCATGGCACTGGGGACCAACTGCTCATCCTTACCTCTTTCATGGCACTGGGGACCAACTGCTCATCCTTATCTCTTTCATGGCACTGAGGACCAACTGCTCATCCTTTCAGTTTAAGGAGCTTCTCAGTATTTAGAATCACAGAATGGTTTAGGTTGGAAGGCACCTCAAAGATCATCCAGTTCCAACCCCCCTGCCACAGGCAGGGACACCTCCCACTGGAACAGGTTGCTCAAGGCCTCATCCAACCTGTTCTTACCTCTAGGGAGGTTGTGGATCACATAATCACAGAATGTGATCAAAGTTCTATCATCCACAACCTCCCTGGGCAACCTGTGCCAGTGTCTCACCACCCTCACTGCAAAGAACTCCTTCCTAACATCCAGTTTCAATCTCCCCTCTGCCAGTTCAAACCCATTCCTCCTCATCCTGTCATTAAAAAACCTTGTCAATAGTCCCTCCCCAGCCCTCCTGTAGACCTCCTTTCAGATACTGGAAGGCCACGCCAAGGTCTCCTCAAAGCCTTCTCCTCTCCAGGCTGCAGAGCCCCAACTCTCGTAGCCTGTCCTCATGCTTTATGTCAGTGGCCTTTTGCTTGCCACCTTCAGTGGAAATCCACCTTAGCATGGCAGTAAGAGCACATAGTCCAAACTGTGCACCACTTCCATCAGATTGTCCTGAGGGCAAACTGTCCCTGCAGCCTTTCCAGCTAGTACTTCCTCTCTCTTGTGGTTGTATCTAAAACACTCTGACATCAAGTGGGTGCTAACACTGTTTTGTCCTGTTGATTTTTACAGAGCTTGGGAAATGCTATGGATGCCTCCTCTGTTCTCCGGTGTCTTCCTTCCTGAAGTTTGTGGCTGCTCAAGGAGAGAAGCTCCTCTCACCATGGTGCCACTGGCTTGACTTGTGGATTCCAAGAGGAAAATAGTTCTGACTTCAGACCCTGTCACTTTGTGGTATGAAAGAATTTTCACTTCTCAGCTCTATTTGTCTATGCAGACAAACTGTTGCTGCCTTCTCAGCCCAGCCTAGGACACCTGATTCACTTAGTTCAGTGTCTCCTGTTACTCATTTCCCTTCACTCTCATTCACCTTTTCCTCTCGGTTTTGTTTCAAAACCTATTCTGGAAGCATAGGAAAATACATCACATGGAGGTCTCCCATTTCCATTCTGAATACCTGAAATCAAAGTAAGAGTGCAGGAATCACAGAATTAATCAGGTTGGAAAAGACCTCTAGGATCATCGAGTCTAATCTATCACCTAACCCTTCTAACTAACTAACCCATGGCAGTAAGTGCCTCATGCAGCCTCCTCTTAAACAACTCCAGGGATGGGCACTCCACCACCTCCCTGGGCAGCCCATTTCAAAGCAAATCACTTTTGCTGGGAAGAACTTCTTCCTAACATCCAGCCTGAACCTGCCCTGGCACAGCTTGAGGCTGTGTCCTCTTGTTCTGTCCCTGGCTGCCTGGCAGAAGAGCCCTACTCCACATGGCTAAAACCTCCCTTCAGGTAGCTGTAGACAGCAATGAGCTCTGCCCTGAGCCTCCTCTTCTGCAGGCTGCACACCCCCAGCTCCCTCAGCCTCTCCTCACAGGGCTGTGCTCCAGGCCCCTCTCTGGACACGTTCAAGGAAGGAGCAGCACAAACACTACCCAAAATTCACTCAAACTAAGGCTGCCTGTCACATACTCACCTGCGAACAGGCTGTGCAAGTTTGCTACGAGGCACTGGGATGCCCCCTGCAGAAGGGGCACTGGGTCTGGGCAAACCACTCCTCATCCCTGCTGTCCCTGCCGGTCTGGTAAGAGTAGTACTGTTAATACTGCTGGCAGGGCTTGGCAAGCCTGAACTCTGGGCTGCAAGAGGGCCTGGTGAAGAACTGCTGTGTGTCAGCTGTGTGGTTTCTGGAGAAGCAAGAGAACCAGGTCCATGGTTACTGAATGCTTTCACTGGTTGTCGGAGAGCCAGGGGAGACGGTGCTGCAGGGGACCGGAACTTACTCGAAGAGGGTACTGGAAAAGAAAACACAGGAGTTACTCTCAGGCTTAAGTTACAGTAACTGACATTAACAGGAAATTACTTGAGGTGAATATTCAAACAGTGTGGAATGTAGAATGGGATACAGCCAATCAAGCAGCAATGAGAAAGAGGAATTCAGATGTCCTTTCTGTTGTGTGGTTTTGAGACTGTAACTCCAATGCCCCATTTGCTTACTCTACAGATGGTTTTTAATCTGCATTTGTAAGCAGTAAGTAAGGCTAATTGCTGTATCAGTCAGAGAGAGAGAGAGAGGAGAAAGTGCTTCAGAATAAATTTAACAGCTTCAGAAACTTGTGACCCTAATTCCCATCCCTGAAAGAACACAACACAGTATTCTGCTGTGACACACACTTTGAATCTATTTAAAGACTGTGTTAGCCTTGAGTGCTGAGATTCTGAACACAGAGCATCTTAGATGCCTTTTTTGATTTTTAGGGTATTCTTTTAAAACCAAATCCAGTGAATTAAAAGCAACCCAAAGATAAGATCATGTCCCAGATTTATTGGCTGATGGTGGGGAGTGAGGGAGGTTCAAAATTTGCAAATACAGGGTCAGTCAACCTCCAAAGAAACTCAAGGTGAAACTTAAACCAGACAACTGTTCCAATCTGTAACCCTCCTCTTCTTACAAACATGATTTGAATTATCAGTACTAATACCTGCAACAAAATAGCTTGCATCTGAGTTAGAATGTAAAGTTTTGATGGAGTCCTTTCTAGGCAAGGTTGCTAAGCCACAGTATTGAAGAGTTCTTTAGTAAAGCCAAACTCTGAAGCACAACTCTTCAGAAGTATGAGAAGTATTCTCAAGCTATGCCTAATGTATCACTAAGCAATAAACTTAATCCATCACCTTAGTACTCAAGTGGAATGTCACCAGCTTTTCAGAGTGATTAGTGGGTCAAGGAACAGTCAACAGGGGATAATCAAATCAAGCATGAAAATAAAACAAAATCATGTTTAGGTTTAGTGGATTTGCATAAACTCTTCTTTCCTCCACTTAACTGTCTACACAGACCCCAAAGCTGTATCCTCTCTGGCAGATACTGTACCTGAAGATGACAGTCCTAGACATAGCCTTTATCCTCACTTTACAAGGTAGATCCACTCAGAACAAGACAGGAGATGAGTAATGACAGGAACCCCTCTTAAATGGGGTACAGAAGCTTGCAGTTTGTATTTTGGAGCCATTTCTTGTAGGGGATGTCTAGGAAGTTATGTGCCTCATTGCAGCTATGCATTTGATTCCTTTCTAGATTATCCAAAGGAGGCCTCTTCTACTGACATCAAACACAGCATGAAGCTGCTCATGGGAAAAGCTGACAAAAAAGGTGGTAGAGATGTCAACAATACCTAACAGCTGGTAAGTAGTGAGGAGAATAAATAAAACCCCTTAAAATAAAAACCTTGGTGTCAAGCCAGACACTGGATTAGGGAAAGCATTAACAGCAGAATGACTGGAGGAAAAGAGCAGTGAAGTGCTGCTGGGACTAAGAGAGATGACATTTTAAAATGTGGCAGGGCCTGTAACTGCTGCAATCCACCTGCAGAATTTCCAAGTGAGGGAGCTTTTAGCACTGAACTCATTACAACACCTGCTTGGAACACAAATACAGCATCACATCAGCAATTGACTCACAGAGCCATGCCAGCAGAGAACAACTGGGGGCAGCTTTGGGCTGTCTGCAGGCACACTGGGGGAAAAGGGGTTTAGATACAGACTACAGGCAATGCAGTAAATGCAGTGACAGTAAATTAGTTTTCTCCAGTTTTCTGTTGACCATATTGTAGCATGTGGCCAGCTCGAGCTATCAACTGATAAAACATTTCCTGCCAGCACAGCGTTGCAGACGTCGCTGAGAGCTGCATTCATTCTGGGGCATAAAGGAATGAATTGTCTTGGCATGTAGACTGCTCTGCAGTTCTTGGCACATGATGCAATCCCTGGCAAACACAATGAAACTTGTCTTGGAGAACTTTTGGATATCTAATAAAACTCAGTTTGGCCTGTTTAGAAGACAGCATCACAGAAAGTGAGGTCAAAGGCTTTGGTTAGTGTGTCCCTATGTGTGGTATTGAGCTGATCCCTGCTTCATGAAAACACTGAAGTTTAAGGGGAGTGCTTAACAACTGCACACAACTCCAGCTCCTGTGAAACTAAACAACTAGAACCAGCTGCAATTAAAACAGCTGACAGTTGTAAAAATAAATGCCACTGTGCAGCCACCCTCTCTGGAGTCTGTCCTAGAGTGTGGGCAGGGAGCAAAGATCCCTGCCTGGCAAAGCAGAGTGCTGTGACGACACCACCTTAGCTGGCTTGCAACCCAAGGCCAGCAGCTGCACACCAACCTGAACCCAGAGTCAATGCTGGTGAAGCTGTTAAATCACAACCACTGTGATGAGGTGATTCAGAGTGACACAAATGAATGGATGAGGTCAATGGGAATCAATTAACCATTCTGTTATCAGTACAGAGAAGACATTGGACCCATTGAAGCAGGTCCAAAAGAGGGCCACAAATATGAGCAGAAGGCTGGAACACCTCTCCTGTGAGGAAATGTCCAAACAGATGAGGCTGCTCAGCCTGGAGAAGAGAAGGTTCTGAAGAGGCTTTATTATTCACTACTTACAGGGGGCCTATAAGAAAGCTGGGGACAGACTTTTTAGCAGGGCCTGCTGTGACAGGACAAAGAGTGATGGTTTGAAACTAAAAGCAGGGAGACTCAGACTAGGTGTAAGGAAGACATTTTTGCAGCGAGGATGATGAATCACTGGCACAGGTTACACAAAGAGATAGTAGATGCCACATCCCTGGAGGCATTCATGATCAGGTGGGAGGGGCTCTGAGCAAGCTGATCCAGTTGAAGATATCCCTGCTCACTGCCAGGGGAGCTGGATCAGATGGCCCAAAGCAGTCTATGATCTGAGTGCTACTGTCATGCAGCACCTTAAACACTGCTGTGTAAACCTCACCATGACAGACCTGTGAAGTCTAAGAGTGTATTTTGAACTGCCTTACACAAAATGGTTAAAAAAAGGGCAGCTTCTGTGTGTGGAAGATGCTAAGCTATGTGATGAACAGCATTTTATAAGATAGTAAAATCAATTGTTGCTCACAGTTGTCTGTTCTTTTGAAACAAAAGTCTTGCTTCATTACTGCATAATGCTTCTATACTCGTGAGAATCTCAGATCAGAAGCAGCAAAATCAACACATCAAGGACTATAAATCAGCAGATAACTGAAAGGGACGTGCTGGGTCCTCATTTGCAGTGAGGAATGACAGCAGCTGTAAACTGGGATACAAATCTGCCAGTGCTCACTCTCTAAAGGTTTAATAATGTTTAATCAAGTTAATTTTCTGCACATTTCCACAGCTCCAGTCTAGGCTATCCATCTCTTAGGTGTTCCAGACATCCAGGGCAAGGGAAGATATGGGCAGCTGGAAAGACTGCACAGATGCTTTTGTAGAGGAACTGAGAGGATGGTGTTAGGCCAAAGCAGAATGCTGAGAGCACTCTTCTCTGCTGGCCTTGAACACATTCCTGGCACAGGTTGCCCAGGGAGGTTGTGGAGCACAGAATCAGTGTGATCAAAGATCACATTCTGTGATTCTGTGCTCCACAACCTCGCTGGAGGTGTTCAAGGCCAGGCTGGATGAGGCCTTGAGTGAGCTGTACTAGTGGGAGGTGTCCTGCCTATGGCAGGGGGTTGGAACTAGATAAGCTTTGAGGTCCCTTCCAATCTAAATGATTCTATGATTCTATTAGAGATCTCCTAGGAAACCAAGTGAATCTGGCTCCAAGTCATTACACTGTGCTAGAACCTTCTGCATGGCTTGAAGGTCACTCAAGGAAGTTAGGACTGGAACATCTCTGCTGTGAGGACAGGCTGAGGGAGCTGGGGGTGTTCAGCCTAGAGAAGACTCTGGGGGGACTCTTAGAGCTGCCTTCCAATATCTGAAGGGATCCTGCAGGAAGGCTGCAGGGTGTCTAGAGACAGGACAAGGGGGAATGGTTTGAAGCTGAGGGAGAGTAGGTTTGGACTGGATCTTTGGAAGAAGTTCTGTATGAGGGTGGTAAGACTTTGGAATAGGCTGCCCAGGGAAATTGTGGCTGCCTCCTCCCTGGGGTTGTTGAAAGCCATGTTGGATGAGGTCTTGAACAGCCAAGTCTAGTTGAGAGGTGTCCCTGCCCATGGCAGGTTAGAGTAGATGATCTCAGGTCCCTTCCAATGTGAGCCATTCTATGACTCTATGAAGTTAGTGTTGCTAAACCACTTAAGAGAAATGCCTGCATTTTGCCAGCCACCTTCAGCACCTGCACTGAAGAACTTCTTAACACACATAAATCTCATAAACTGGTCTGAAGTGATCTTTAAAATCCCATCTTCTAGACTGCAAGAGACAACAGGACAGCTATGCTTGAAAGCAAAATCATGAACTTAGTGAAACTGATGCAGATCTAAAGGCTGCCAGAATTAGAGATCAGTTAAAACTCATCTCATTGGATTTGAGCCTCAATCTGTTTCATTATCCTCTCAAAAGGAAGCCAACTTCAGCTGTCAGCAAACTGGAATATTACATACAACTGTTTCTAATTCCTTGAGGAAAAATTACCAACCTAAATGACCTCTTTTGGGGTTAATCTTCAAATTGTGGAGGGGAAAGAGAAAGGCACAAGCACCTGAACATGTATGTGCTAAACTAGTTGACATTCTATGCTAATCTTTTCAAGCATAAGCTTGTTTCCAAGAGTGATGTTTTCATCTGCCTGCTGATGTTTGCACAAAGAACAAAACTTTTGGTTTAGAGCCTGTATTCTAGAATGTAAAGATTTCCTATCCAAATGTAGTTCTAGTGAATATGGTTTCAGAGTTCACTTCTCTAATCCAGATTCTTTGGTTAACACTAGGAGTCACCAGTCCTTGGGTTTGCTCTCAAAATCCAACATTCTGCCTTTTCTCCTGTACCACACAGGGTTTTATTTGTATTGTTTAGTCTAGAAAGTTAACTTCTGCACAGCAAGGACCACTAAGTTAATCTTGACATGCAACAGCAATTTTATTCATCTAGAGCAGGTGAGATTTAATGCAGGTGGAACAATTATCTGAGACTTGCTGGAGCTTGAGAAGAGGTTGTAAGTTAATTACCTCCTTTTGCAGATGGAGTTTGAAGAAACTGTTTGGTTTTGAAGGCAGCACGAGGCAAATTTTTCTGCCTTTGCAGAGCTGTTGAAAAACAAGAAGTGTTATATTTGTCTACCATTTACTGGGAATTTCAGAATTGTATCCACTGGTGAAGAAGCATCAAGGAACAGTGAGGAAGACATCAAAAAGCAGGTATGACTCTGGAAGCAGTGAGGGTTGGGGTTTTTTTTTAATGGTGCTTGCTCTTAATGTCAAAGAGTTACAGAGAAGCGCGTCAGAGATTTTTGCGGTGCAAAAGATGCAGGTTCTGTAAGAGTAAAGCTTCTTGGAGGGCAAGAAGCCCAGAAAAGCAAAAAGAAACAAAACCCAAAACATTAAATTAATACACCAAAGGGAAAAACAAGCCACCTAGCAAACATGCTACAGCAATGAGTGCAAGATTAGATACAAAGATGAAAATTAAACTGTCATACTTGACCTACCGAGACAAAACTTTTTGTTTTAAAGAGAGTTTCACTTAAAGAAGTCTAAATCTTTGCCTATATGTGACCAGATAAACAAATTGTGTTTTCCAGTTCTGCCAATGTAAGCTATTTTGAGACATGCTTGGGTTTTTTTCTCCTCAAGAGGGTAGCCAAGAGGGCTCACATGTCAAACGAAGATGTAGCACTAAGAATTATCAGCACACAGACAGCACGGCAGAAATCGGGTTTTATTGCTCTTATTGCCCTGCCTATTTTCCTAGTAACATTCAAAGGCTGATGCTGCCTTGACATGACCTCACTACCTACCAGTTAGCAAGAGAAAAGTGTTCCAAGAGCTGTGGAATCTTGGCAGGGAGAGAATTACCTATTGCCAGAAGGAACGCAACGACTCAGCTTATTTTCACCGCAGCGTATTTAAGGAGGGAGGAAAGGAGGAAAGCAGTCAACGGAATCATACAGCTTTGCCTGCACAAAGGCTTCTTAAAATGATCTATGCATGAACCTCTGCCCACCTCACTGTAGGGGTTTTACACCAGCCTAAAACTGCTTGCACTAGCAAGGCTTCTTTCCATAGTGGAGAAGAAAGAAAGATGGGGAAGTAGCTGTGCATAAAGATCCTGGCCCTGAGTGAGGAAGCTCAATAATCTGTCACCAAGTGGTGAACATCACTGCACAAAGAAGGCAGGGGAGGAACAATTAAAATCCTCATAATCCTAGTAAATACTTTTCTAAACCCATCTAATAATTGCCATCACCTTTCCTATCCTTCAGTCAGTGCAAACTTTGGTGTTTTGTGGACCATAAAAGAAATTCATCATGGGTTTCCCTTCGTTCTGAAGCTATGCCTGGGTGGTCTGTTCCCTTTAGTCTTAACTAACCAAAACCTGTCACTTTCAACAAAACAGCAGGAAGGAAATGGAATGTTTATAAAATGGCTATTAAGAATACAAAACTATTTCTGCCAAAAAAGCACAAGGCAAGAAGCAATTCTTGTTCGACTTCTGGCACATGGTCTTGCTAGAAATTTTAAGGCACAGCTTTAAGCAGCCAACAAAGCACAGTAAGATGTTTAAAAATGAGCACAACTCCTAGGAATGTAGTGAGGCAGACCACTGGCCAGAGTGCTTCTGTCCACAAGTGTTCCACTATATCATTTTTCTCTGCACCAGTGTTGTGGTACCACACAAAATGAAAAACAGCTTCTTCCTTCATGTTTACAGTCTTAGTCTGTCCTAATCCTTTCAGCTGGAGTCTTGTGTACAGTTCTGGAGCCCCCAGCACAGGAAGGACATGGAAGTGTTGGAGCCATTCCAGAGGAGGCCACCAAGATGCTGAGAGGGCTGCAGCAGCTCTGCTGTGAGGACAGGCTGAGAGAGTTGGGGCTCTGCAGCCTGGAGAAGGCTTCCAGGAGACCTTGGAGTAGCCTTCCAGGATCTGAAGGGGGCTACAGGAAGGCTGGGGAGGGACTATTGACAAGGTCTGGGAATGCCAGGACAAGGGGCAATGGGTTTGAACTGGCAGAGGGAAGATTGAAAGTGGCTGTTAGGAAGAAGTTGTTTGCAGTGAGGGTGGTGAGACACTGGCACAGGTTGCCCAGGGAAGTTGTGGAGCACAGAATCACCCAATGTGATCTTGATCACATTGGGTGATTCTGTGCTCCACAACCTCCCTGGAGGTGTTCAAGGCCAGGCTGGAGAAGGCCTTGAGTGAACTGTATTCGTGGGAGGTGTCCCTGCCTATGGCAGGAGGTTGGAACTAGATGATCCTTGAGGTCCCTTTCAACCTCACCATTCTATGATTCTATAAATGTGTCACTGCACATGGCACAAAGTTTCCTCCCCCATCATTATGTACATGACTTACAAGTCAGGGATGTGGGATGATATGGAAAGCAATTAAAATATATCAAATTCCTTCCTTCTCAGTGGAGACAGCGGGAAGCAGAGACTCCTAAGAGCTGAACAATTCTGTGTGCTGCATACTGAAAAGACTTTCAGGCAGTGTCATTTCAGCAGTGCTGAGGACACAGGCACTGAGTGGATGCTTCTCCACCCTGTTGCTCCTGAAGTGCCCTGTCTGCTGTGACATGACCTGCCACAAATGGGGCATGCTGAATACACATCTAGGTTTACCTCAGCTCAGCTTGAACACTCATTTCTTCAGAACATCCCCTTTAGGCTTTAACTCTGAGCACACCAAGCAGCTGATCTTGGCAAGCAGAACAGTTGCTTTACTGATGGTTTGGACAATCTACAGCTTAGCTCTTTGAAGATGTGTTATATTTAACTCTCCTTGAAGGCTTAACAACCATGTGCTAATGGTGCCAGGCAGGTACAAAAGCATCACACACAATCCACTAGAAAGCAGGCAGCTCTTGTGTAGAAGCCACCCTAGTGCTACAGCTTTACACCATCTATGTGGCACAGGACTCAAATCCAGAAACCTCCCATCACTCACACTTCCAAAGACACCTATTCCTTTCAGAAGGCAAGTACTACTCTATATTGCAGTGTTTTGAGGTGAAATATTTAATAGCTTACACATTAAAAAGCACTTTCTGCATAATGGTATGGAAAAAAAAGAACTAAGTGAAGATTCTAACAGTCCCAACTGCTATTTAATTCAATCTCTTTCCAACAAGAAATTGGATTTCTTTCACCACACTGCACCTACAACTTAAAATGCCAAATGTTTTAATGTTTTACAGTTGTACCTCTAAATATCTTACGTGTCTTTCCTCTACTCTTTAAGCAAGTGTGTCCAATTTGCCAACACATCCCCAACAGGAGTTGTCTTTTCAGAAGCTTACTGGATTCCTAACTCATTTTTTGAATGCCAGCAACCATAGCAAGTTCAGTGTTGCAGCCACAGCAAATGTGCAAGTGAATTATAAACAGCAAATCTTTGACAAGGGGGAAAGTAGTGACCTCAGGTGACAAGCCAGCATCCTTGCAAAGGTAAGCTCATGCAAAAACTAGCAGGTGTATGAGGAAGCTTCAAATCCCAAGATCCAGAAGTCATTGCCAAGGGAAAACAAAAATTTGCTGCCATTTAAACAGTGCTTTGTGCAAGGTGACGAAATATAAAACCAACAAAACAAAAAAAAGTATACAATAAATAAAAAAACAAAACAAAACAAAACCAAATAATAAAAGGACACAATTCTGGAACTTTTTAATACAATGTACAGTTTTTGCAGGAAGTTTGGTAATCCAGACTAAGCAAAGATACTTACTCAGTGACTTCATACACAAACCGTTTTACGATTGTCAATAGCAAGACTCTGACAAACATCTGTAAGAGCAGGGAAACTGTAAAAGCTAGAAATCTGGGCTTTAGCAGTGATACTTCAATGTAAGCTGCTCTAGACTGCTTCACATTTGGGCAAAGACTCTCATGAAAGGCAAGCAAATCTCCCTGATCATTTTTGTGATCCTCAGTTCACCCACACGTTAAAATAAATCTATGTATAAACACAATTCACACTACTTCAGCTCCTGCAGTGAACTCACCAAATACTCAATATTGAGACTTCTGTTGGCTGATCTTTCCATGAAGCTTCACTTTTAGTTCTGGAAATTCAGCCAACTTAAGCTGCTTTATGTGCTCTTCCTTTCGTAGTTCACTCCACTTCAAAAACGCTAAACAAAATCTGCACAGGTTTGAACCAAAAAAAAATATTTTCCCCTTCATTTTCTTTCAGATAATTTAGATTATTTTTCTTAGCACAAAAAAAAAATATGACACATTTGGAAAGCTGTTCTCCAAGTGCTTTAATACAGACAAGCATTTGATCCACACACATGCCCTCTGAGCTTGTAAATCTCACCTTCAGAGTGTGTGTGAAGAGTGGAAGAGGGCAAGGTGAAAAGTTGCTGGGGGTAACCTATATGAACAACCACAAGGTCACACACTTCTTTGGCTACAGTATTACACATCAATGATTGTCCACACAACCCTTAGATCTCAGTCATCACAAAGAAATGTTGTAGTCTTTTTGTTCCTTATTCTGTATTTAACTGTATTTTGGTTGCATTAACACTGCATTGAAAAGAGTAGCACAGCTCAGTGTGGCCTTGCTGTTAAAAAGGAGTAGCTGAGCTCAGTGTGGCCTTGCTGGTTGAAAAGGAGTAGCTGAGCTCAGTGTGGCCTTGCTGGTTAAAAAGGAGCAGCTCAGCTCAGTGTGGCCTTGCTGGTTAAAAAGGAGCAGCTGAGCTCAGTGTGGCCCTGCTGGTTAAAAAGGAGCAGCTGAGCTCAGTGTGGCCCTGCTGGTTAAAAAGGAGCAGCTGAGCTCAGTGTGGCCTTGCTGGTTAAAAAGGAGTAGCTGAGCTCAGTGTGGCCTTGCTGGTTAAAAAGCAGCAGCTCAGCTCAGTGTGGCCTTACTGGTTAAAAAGGAGCAGCTGAGCTCAGTGTGGCCTTACTGGTTAAAAAGGAGCAGCTGAGCTCAGTGTGGCCTTGCTGGTTAAAAAGGAGTAGCTGAGCTCAGTGTGGCCCTGCTGGTTAAAAAGGAGCAACTCAGCTCAGTGTGGCCTTGCTGGTAAAAGGGTGGAAAAAAAAAATCAGTTTAATTTACAAATCTTACATTCCCTGTCAAGCATTTAGATTACTGATTAATTTTTATTGCAGAAGTTTCATAGTTCAAATCTCTCCACACAATATTCATAATGTGTGCTTCCCTTGAAAATGTCACTAAAGGTTATTAAATTCTGAAAAGTTGCTTTAAAAACCAACTGGTCAGGAAACATTTAAACAGCAGAAACTGTCAATATTGACAGATAAAGAAGCACTGAATATTTTAAGTTTCATTTGCTTTGGTTTCTTTAAGGTCACCATTTTCAAGAGACTTGAAATTAGCAACATTCTCATCTCAGATGATTTGTGTTTAGCTTTTAAACTTGTGAAGCCTGATCTGAAAACAGTGATGGAAGTTTAATCTTAGCTTGCAGTTGCTTTCCTTCTCTTGTTTTGTCACCTGGACATTACCTATTCAGTCTCAGATTTCATCCACTTTTTTTTCAAGTGGCAGTTACTGCTTTAGAAAAAAGTTTGGGTGAACCTGAGTCCCATGAAATAAAATACCCCACTGCTGGGCTAGTGCCTGTGAGGTTGTCCAGAAGTGAACTGCTGAGATAAGACCTTGGTCCAGATTTTCATTGCCGAATAAGTTTTTGTAGCCTGAGTTAAAAATTCAACCGTGCAAAGCATTACAGCTTCTGTATAGCACAGAGAACCACCAGTTCCTGAAGTGTCTAACTCCCTGTATTTTTACTCTTTATAGTATTTCTACACATGCCTTTAGAAAGCTCAGAATGATCTCTTAGTAAGAGATCAGACATTCCTTGAATGCCATCGATACTGGCTTTTGTGTGCCAAACGGAGCTGGTTGACATAGGTATGATTAAAAAGAAAATCAAGATTAGCACCTCTGGTGTGGCATGCACTGTTTCCCCCTCTTTGCCACAAAACTGGCTTAATTGCAAAAGAGAGGCTGAGGTGCCACTGAAGGTACTTACTGGCTGAGGCTTGAGGTTGAATGCGAGGTATCCCTCCGTTTGGCACTTGGAAGCTGGAGTCGCTCCTGCTGTTTTTCACAGACTCAGCTTGGATGTTGGATGTCCTCGACAGGTTTGGAAGACTTCGGCGTAGCTTTTCTGTACCAAGTAACACCAACAGAGCACACCATTTAGCCTGCTGCTGCATCAATGTGCAGGTTATGAACCCACAGCTGAACCTCAGAGGAGGGCCACCAAGATGCTGAGGGCTGCAGCAGCTCTGCTATGAGGACAGGCTGAGAGAGTTGGGGCTGTGCAACCTGGAGAAGAGAAGGCTTCCAGGAGACCTTAGAGTAGCCTTCCAGTATCTGAAGGGGCCTACAGGAAGGCTGGGGAGGGACTATTGACAAGGTCTTGTAATGCCAGGACAAGGGGCAATGGGTTTGAACTGGCAGAGGGGAGATTTAGGCTGGATGTTAGGAGGAAGTTGTTTGCAGTGAGGGTGGTGAGACACTGGCACAGGTTGCCCAGGGAGGTTGTGGAGCACAGAATCACCCAACAAGATCAAAGATCATATTCTGTGATTCTGTGCTCCACAACCTCCCTGGGCAACCTGTGCCAGTGTCTCACCACCCTCACTGTCAAGGACCCTTTCCTAACATCCAGTTTCAATCTCCCCCCTGCCAGTTTTAACCCATTCCTCCTCATCCTGTCATTGCCAGACCTTGTCAATAGTCGCTCCCAGCTTTCCTGTAGCCCCCTTCAGATACTGGAAGGCCAATGGTAGCCTGGGCTGCATCAAAAGCAGCATCACCAGGAGATCCAGAGAGGAGATTCTGCCACTTTGCTCCAGTGAGACATTACCTGCAGTACTGCATCCAGCTCTGGAGCCCTCAATATAGGAAGGACAAAATACCCCAAACCAGAAATCCCAAACAATTTCTTGTGTAGCTGTTCAGAGCTCATAACATTCAGCTGCACTGCAAGAGAATTCCTTGGAAGTGGTTCAGAAACACATGATCACAGGCTCTATTTTGATCCCCCTGCTATGTTAGTACCTTGCCTCTCGTGAGATATTTTTGCTGTAGCTCATATAGCGTGCACCAAGACTGTCATGAAACCTCAGAAAAGAATGGGAAAGGAATTCTCAGCTAAGTCACACCATGATTGGTTAATTTCTGCACTGTACATTCACCTACATACCTAGAATTTCCCCAAGTCACTATTGCTAGATGAGATTTAAGCTAACCTTTTCAAAGCTGTTCTTGAATTGCTAATGAAATATGCAGGATCATCTTTCCCTGAAGCTTTAGTCACTGATTTTTACTGATTAAAATTCTAAAATGTCATAGTCAATTCAATTCTTCTGTAAATCAGAGAATGGTAAGATTGGAAGGGACCTCAAGGATCATCTAGTTCCAACCCCCTGCCATAGGCAGGGACACCTCCCACTAGAACAGGTCACTCAAGGCCTCCTCCAACTTGGCCTTGAACACCTCCAGGCAGGGAGCATCCACAACCTCCCTGGGCAACCTGTGCCAGTGTCTCACCACCCTCACTGCAAACAACTTCCTCCTAACATCCAGTCTAAATCCTCCCTCTGCCAGTTCAAACCCATTGTCCCTTGTCCTGGCATTACCAGACCTTGTCAATAGTCCCTCCCCAGCCTTCCTGTAGCCTCCTTCAGATCCTGGAAGGCTACTCTAAGGTCTCCTGGAAGCCTTCTCTTCTCCAGGCTGCAGAGCCCCAACTCTCTCAGCCTGTCCTCACAGCAGAGCTGCTGCAGCCCTCTCAGCATCTTTGTGGCCCTCATCTGGACCTGCTCAAACACTTCCATGTCTTTCCTGTGCTGAGGGCTCCAGAACTGCACACAGGACTCCTGGCATAGACCTCTTTGCTATAGGGGTGTGAGGGGGAATCAAAACAATCAACAAGTAAATAACAGAAACTATATAAGCATGCATTTCTACATCATCTCCAGGCAGACATTTTTTACTTGATAGAGGGGAAAAGTTAAAAGTGAATTCTTACTGTCTAAATGTATCTTCTTTCTGAATTTAGGCTTTTATTTGCCAGGTAACAGCTATGTTTGTTAAAATGGGAACGTGTTTGTGAAATTTCAGCTCAGTTAAAGGAGTTCCTGACAGATTGCTACCAGGAAAAACACATTCAAGAAGGAAAAAAAAAAAAAAAAAATCATCACAGCAGGTTCCATCATTTTGTTCCATGCCAATACAGCATAGTTGTGTCAAGTTTTCTGCAAGCTTTGTTTTTTTATTACACAGTAGTTGCAAAGCTTTGAGAGATCAAATATATCCAACAAATGCATGACAGAACTACCAATATTTTTAAGGCTGTGTTTATGATCAAAGAGTTTAGAGTCCTGCACTGCCAGAAGAACACATCCAGCTATCTCACAGCTACAAGCACATATGAATTGCCACATTAACTTGATCTGACCACAGGTATTTTCCCTGCATTTCATTCTGTCATCTCCAAGGCCTAAAGCCTGCTAGTGAGTGATGGTTTCCCTTGGGCTGTGCTTTATTTTAGTGCATTTGCCTGCAAATAGAACTTGGTCACCACAAAACTCAATTACACCCCGAGTGACTGAGTAAGATCTCAAATAAATGCAAACCTATCAACTCAGGTATCTGACTGCAAGGGCTCCCCAGCTGAACTGAAGCTTTGCTTGCTCTGCTTTCTCCTCACCAGCTCAGCTCAAACTGATGTTATACAGATACAAAAGTATGCCTGAGGAGAGGGACTTAGGGGTGCTGGTGGAGGAGTAGCTCAATATGAGCTGTCAGTGTGCTCTTGCAGCCTAGAGAGCAACCAGAGCCTGGGCTGCAGCAGAAGTGTGGGCAGCAGGGCCAGGGTAGGGATCCTCCCCATCTCCTCAAGCACTGTGAGACCCCACCTGGAGTACTGTACTGCATCCAGTTCTGGAGCCCCTGGTACAAGAATGCTATGGGTGTGCTGGAAGGTGTCCAGAGAAGGGCCATGAGGATGCTCAGAGGGCTGGAACTGCTCTGCTGTGAGGAGAGACTGAAAGACTGTTCAGTCTGGAGAAGAGGAGACTCCCAGGTGACCTTATTGTGACCTTTCAGTATCTTAAGGGGCCTATAAGGAAGCTGGGGAGGGACTTTTTGGGCTCTCAGGTAGTGATATGACTGGAGGGAATGGAACCAAGCTAGAAATGGGGAGATTCGGACTGGAGGTTAGGAAGAAGTTATTCAGCATGAGGGTGGTGAGAGCCTGGCAGGGGTTGCCCAGGGAGGTGGTGGAAGCCTCATCCCTGGAGGTGTTTAAGGCCAGCCTGATATAGTATGAGTTGTCCCTGGCTATGGCAGGGGGTTTGGAACTGGCTGATCCTTGTGGTCCCGTCCAGCCTTGACTAATTCTACAATTCTGTGCTTATTGAGGTCCTGTACAGGAGCTACACAACTCCTAGTGCAATGACTTTGAGAGAGGGCTCCTCACCTTCACTTTTGACATTGCTGGTCTGCAGGTCTGTGGGATGGCCTTGAAGTGAGAGGCGAGGCTGCTGCAAACGGCTGATCATGGGCTGGGGAGACACTCTGCTGTACTCCATGCTGCGAGCAGGCGAGCGAGAGCGGGGGGAGTTCCTGGGAGACTGTTTTGGTGAGGGCCAGGGAGAGCTGCGAGGTGATGGTGAGAACCTGTTCACAGCTGGGTGCACTGCATGGTGGGTGCCATCCTCTTCATCTTCTAGACTCTGTGCATCCAGCTCCTGGTCGCTGAAGGTGCCTCTCCTGGTGGAGTTGCAAGAAGAACCAGAGCTACGCCGAGAAGCAGTTGCTGCATACTCCTGCCGGAGGCCTGGCAAAAATGACAGTGTTGGTTACTTGCTTCCAGCACAGAAATGCTTCTTAGGAGTGGCTGCATGCAAATATCTACCCAGTGCTCAAACTCCAACTGGACTCACCTTAACTCATTTCATTTGAGACATTTGATTAATTCCAGATTTGTACCAAAAGAAGTTCTCTACCTGTGTTTCACTGCGATCAAAACTGCCTGCAGTTAGATCATCCACATCTACCTGCTGTTAACATCTTAAGTAGGGGAGCTTCAGTAGTTCTGAAGTGGGGTGCACACACCTCAGAAGGTACAAAGAGTCCAATGGGGTGCAGAAAGAAAACGTTTTAACATATTAGAGTGTTTTAAAAAGGTCTTTTGCTGCTGCAGCAATCACCAGCATTGGTGCGCTGTGTGCTTGTTTCTCTCCTCACCCAAGCTGGATACCAGCAACAGAGGCTACATCTTAACCTTGATACCATGTAACATTTATAGCAGCCACAATCAAATTTCTCTTCCAACTTACTAGTTCATGTTAAAACAAAAAAAAACCTATAATGAAAACTACCCTTAGAGAAAGTTGAGTTGTGAGCCAGTGGTTCTGAAGAGGGGTGCACACACCCCAGGAGGTAGAGAGGTCCACTGGGGTGCAGGATGAAAATGTTTTACTGCTGATCACCTATTTTTAAAAGGGCATTTGTTTTCATCTTTCATCTCATCCTTTTAACATTTATCTTCTTGCTTACATTTGTGATTTTTTTCTGGTGTAAGTGATCAGCAGAGCAGGTGGTGTATATGATTTATGAAAAAAGAATATACATGTATTGAGTGTTTGAGGGGGGTTTCAGATAGGGATAAGCAATGAAGTCTATGACTGAAATTACTGCCACTTTCTGCAGTCTCAGAAGGTCAAAAACACAAAGTCCCACCTGAACCTATAATGGAGAGACATCAGCATAGGAGTGTACTATTCTCTGCCATATTTACTTTGCATTTTGGTGATTTCAGTCATGGTTTAAGCACTGATGGCAGTAAGACTGGATTACACCAGAGAGGCAGAGGTGTCCTGACAAGACTCCAATCTAATGGCCACCCTTTTAGCATATACTGTATGCTACAAATCCACTGTTCTCTCCAGCATTTCTCCAGTCCACTGTTCTCTCCAGCATTTCTCCAGTCCACTGTTCCTTAGGAACACAAATTCTGCACAACAACTTCCTTTCTTTATCCTGGAAGCAGCTTTCTGGGGAGAAGTACCTTTGTACATCCATGACAGAATCTTTCCCACTCCTGTTAAGTGAGTGCTACTGCAATTACTAACAAAAGGATCAACTGCTCAAGTCTGTTTTCAGGATAGAAAATACTTACTTTCCTCTTGCATTCGTGCCAAAATTTGCACATCTGTAACATCATTCAGCTTGTAATTAGACCCAATAGAGTCTTCATCCATCTCAGATGCACTTAATTCACTGTCCAGAGAGGACTGTGGACTTAGTGGAGGATTTCTATCTGCTGAACTTCTATAATGACCTAAAGAAAAAAAAAAGTAATATAAAATGTTGGGTTTGGTTTTTTTTTAAAAAAAAAGGGACAAAAAAGGCAAACTGCATTTCCTTTCCTAATAAAAGAACCTCCAATATAAAACCAGATTGACAGACTGAGTCTGAGAGACCATCTCAAACATCTGACTGTGAACCCAGGCTGAAAATACCTTTTACACAAGGAGAGCTTAGCCATTACCTTCTAAAAAAAAATATCAACTTTATAAAATCATCACAGTGGTGGCAAACCAAATTCATGCCAGATGACCTTTGTTACCTGTACCCAGCTTTGACTGCTATGGAGTGCCCACAGATCTTACACAGAGAGAGCTGTGTACATATCTTGTTTGTGCCTTCATTCTCATCCCTGCACTTTATCTTGCAAGATGTTAAGTTTGACTGTCTCTTTCTTGGCAGTAAGGACTGCACAGATCTACAGGAGTTGGAAGGGACCTCTGGTAATCATCAAGCACCCTGCCAGAGCAGGTTCACCTAGAGCAAGCTGCACAGGACAGCATCCAAGTGTCCTTCCACTCTCAAAGTAAAGAAATTTCACAGGCTCACAGGATGTTAGGGATTGGAAGAGACTCAAAGAGTTCGAGTCCAACGCCCCTGCCAGAGTAGGACCAGACAATCCAGCTCAGGGCACACAGGAACACATCCAGACAGGCCTTGAAAGGCTCCAGAGAAGGAGACTCCACAACCTCTCTGGGCAGCCTGTGCCAGGGCTCTGTCACCCTTCCAATCAAGAAGTTGCCCCTTGTGTTGAGCTGGAACCTCCTGTGCTGCAGCTTCCATCCATTGCTCCTTGTCCTATCCCAGGCAGCAGTGAGCAGAGCCTGTCCCCCCGTCCTGACCCCCAGCCCTCAGAGATTTAGAAACATTTATTAGATCCCCTCTCAGTCTTTTCTCCAGACTAGGCACCCCAGGTCACTCAGCCTCTCCTCACTAGGCAGTGCTCAGTCCCCTCATCATCCTCGTAGCCCTCTCTTGGACTCTCTCCAGCAGATTCCTGTCCCTCTAAAACTGGGGAGCCCAAAATTGAACATCTCCTCGTGTTTAGATGAATATTGACTCAGTTTGGAATGCTTAAAACACAGCTTATCTGCAAATACTGCTTGTTCTACATACACACCTTTGCTAAACTCCCAACATCTGCCTTCTGGCTGACATCCCATTGCCAGTTACATTTCATCTCTCAGTCCTGCAGGCAGATCAGCACTGTGGCACATCATGCAAAGCAGAGCAATGTAGATTAAAGCAAAAGCTGAGTAATGGCTCTGCAGAGAATACACTGCAGTGCAGGCCTCTTTACAAGCCCACACTGAACTACAGAGAGTTGGACTGTCAATACAACCTTCCCTGCAAGCTAAGTTGAGTTTAAGTATATTTAATAAGCCGACACTCTGACTGCAGAGCAGAGACATTTTCCAGGCATTAATTCTTCTGATGCAAAGAAAGCATCTATGGAGCAGAATAAATGCAGAAAACATTGTCAGAAGTTGATGTCTACAGTGCTGGCTGCAAAGCCTTGTGGAATTCCTTTTATTACAATACATGTTACCTTAATTATACTGCTCACATCTGAGACACTGATGGATACATGGCATACCAAATGTTTGAGTTAATAAGGAACAGAGTAGTTGGTAGTAGTTGTAAGGTCTTTCCATCTAACCTTTGAACACCTACTATGCAGCTTACATCCCAGTCAATTACAGGGTCAGTTCTAGAAGCCACTTCCATATGACAGGACTCCACAAAACTAACTCTAGGTGTTCTGATCTAACTGCTGATACTCATCAGTTATGTTAGGGACTTCCAGAGAAAACATATTAAATGTATCTCATGCCAGAAAGTCTGTAAAAAGCCTGAATACTGCATGATGCAAACATCCCATGAAAGATCAACTACTTTTTGGTACCTTTCTTACTCTAGTTCAATGAATACATAACCTGAGTGCATGAAGGAAGCAAAGGCAAGGCCAAACTCTCACACACACTTACCTGAGGTACCAGAAGGTATGAGCTGTTTCACTAAAGCAGATTTCACAGGTGTTGAGGAGGGGGAGTTGAAACCACTGCTGTAGGGGCTACTTGTATTTGGACTGTAGGAGCTCGCGTAACTGACGGCACTGAAAGGGCTGCTGTACAAACTCTGCCTCTTGAGAGCTGTGTGAAAGAGGAGAGTGGCAAATCATCCTGAAGGAAGCAGTGAAAGATGAACACAGCAACTACATCCTATCTTCAGTGTGACTTAATTACTATGCATTTCAAGCAGAACATTTCAGACACTGGGAAGTTTTTCGGGTGAAGGTTTTCATCTCCTAAATATCACCACACTGTGGAAGCAGTGGAAAAAAAGGATCAGACAAGACAGCAACAAGTGGTTTCCCCTGCAAAAACCAAACCTAAGTTCACTACAACTGATCCCTTCAAGATGTTCAATGAAGGCACTGGGAAGGAGGAAGGAAACAATTCATAAGACAGTAGTAGTTAAGCTACATTAATACACATCCTCTGAGCACAATCAGACGCAAAGCAGAGTGCCCCTCTGGCTCTCCAGGATTCACACAGCCTTCTAGATCACACAGTGCTTCAACAGGAACCCCAGGACTGCTGCCACAGAACTATCAATATCACCTACAGACCTCCCCAAAGCACAGGCTAAATGAAAAGCCACTGACCATGGCAAATGCTTCTGCTTTAGACCTTACTGGGCAAGTCAACTGTAGGATCATTCCCTTCTGCAGAGCTCCTGTTGTAATGCTTTGGTATTTTTACATCTGTGGATTTCAACCCCACATGTAAGATCTAAAACTGGGCAATTCCCTCTGCCATTTATTGCAAATATTTCAATGCTGAAGTATTTTCAGATTAACCACTGGTGAACAGTTTCAGGATGATACTGACATTCCCCTAGTTGCCAAGCACTATGATTTGTTTAGTTACTTAACTGACTGTTTTAATCAGAAATTCACATTTTATTTTAATATAAGAAACTTCAATGGTGGAAGAGTGAACCAAAAGTTGTGATCACTTTTTGCAAAATCAATTCCTTCACTGCTGAAAGTAGTTTATACCAAATCCCCCTCTATTTTAGCAAAGAGCAAATCAAACTGCAAAACTTTAAACTGAAACCTTGAGAGCCAAACTTTAGGATATGGCATTCAACAAATCCAAGTGCCAGGTGCTGCACTTTGGCCACAACAACCCCATGCAGAGCTACAGGCTGGGGTNTGCATCAGGAATAGTGTGGCCAGCAGGAGCAGGGAGGTCATTCTCCCCCTGGACTCTGCACTGCTTAGGCCAAACCTTGAGTCCTGTGTCCAGTTCTGGGCCCCTCCATTGAAGAAGGACATTGAGGTGCTTGAGTGTGTCCAGAGAAGGGCAACGAGGCTGGGGAGAGGCCTGGAGCACAGCCCTATGGAGAGAGGCTGAGGGAGCTGGGATTGGTTAGCCTGCAGAAGAGGAGGCTCAGGGGAGACCTTCTTGCTGTCTACAACTGCCTGAAGGGTGGTTGTGGCCAGGAGGAGGTTGCTTTCTTCTCTCAGGCAAGCAGCACCAGAACAAGAGGACACAGTCTCAAGCTGGGCCAGGGGAAGTTTAGAAATTAAGTTACCCAAAGAATACTGTGTGACATTTCTGTTAGTGAAAAATGCCTTTAGTTAGTGCTGTAATAATTAGGCTATTGATAGCAGTGGACAAAAAAAAGCAACTGAACATGACTAGGTGACTTTTGGAGGTCCCTTCCAACCCAAACCATTCTATGATTATTTACTAAATATCACAGAATCATAGATTAGTAAGGTTGGAAGGGACCTCAAGGATCATCTAGTACCAACCCCCTGCCATAGGCAGGGACACCTCCCACTAGCACAGGCCTCATCCAACCTGGCCTTCAACACCTCCAGGGAGGGAGCAGCCACAACCTGCCTGGGCAACCTGTGCCAGTGTCTCACCACCCTCACTGTAAAGAACTTCCTCCTAACATCCAGTCTAAATCTCCCCTCTGCCAGTTCAAACCCATTGCCCCTTGTCCTGTCATTGCAAGCCCATGTCAATAGTCCCTCCCCAGCCTTCCTGTAGGCCCCCTTCAGATACTGGAGGGCTACTATGAATCTTTTCATTCAGAGTAAGATTTTTGTTTGACAAGGAGCCAAAAGACTACAGCTGCATGAAATGCTGCTTTCAGCAGCAAAGCCTGCTTCAGCTCCTCCTCCTGCCCCACCTGGCTCTTGGTCACTCTATCTCCTCAGTTGTTCATCCCAGTAGAGTGGGTTGAAGTTAAAAACATGTAAAGTATTTAAACTGCCTCCATCAGCTGAGTTTTTAAATCATACTCCAAAGCAGCACCCAACCAACCAGAGCAGAACTCAGTATAGAGGTAGAAGCAGCAAAAATTAAAGCTGACTCAAAAGCAGATTTCTTAAATTGCACCTCATGTAAAGATCCCTTCCAGAATCTAACCCAGTTATTATTACTAATGTTTTAATTAGAGTGGAAAGATAGCTCCAGAGGATGAAAGTTTATTTCCCAGCTTTCACCACAAGTCTTAAATGATATGCACTAATTTCAGCAATTAGTGAATTCAACTAATCCTACTAAGTTTTCTTGAGGTACCTTCAGTTTATTGAGAGAGTGTCAGAAGGGAAACCTCCATTTTATTACAAAGCTCACTTAAACCCAGTAATTACAAGCTGGTTGCACTCTGATGAAACTCCTTTGACATCAAGTTCTTCTGGCATTCACATAGGAACTCCCAAGCATCTATTCCCATTGAATCTCTGTTCTCATGCCAAAAGAAATTTACTTTTCATCTCTTGCTGAAAATGACAGTTAAAAAAACCAAAAACCCACCCTAAAATGTAAGTCTGCACAACACTTATTTTGTACTTACAACACAGACAAGTGTTTTAAAATATGAACCACAAATTGCAAGACAATTGTGCTGTTGTATAACCTTCAGAAAAGGCTCTTTGAGCATATCCATAATGATACAAAATATTTGATTACACAGATTTCTTTAGATTAAAAAAAAACCCAAACCCAAACACAAACATGCTTTTGTTCTACATAAAAAAGTATGCTGTGATACATGGTGACACTTTTTATGCCACTGTAGTTTTCATCCTAGCTTTTTTCTGCCTTCCTCAGCACTGTTTCCCCCCAGGAAAAACAATAAGCATTTGAACTAATTTTTTTTTTCCCCCTACTGAAGCCTCTCCAAGAAAGATGTCTGTAATTTAGGAGGACACTTATTTATAATGTTAGAGGGCAGGGATACACCCAGAGGGACCTGCAGAGGTATGCCCAAGCCAACCTCATGACATTCAACAAGGCCAAGTGTAAGGTCCTGCACCTGGGTAGGCACAATCCCAGGCACAACTCCAGGCTGGGTGGGAATGGCTGAGAGCAGCCCTGAGGAAAAGGGCCTGGGGGTCTGGGGTGATGAAAAACTCAAGATGAGGCTGCAGTGTGAGTGCAGCCCAGACAGCAACTGTGTGCTGGGCTGCAGCAAGAGCAGTGTGGGCAGCAGGGCAAGGGAGGGGATTCTGCCCCTTTGCTCTGCTCTACTCAGACCCCACCTGCAGTCCTGTGTGCAGTTCTGGAGCCCCCAGCACAGGAAGGACATGGAAGTGTTGGAGCCAGTCCAGAGGAGGCCATGAAGATGCTCAGAGAGCTGCAGCAGCTCTGCTGTGAGGATGGACAGACAGAGTTGGGGCTCTGCAGCCTGGAGAAGAGAAGGCTTCCAGAAGACTTTAGAGTAGCCTTCCAGGATCTGAAGTGTGCTACAGGAAGGCTGGGGAGGGACTATNCAGGTTGGATGAGGCCTTGAGTGAGCTGTGCTAGTGGGAGGTGTCCCTGCCTATGGCAGGAGGTTGGGACTGGATGATCCTTGAGGTCCCTTCCAACCCTACCATTCTATGATTCTATCTTATAAAAGCATCTCTTCCCCCTAGTATCTCTTTTCTGCCATTGACCTCTGGATGTGCTGAAAGCCACTCTTCCCTCCTCTGTTATCATGCAACAGCAAAGATCACTTCAGAAGTAAAGAGGGAAATGTGGAGTCCAAGACAGCATTTAAGACTGAGAAACAGTCTCCTATACCTAGGTTATAAAGACCTAACAGGAACTGACAAAGAGAAAACAATCAAGGCAAAAGAAACATCAAGGAGGTCTCAGGAGATAAAGCAACAGCAGCATGGAAAGCCTTGTTCACAGAGACTGGAATCCAACTCATAAACTGAATCAGCAACTAAGAATAGGTCCCATGATGGGTTCACGAGGTACAAGCACTGTGTAAAATACAAGTCACAAGATACTCCAGAAGTTGTGGGATAGGAGACACACAAAGTTACAAGCAGCACTGCTTGCAAGCTCCAGTGGAGCTTCCTGCTACCCTGTAGGTAGGCTGGTTGTTCTAAAGGGCACTTTTCTTTTGTTACAAATTCATTTTTCCATGCTGTTAGTCATGCACTATTAGTCACCACCTCACCTATCACTAACATTTTCCTCTTTCAAATATTATAGATCAATTGTGGGATTCCTCCAGGTATCACTGGCAGAGGCAGATTCTCAGGTCTATGGGAAAAAAGAGTAAAAGTTGTCTGGATATATAACCTGAATGATCAAATTTTGAAGTTGTCCATTTTATAGGGAAGCTTCCTGCCACTACTCCAGCTCTGACAACTTTTATACATACCCTAAGGTAAGAAACAGAATTTGTGGTACTTCTGGAAGACTTCTTTTCAGAACTGAGTGGAATCATAGAGTCAAGCAGGTTGGAAGAGACCTCCAAGCTCATCCAGCCCAACCTATCACCTAGCCCCAGCCAATCAACTAGACCACAGCACTAAGTGCCCCATCCAGGCTTTGCTTCAACACCTCCAGGGACTAGGAATAGAATTGTTCATGCTTAACCTAACTACTGAGTATTTAGCACTAGATAGTGCTAAATAGCAGTACTCAAATTCCCAAACTTGTATCAAATCTCTGTGATCTGGGTACTGTTAAGTGTTTACAGTTTCAGCCTTTGCTTGTACCAAGCTATGTATCATGTTAATTCTTGATGAAACTATGTATGCAAGGGCAGCATGCACAAAGGAGCTAGAGGAAGATCAAAGGTGACTCAAATTGAAGGCACTTTCACCAGTTTCATAAGTGGCCTTTTTCATGTGATCTAACAGCAATGTTTCCAACATTTTATTAAGAAACATTTTAGTACAATGCAGAACAAAGACTGAATTGTTCCAGAAAAAAATCCAAGGTTACAGTCAAATTCAAAACTTTATGTATAACCATGTAAAGGAGCTGATAGTTGGGAATGCTTCTGGAACTGTGTGTTCATGTATTGTTAGCTCATGATCAGTCATTCTGCTAATTCCTAGAGATAGCTGCTAGAAAAAAAAAAACAGGTAGGTCACACATAGTGTAAGACTGCAGGAAGATGAAAATACAAAAGAGCAGATATTATAGAATCATAGAATGGTAAGGTTGGAAGGGACCTCAAGGATCATCCAGTTCCAAACCCCTGCCATAAGCAAGGACACCTCCCACT
>VWZE01023663.1:31407-65665 GCA_013396675.1 Eubucco bourcierii | reverse complement strand
AAAATCCCCCAGACTAGAATCAGCCAGCTGGAAGTTAAGAGATGAAGCTCTGTTTACAGCTCAGCACAATATACAAGCAGAGATATACACTATAGACAGGAATATTTACAGAAATATACAAGTTAAAGGTAATACAGAAACACAACTCCCCTCCTAGAAATCAGAGACCCCAGGAGGGGCTCCCAACCACCCTTCCACCTAGTAACACCTATAGGAATACCTATAACATAGGTTACCAAAGTCACCAGTAACTTCTTGAGGAAGTAATTAGGAGGCCTAAAGCAAAGCCTCCCTGGACCAGGCACAGCTCAGTTCTGTCAGAAACTGCACAGTTGCAACCTGATAGAAAGTTTCACCATATTAAACAGGGTTCAGAATAATATGGCTAAGAAACTCTATCTAAATTCACTGAAATACTTCTAACTATTTCATGTGATTTGAAGATTGTCTTATGGCTGATCTCTTTTCAAACCTAAAGCACACCTGGATTTAACTAATGACAGAAAACCAAACCAAAACCCCCAACCCAACCCAGTCCCAGAATTCATTACAACTGTTATGCTGTTTCAATAGCCAATGCTGCTACCAAAACAGCACTTTGAAAAAGTCCTTTTCACATGACAGTGATCTAGGGCAACTCTACCTTCCATTTTTCACTTCACACTTGTGTCATAGAATCATAGAATGGTAAGGTTGGAAGGGACCACAAGGATCATCTAGTCCCAACCCCCTGCCATAGGCAGGGACACCTCCCACTAGCACAGCTCACTCAAGGCCTCCTCCAACCTGGCCTTGAACACCTCCAGGCAGGGAGCAGCCACAACCTCCCTGGGCAACCTGTGCCAGTGTCTCACCATCCTCACTGCAAACAACTTCTTCCTAACATCCAGTCTAAATCCTCCCTCTGCCAGTTCAAACCCATTGCCCCTTGTCCTGGCATTCCCAGACCTTGTCAATAGTCCTTCCCTAGCCTTCCTGTAGCCCCCTTCAGATCCTGGAAGGCTACACTAAGGTCTCCTGGAAGCCTTCTCTTCTGCAGGCTGCAGAGCCCCAACTCTCTCAGCCTGTCCTCAGAGCAGAGCTGCTCCAGCCCTCTGATCATCTTCGTGTCCTGTGTAGACTTCTCTAAAAGCACTTAAAGAATTAAAACCTAAAAATGGGATGCTTAGCTATGAAACAGAGATAAAAACCAAGACCTGGCATTCTATTATCCATTTCAGTTCCATCTTAAACTCATAGCCAAACTTCACAGGCAGTAATCTCACGAGAGCACTAAATGTAAAACAACGTAATTCCAGCAGTGAGGCAAACTATTTCTTCTGCCATTACAAGGCTGCAGACCATTTCCTAATGGGGTATGTGAATACATGGACTGAAAAAAAAAATGCCTGTACTACACAAAGCAGGGAGCAGAACAGAGACAACCAGCACCCTTCACCATCTATTATCTTCCACAGCAAGGCTCTTCTGAAATCAAAAGCAAAGACAAATCTATGCAGACAATCAAAATACCTAAGGAACAATTATATGCACAAACTGCAATTTAAGTGCAGCTTGTTTCCACCTGAGGTCTCCTCAGCTGGGAAGTGGTCTTTGCTTTCTACAGGGATGCAATCCCATAATTTAAACAGGATTTTCGGTTAAGCAGTAGCGATCCAAATCCATTTGAACCTGAAAAGAGCTCAGATGAGGTTTGAATTCTGAATACATACATGCTTCCAGCTGATTCAATTACTTTCTGTGTGACCTGAGGCCTTAAGAGTGGGATCTTTATGAAAGAGTTTAAGAGAAATCCACTTACACTACCCCTCCTATTTTCACAAACTTGTTGCTTTTTGATTGCTCTGCCAAGTTCTCTGAAAATTGCTTATTTCCCTTACAGCACTATGCAGAAATAGAAAGTTAATCCTACCTTCCTAAAAATTTAGTACCTCACCAACTGAATTAAGTGCTGGTCATAAATTCCAGGAGTTTGGTTTCCATTTTTATAGAGCAACTGGGGGGGAAAATAACTAATTAAATGAATCCTCAATCAAGCTAAACCACATTTATCAATAAGTCCATATTAAACTATAGCATGGAGAGGGGAAAGAAGAAGTTTAATTACATAGCCAGACTTCTTTACATGTAGGACAACTTTTAACAGCTCCTCTTTTCTAGGTCTATGCTTCTGCATCTCAGTCTATGACTGAAAATTAGTATTACAGTTGCTAAAACATTAGGAAAGGAATGAAGGTATGGAATTGACTGCATTTAAGTTTGGTTGTCTGTTGAGGTTTGTAACTTGCACAGAAACACGACTGAAGCCGCAACAACAGGCAGTGTTAAGTAATGTGCCAAACACCTGACACCAGCAAGAGCTGTGCCGCCTGCCCCGTCAATGCCCAGCACTGCATAAACAAAACCAGGCAGCATTTCTGCTGTCGCTGTCACCATACCCTCTGTTGTGACATTAACTTCCACTGAAGAGATGCATTATGCTGTCCATGATTTAGGATTTTTATATATAGAAAGACTAACATCTGTTGTCACTGGAATTCATGACATTCATAAATTTGGCCATCCCGCTCCAAATTTATTTTGTATCAATTCCCTGCTGCTATAAGCTGATAGATGATCAGAGGGCTGCAGTAGCTCTGCTCTGAGGACAGGCTGAGAGAGGTGGGGCTCTGCAGCCTGGAGAAGACTTCCAGGAGACCTTAGAGTAGCCTTCCAGGATCTGAAGGGGGCCTACAGGAAGGCTGGGGAGGGACTATTGACAAGGTTTTGTAATGCCAGGACAAGGGGCAATGGGTTTGAACTGGCAGAAGGGGGATTTAAACTGGATGTCAGGAGGAAGTTCTTTGCAATGAGGGTGGTGAGGCACTGGCACAGGTTGCCCAGGGAGGTTGTGGCTGCTCCCTCCCTGGAGGTGCTCAAGGCCAGGCTGGATGAGGCCTCGAGTAGCCTGCACTAGTGGGAGGTGTCCCTGCCTATGGCAGGGGGTTGGAACTGGATGATCCTTGAGGTCCCTTCCAACCTTACCATTCTATTACGAGGCACAAATGGAGAAATAAGAGTAGCTGCTTTGCACAGGCTCATCATCTGGAAGATGATGCCTTGTGCTAATTTAGCAAAGTCAAGTTGGATGAGAATAAGCTTATGCTCTCATACTTCTCCAGTGGGTCAGGCTGGACGTCAGGCAAATGACCCTCCGAGGAAGCACACACATTGACTCCTCCCTCAGCAACTAAACATTGCTCACACACAGCATCATTCCAGTGCTTCTGAAGGTGCTTCTAACTCTAAACCACGTTTTCCTTCATTTTTTAAATTGTCTGCCTGTTCCCTCGCAAAGATCTTTGTAGATGAGCCTACAACTAGTTCTGACCCCTGTAAGACTGCTTTTGGTACACACTTTTCTTCCCTGGGCACGCTTCCCTTGTGTTTCTCTGTGGACGCTGTGCTCCTCCCCTGCATTTCTCCTGCTGCTCTAACGCTGCTCCTCAACTACTGTCACTGGAAACTTCAATAAGGCAGCTAGGAACGGCATGATGTAAGGGAGATTCTCAGTAAAGCTCATCCAAGGTGAACTGTCACCTGCATGGCTGAAGCAGTTGGGTAAGCAGTCTACTTAAAAAAGAGAGGAATCACCTAAGGTAAACTGTGGTCCTACACTGCAGAAATAAAACTCCTGAGGACATCACGTTTATGAGATGAGGCAGCACCTTACCTTCGCTGCCTTTACAGCTGAAAGAAAACAAGGCTTACGACAGGCTTGATGCACGTCTGAAGAAGTGTTAACAGCACCTGTGAGATAATTCTGCATCACCCCAGAAATCCTCCACAAGTTTCTCGACGCCTCCGCACCTTCTGAACTTGCGGAAACACTGACAGCTGATTTAGCAGCAGCGCTGGAGCACGCTCCTGTCTCCAAGTGACCCAATATAAAAATGCCCTCAACCGCGACCGAAGAAAAAGCAGGGAGCTGCAGGCCTCCATCCAGAGAGGTGCGATGTGATGTGCAGAACCCAAAACACCCTTCCCCCGCAGGCTTCAGCACATCTTGGGGAGCGAATCCCTCCATCCAGCCCCGGAGGGCGAGGCTGGCTCTCTACACAAAGCCAGGAGACCACCAGGCGCACGTCTAGAAACGGCACCTTCGCCCCGGGGACCTTACCCTGGTAAGGGCAGGACGGTGACTCTTCCGCCTACCGGCGGCGGGGAACGGCTGAACGGCGCACCCCCACCCCATCCCCACCCCCGCCGTAACCTCACCAGCCGGTCTCGTCCTCCTCGCAGCCGGCTAGCCGCTCCAGCTCCTCCGGCCTGAGCAGCGCCGCGTCGTCCAAGAGGCCGTTGCCATCCCCGCCGGCCGCGACGCCGCCGGGCTCCTCGAGGGGAGGGCGCCGGGCAGCCGCCCTGGGGCTGAGGCAGCGGCCGTCGGGCGGGGAGGCGGTGGGGGGCGACGGGGAAGGCCCGCTGGCCAGGAGCCGCTTAGGGCTGGCGGGGGCGGCGGGCAGGGCGCCGTGGCGGCTGCGGAGCTGCTCGTTCTGCTTTTCCAGCTTCTTCACCAGCTCCTGCAGCTTCCGCACCTCCGCGTCCGCGTTCACGCCCGAGCCGACGTCCTCCATGGCGCCCGCTGGCAGAGGGGCGGCTGCGCGGGGAAGGGCGGCCGCGCCGCCCCGTCTACATGGCCGGGCGGCCCGCGGCAAGGGAGAGCTGTGACGGGGCGGGCCGCGGGTACTCGCTCACTGCCGCCTACCTCAGCGGTGCCGGCGGCTGGTGGGAGGGGCAGAGGACGCGCATCCGGCAGTCGCCATCTCGCCACCTCCCGCGGCCCGGCTCTCCGCCACACGTCACAGACGTGACCCGGAAGCTTCGCCGCTCCCCTCTCAGCTGCGGCAGGGTGGCGTGGCCGGGACCGCACCCTCTGAACTGCCGTGGGAGTGGGTGCTTGTGCTGGAGAGCCTCTCTTCCTCTCTTGCCGGTCCTGGCAGGGAGAGCCTTTCCTGACCGCCGGGGGGCGCTCTATGAGCGGCTGCTCCGTGAGCTTGGCTGCTGAGAGAGGGCCTGGCCTGGCCTCCAATCCCCTCTCTTGGCGATTGCAGCTTCCTCGCGGGAGCTGTGCGCGAAGCCCTGAGAAAGCTTCCCCAAATGCTCGAATCTTCTGCAGGCCGCGGTGATGGTCTTCTGTGTGTGATAGGCATGTGATGAACAGTTCTCTGGACAGGACTTGAGCATTTCCTGTTGTGTAAATACATAAATGCAGGCATAGAATAATTTTTAAAAGTGACATGAAATTGCATCTGTAACAGGATTCTTACACTGTCAGGTTTAAGAGTTTAATGGGGCTCGGTGGTTTGTGTCCCTCAAGCTTCATGGGAGTGCTCTGCCCTCCTTTGCCCATGTCACTGTGAGACTGCCCACTGAACACCATCCCTGAACAGATTTTTTCTCTTCCCAAGCTCCCGTCTACTCCACAGCTTCGTTGATGAAAAGCTCCAGATGAGGCTGCAGTGTGAGTGCAGCCCAGACAGCAACTGTGTGCTGGGCTGCAGCAAGAGCAGTGTGGGCAGCAGGGCAAGGGAGGGGATTCTGCCCCTTTACTCTGCTCTCCTCAGACCCCACCTGCAGTCCTGTGTGCAGTTCTGGACCCCCAGCACAGGAAGGACATGGAAGAGTTGGAGCCAGTCCAGAGGAGGCCATGAAGATGCTGAGAGGGCTGCAGCAGCTGTGCTGTGAGGACAGGCTGAGAGAGTTGGGGCTCTGTAGCCTGGAGAAGAGAAGGCTTCCAGGAGACCTTAGAGTAGCCTTCCAGGATCTGAAGGGGGCTACAGGAAGGCTGGGGAGGAACTATTGACAAGGTCTGGTAGTGCCAGGACAAGGGGAATGGGTTTGAACTGGCAGAGGGAAGATTGAAACTGGATGTTAGGAGGAAGTTGTTTGCAATGAGGGTGGTGAGACACTGGCACAGGTTGCCCAGGGAGGTTGTGGCTGCTCCCTCCCTGGAGGTGTTCAAGGCCAGGTTGGAGGAGGCCTTGAGTGACCTGTGCTAGTGGGAGGTGTCCCTGCCTATGGCGGAGGGTTGAGACTGGCTGATCCTTGTGGTCCCTTCCAACCCTGACTGATGCTATGATTCTACTGTTAGGCCCTCACCAGATTCCAGGTAACTGTTTCCTCCAAACCTTAAGTGTTTAACCATATTAAAGTACTTTCAGGGTGGAATCTTTTAATAGAAGAATTTTTATTACTCTTATGGTAATCTGCCTTCATTATCTGCTAGTAAAAGACAGTTTTTATCAGCAACAACATTTACCACAGATTTTTGCATAGCTGTCACAACTCTACGACCATGCTGGGCAATGCAATGAGGCCTTTGGGCACCCTGCTCACGGACACCACATTCATAACCATCAGTGGTGACACTTGGAATCTGGTCTGTTAGCCAGTTTATAAATCCAGTTCGTTCTCTCTTAGCTCTGTATCATTTGGTATCCAAAATGGAAGGTTTTAAGGGAATTCAGATACATTCTGTGAGCACAGCTACGTTATTAACAGAACTTGGAGTTCTCCAAGTGGCAAGCAAAGCGATGAACAGGGTTTTGGCAATAAGGATCTTCTGTGACACTTTTGGTTGCTGAGTGTGACCATGGTCTTAACCTGTGCAGAGAGGTTTATTCCAGCTAAGAATATTTATAGCAGGATCACACAGTATAGCCTCCTTATTCTTCTTTATCTATCTTGCCTCCGGCTGCAGGTGGCCTGATAAATCTTCGGTCATTTGCATTAATCATACTTTCATAATAGCAATAGAAGGAGTTCAGCTACTGGGATCAGGATGGGGCTGGTGGCTGGGGTCAGGAGGAGGGCAGAGTGTGAAGGGAAGCTCTTAACAAATGGCTCTGCCGGGGAATGAAGGCAGACAGCACAAAGGACTGCGACCGGATAGAGCCTCAGGCTCCTGCCAGCCGTCCATGGTAATTATGTCATGTTTAGGGGCCTCCTGGAGCAGCTCTGAGCCCTGAAGAGGAGGCTGGGTAGTACCAGCATCCTGCCTCTCCTTTCTCTTACTTCTTTCCCATAGCTCCTTTTATAGTCTTGTCTGTGCCACAGATCCCCTACCTCAACTTTCTGTCTTTCGCTAATGTCATTTCTTTGCTTCCAGCAGCTCTGGCAAGGGTTTCTCCCTACAAGACACACTCCCTGGTGGTGTGTGGATGCTGAGGAGCAAAGTGAGAGCAAAAAGCCTGGGAACTGCTGTGTCATCCGCTTATTTTTACAAAAAAGGAAAGGCAATTGGTTAACAGTCACCATAGTCTGTGCTTGAACAGCAAGGACTACAGTCCTGCTTGCTCATTCGCTCCTGTGCTGCGAGTGCCCGTCTCAGGTTTCAGTAACTGAGAAGCAGCAAGGCTTGGGCCAGAAGCCTCCCGTGAAATCTCAGGATAATAATGGACTTCCCTGAGCTTCTTGGTCATCAGATTCCCAGTTTGCACTGGCCAGATGTGAGAAACCACACCCGAGCTAGGGGCCTCTGGATGGTTATACACAAATAGCGTTAATTGATAGCACTGCCACAAAAATGAAGTCTTTCCACTGTGTCATAGGAGCAAGAGGAATTCCTCTGCATGTGAAATTAGACCTGCTGCAGATTTTCTTGTGAGCAGCTGCAGTCTGCACCCATCCTGCTTTTTCCACACACAAGGGGAGGGAAGGGAAAGCAGCCTTTCTGCAGCTGTGTTTTCCAGATTGCTGTACCTGCAATGGTTGCTTCTCTCCTCTGATCTGGGGCAGGTTCCTAACTCATGAGAATAAATGAGGAGCACTCTCTCCAACACAAAAGAAACCTGGACAAGGCTCCCATATCACTCAAATAATTCAGCATACATCGCTCTGACAAATGGTTCCTGAGAAGAAGGCTGCCTTCCATGGCTTTGGAGGTCATGGACAACCCTGTGGTTAGTTTCTCATGGCTGTAATTCATAGAATCACAAAATGAGAGGCCCTCTGAAGATCAAGTCCAATCCCCCTGCCAAAGCAGAATCACTGGAAGGAGGTATCATAGGAACACATCCAGGTGGGGCTTGAAAATCTCCAAAGATTGACGCTCCATCACCTCTTCACTTCATTGTTGCTTTGTTAGAATCTGTCCTTGAAACCTTTATTGTAGCTATCATCTGGAAGAAGTAAAGATCCCTCGGGGGAAGGAACACACAAGGTGGGCAGTAGACATTTTGTAGCAAATATTTAACTTCACGCCTGGAAAACTGGGCTGGGTTTAAGCAGTTTTGTTTTGTCTCCTGCAGAAGTTTGTTGCCTGCCAGAGCTCTGACAGGAGGCGTTCAGCAGGCCCACACATGTTGGTGTCAGGCAGTGTTGATCTAAACCTTCGACAAAACAGAAAGTATCATTTGTCATTTCAGTGTCTGTTGTGTGCAAACCTTGCGTGCACAGTCTGTGCCCCTCTCAGAAGATCTCCTTTTCACAATTAATGTCAAAGCTCTTCAGCTGACTCTCTTGAATCACAGAATTGTCAGGGTTGGAAGGGGCCTCAAGGATCATCCAGTTCCAACTCCCCTGCCATGGGCAGGGACACTTCACACTAGATCAGGTTGCCCAGAGAGTGCCATCCAGCCTGGACTTAAAAACTTCCAGGGATGAGGCTTTTACCACCTCCTTGGGCAACCTGTTCCAGTGTCTCACCACCCTTATACTGAAGAACTCCTTCCTAATGTCTAATTTAAATCTCCCCTCCTCTAGCTTGGATCCATTGCCCCCAATCCTATTGCTATCCGACACCCTAAAACACCAGCTTGCTTGTAGTCCCCTTCAGATACTGGAAGACCACAGTAAGGTCTTCTCAGAGCCTTCTCCACACTGAACAACCCCAACTGTCTCAGCCTCTCCTGACAGGAGAGGAGCTGCAGCCCTCTGATCATCCTTGTGACCGTTCTCTGGACACCTTCCAGCACATCCAGGTCTTTCCTGTAAAAGGGGCTCCAGAACTGGACACAGTACTCCAGGTGGGGTCTCATGAGAGTGGTGTAGAGGGGGAGAATTACCTCCTTTGTCCTGCTGGCTGCATCCCAGATGTGTTTAAAAGTTGTTTGGATGTGGTGCTTGGGGATATGTTTTAAGATGAACCTTGTAGAGTAGGGCTATCAGTTGGACTTGGTGATCCTGAGAGGCTTTTCCAATCTGCATGTTTCTGTGACTCTGGTTCTGTGAGTCTCTGGCCACAATGTTGAAGGACTCAACACTGTAACTTCAGTTATTTCTAAAGGATAGCTGTGAGTGTGTCAGAGAGAACTCCTTTAGATTAAACCTAGGCTATTTGGAACCTCAAAACCACAGCCAGTGTCTCTGCACGCATCTTCAGGAGCTGTCCCCCAGAAACTGTGAGCAGCAGTGAGTTTTATGAAGCCATCTGTATGTAAATGCACTTAAAAGACTTTATAAATAATTAAAATAAGGTATTTGCTGCTGACATTACCATGGGTGAGAGAGACACACGCAGTCAGTACTCTGATCTTAGCAAGTTACAAGCCTGCTTGAAGGGCAGGCATGATTCCAGCTGAGCTCTGCCACTGAAAGCACATCCGTCTTTGGCATCAGAAAGTGTAAAATGTAGCTCTTTGGCACGAATTTATGCCTCTTCCTTATCTGCACAGAGTGAAAGATAGAATCATGGAATGGGTTGGGTTGGAAGGGACATCCCAAGGTCTTCTGGTCCAACCCCCCTGCAGTAAGCAGTGAGCAGGGACATCTTCCACTAGAGCAGGCTGCTCAGAGCTTTGTCAAGCCTCACCTTGAATATCTCTAGGGATGGGGCTTCAACCACCTCCTTGGGCAACCTGTTGCAATGTTCCACCACCCTCACGCTGCAGAACTTGTTTCTAACATCCAAGCTAAATCTCCTCTGATTTCAAACCATTGCCTCTCGTCCTATCACTGCAGGCCTTTGAGCACAGCGATTCTGCAATCTTCTCTGGTGCACCTTGAGGCCATTTCCTCTCATCACTTGTTACAGCAAGTAACTGACAGCCTTTGAGGTCCCTCTGGATAGCAGCATCACCCTCTGGTATATCAGAGAGTCACAAAACCTTAGAGGTTGGAAGGGATCTCCAGAGATCAGCCAGTCCAATCCCCCTGCTAAGGCAGGGTCCCCTAGGGTAGTCCCCACAGGAATGCGTCCAGGTGGGTTTGAAAAGTCTGAAGAGGAGACTCCACAACCTCTCTGGGCAGCCTGCTCCAGGGCTCTGCCACCCTCACCCTAAAGAAGTTTCTCCTCATGTTGAGCTGAAACCTTCTCTGTTGCAGTTTGGAGCTGTTGCTCCTTGGCTTATTGCTGCTGAGCACCCAAAAGAGCTTGGCCCCAGGCACTTGACACCCACCCCTCATGTATTTGTAGACATTGATCAGATCCCCTCTTAGCCTTCTCTTCTCTAGTCTAAACAGTCCCAGGGCTCTCAGTCTCTCTCCACAGGGCAGATGCTCAAGTCTCCCAAGCATCCTCATGGCTCTCTGCTGGACTCTCTCCAGCAGGTCTCTGTCTCTAACTGGGAAGCCCAAAACTGGACACAGTATTGCAGATGTGGTCTCAGTGGGGCAGAGTAGAGAGGCAGAAGAACCTCCCTAGCCCTGCTGGCCACACTTTTCCTGATGCAGCCCAGGCTGCCATTGGCTCTCTTGACCACAAGGGCACATTGGTGGCCCATGCAGAACTTGCTGCCCACCAGCACTCCACTCCTTCCAGTTTGGTGTCTTCAGCAAATGACCCATCGTGCAGGTCACTGATGAAGATGTTGAGCAGGACTGGACCCAGTACCGACCTTTGGGTACAGCAATAGTTACTGGCCTCCAGCTACTGACCACCACCTTCTGGGCCCTGATCACTGCAGACATCCCATAATACTTAATATTCAGAATAGGTTCATCATCATGGTATCTTTCCCTTTTTCCCTTCCTTTCCCTTCCCCTTCCCACTTTTTCCCTTCTCTTCCCCCCCTTTTCTCCTTCCCTTCCCCATCCCTCTCTCCCTTCCTCCCCTCTCCCCTTTCCTCTCTCCTTTCTTCTCTTTCCATTTCCTTTCTCCTTTCCCCTTCCCTTTGTATTTTTCCTCCTTGTATTTTTTTTTGCATCTGCATGTGCAGACTCCCTTCTGCCACATAGTTGCTACCTGTATTTCATGTTTATTGATCACTTGGGATTAACTTAATTGCTCTGCAGCAAATTGCTGAGCTCCACACATTTAAACTGGTATGGGGAGACAGAAGTGACTCAGGACACTGGGAAGGGATTTTCTATTGGGAAGAAGATTGATGATTTATGTTGGCTTGCAAACTGAAGTGATTTCATTCACTTGGGTAACATTGAGTGAAACCTTCTATGTCTCCACCCATATGAAGCAATCTTCTGCTCTAGTATTAAAAAAAAAAAAAAGTTTCTTATTTTACTGAGAACTCTGACACACCTTTACTAACAAGCCAGCACTGAATGGGTTTGCTGCACTCAGGGAGTTCTTAAAACAATTTCCCCCATGTAATTTTAACAGGAAAAAACCAATGACATTTAATTGACAATTATGAAAGGAAACCGTGTGAGCAGGTTTAAAGGTGGTTATAGTAACAAAAATGCTGTATGCAAACAAGAATCACCAAAGAAGCCTGAGTTATACCTCTGTGCTTTCCCTTTTCCCTTTTCCTTTCCCCCTTCCCTTTCCATACTCCCCTTCCCTCTTCTTTCTCTTTCCCTTCCCCCTTCCCCTTTCCCCCTTTCCACTTTCCCCTTCCCCCTTTCCCCTTTCCTTTAATTTCCTTTCCCCTCTCCGCTTTACTTTCTCTTTCTCTTTCCTTGTTCTTTCCTTTCCCCTTCCCTTCCCCCTCTCCCCTTTCCCCTTTCCTTTAGCTTCACTCTCCCCTCTCCCCTTTACTTTCTCTTTCCCTTTCCTCTTTCTTTCCTTTCCCCTTCTCTTTCCCTTTCCTCTTTCTTTCCTTTCCCCTTCTCTTTCCCTTTCCTCTTTCTTTCCTTTCCCCTTCTCTTTCCCTTTCCTCTTTCTTTCCTTTCCCCTTCTCTTTCCCTTTCCTCTTTCTTTCCTTTCCCCTTCTCTTTCCCTTTCCTCTTTCTTTCCTTTCCCCTTCTCTTTCCCTTTCCTCTTTCTTTCCTTTCCCCTTCTCTTTCCCTTTCCTCTTTCTTTCCTTTCCCCTTCTCTTTCCCTTTCCTCTTTCTTTCCTTTCCCCTTCTCTTTCCCTTTCCTCTTTCTTTCCTTTCCCCTTCTCTTTCCCTTTCCTCTTTCTTTCCTTTCCCCTTCTCTTTCCCTTTCCTCTTTCTTTCCTTTCCCCTTCTCTTTCCCTTTCCTCTTTCTTTCCTTTCCCCTTCTCTTTCCCTTTCCTCTTTCTTTCCTTTCCCCTTCTCTTTCCCTTTCCTCTTTCTTTCCTTTCCCCTTCTCTTTCCCTTTCCTCTTTCTTTCCTTTCCCCTTCTCTTTCCCTTTCCTCTTTCTTTCCTTTCCCCTTCTCTTTCCCTTTCCTCNTCCCCTTTCCTTTCTCCTTCCCTCACCTTTCCCCTCTCCCCTTTCCTTTCCTTTCTCTTTACCCTCCGCTCTGCTCTCCTCAGCTCCCCTGCGGCTGCGTTGCTCAGTACAGCAGGTTTCCGTCGCCATCTAGTGACCCCCTTGTGCCTGACTCAGAACCCAGCGGTGGACTCAGCCTTCCCAGGGACAAAGCTCTGCGTCAGGGCTCCTACCAGCCTCTTCCAGGGGTCTCTCCTCTGCTCTCTGAGGATGTGTCCCAGAGAGCCTATAAATATGTCTCACATCCATTGCCCCTTGTCCTATCACAGGGCACAAGTGAGCAGAGTCTGTCCCTTCCTTCTTGACACCCAGTCCTCAATACATTAACAAGCGATGCACTGATGCCTATGCTTAGCTTTACACAAAAGATTGTACCCATCAGATCTTCAGGTTTCAGGGGAAAACTTGAGTCATGAGAAGGGGTCACAGAGTAGTGGAGCAGGCTGCCCAGAAAGGTTGTGGAGTCTCCTTCTCTGGAGACTTTCAAAACCTGCCTGGATCCTAGAGGATCCTACTTGGCTGGGGAGTTGGACTGGATGATCTCTGGAGATCCCTTCCAACCTTAGAGGTTGGATTCTGTGAAAAGAGTGATGTATTATGGAACCTCTCACTGAAATTCAACCAAGGCAGTCCATCCAAGCTTAACAGAAGGAAACATTCTGCTGCATTTTGGAAGCCATTTTGGAAGCCAAATTTAACTCACTATAGTGTAGATGCATCAGTGCATAAAGATGAAATATATATGTATGTATATATGTGTGTCTATAGATGTATGTATATATATATGTGTGTGTGTGTGTATATGTGTATATGAGTGTGTATATATGTGTATATACATGTATATATATGTATACATGTGTGTGTGCATATGTGTGTGTATATATATGTGTATATATATGTATATAGAATCATAGAATGGTAAGGTTGGAAGGGACCTCAATGATCATCTAGTTCCAACCCCCTGCCATAGGCAGGGACACCTCCCACTAGCACAGGTCACTCAAGGCCTCCTCCAACCTGGCCTTCAACTCCTCCAGGGAGGGAGCAGCCACAACCTCCCTGGGCAACCTGTGCCAGTGTCTCACCACCCTCACTGCAAACAACTTCCTCCTAACATCCAGTCTAAATCTCCCCTCTGCCAGTTCAAACCCATTGCCCCTTGTCCTGGCATTACCAGACCTTGTCAATAGTCCCTCCCCAGCCTTCCTGGAGCTCCCTTCAGATCCTGGAAGGCTACTCTAAGGTCTCCTGGCAGCCTTCTCTTCTCCAGGCTGCAGAGCCCCAACTCTCTCAGTCTGTCCTCATAGCAGAGCTGCTGCAGCCCTCTGAGCATCCTCATGGCCTCCTCTGGACCTGCTCCAACACTTCCATGTCCTTCCTGTGCTGTACATATATATATGTATGTATAGATATGTATATATATATATATATATATGTAAAAATAACCAAACCTGACCTAAATTTACTCCTAATTAAACCAGTGGGAATGAAAAGCTTGCAGCAGAGCCCCTCAGATCCTTTTCTAACTCAGGCAAGTTGCAAACTTACAGGTTTGGTCTTGGTTTTTGTTACTGCATGGGGTAGTTATGAGTGTGCCAGCACATACAACATGTTGCAGGTGTTCACTGATATATATATATTTTATGTGTATATATATATATAAATATGTATCTAAAATATATTTAGATAGTATATATAATATAGATAGTAAATATAGATAAAATATATTTAGAAGTGTCCCTGCCTATGGCAGGGGGTTGGAACTAGATGATCTTTGAGGTCACTTCCAACCTTACCATTCTATGATTCTATATGTATTTGACTTCAATCAAAATGCTATCCTGAGGTATTTTAACGTGGTAAGTAACAGCAGCAGAACTATTCTGTCTTTTTGCCAGGCAGAAGGTAAAATTGAGGGTCCTTTTTATAAAATTGGATTCCTCTACCAAAAGTATAGTAAAGGAAATAAGATCTGAAGGTGCAGCTATTGTCATGGGAAGTCCCTTTAGTGAGGGCTTGACAACAGCAAGCTCAATGCAACATGTGCATGTTATTAGAATCACAGAATTATTGAGGCTGGAATAGAGCTCTGAGATCATGGAATCCAGCCTGTGACCTAACACCGCCACATCGATCAGACCACCTCACCAAATGCCTTCTGTATGAGTGCTGCCTTCTGTGTGAGTCCTTCTCTCTGAATATCCCTGGCCCCTTGGCAGTGTTGTGCTTTGTACACAGGCAGTTTAGCTGATTTTATCATCTGCAGCTTGGAACAGTCTATGGAGTGTGCCAGTGAGCTGTGACCTTCTGACTGCCTTTGTTGCATGGTGGAAAGGCTGAGTCACTCCTTGTGAGGGATTCATGGAGGATGCAAAATCAAATGAATAGATGGGAAAGAGTCAGCCCAGGTGTGGCTGCAGTCAGTGCTGCTTTAGAGCTGAATGTGAACCACAATCAGGCTTCCTCCTGGAGGAGGAGACTGCTTTGGGCTGAAGGACCTTTGGCAACTCTGTCTTGCACCCATCGCAACCAAGCCTCTGCATTAGGACGTGGTGATATAAGACACAATTTGCCTTTCCTTTATAAACAGGTCTGAGCCTGTTCCAGTGCTGCACAACCCTTAAAATACAAAAAACCCCACAGAAAAGCTAAGCTGTGTCCAGACTTCAAAAGATGTGCCAAAATGACAAAAGTCAACCCCAGAGCCCTGCAGAAAAGCTAAACTGTGCCCAGACTTCAAAAGATGGACCACAATGACAAAAGTCAACTCTTGGTGGAGAAAATTCAAAGGCCTCTTATTTTTAACCAAGAAGGCAGCAGTTTGTCTCAGTTTCCCAGCTCAAACAATGTGGCAGGCTGATGAGAGTGAGATATTTTCTATGGGCTCAGTTCCTAGTATTGTTCACAAGCCAAATGTGAGGCTAGATAGCAATGGGTCAGCCCACATGTAGTCATGGCACAGGCTTCTCTTACTAGTTGCATGCCTGTGTGTTAGAACAAAGGCACACGTGAAGGCAAGGGATTTACAGGCTTCTTCCTTTCTCATAAGCATTTTGGCAAGTAAAAATGATGAGAAAATCATGCAAGCTTATCTAGATTTCATTATTTTTTTTTGTAATGCTTTTAGTGCTCATCATAATTGTTTGGTTTTGTTTGTTTTTTTTTTTCCCCAAGAGTTCACTGTCAAGTTCACTGAAGCATAAATTCAGGTAGGTAATTATTACAGTGAGTGGACTTTGAATTGTCACAGCTGGAGTGCCAGCTAGGTTAGGGATTAAGGATAAAATGCTTGGTCAGAAGACTGCTATGCTCCATGACTGCATTTGTTGAAGAGGGCTTGCTTTGGTTCTTTGGGTTGCCATTGTGTCAGGGAATCCCAACGACACTAAAACTCCGTGAGCAAACTCTGACCTACCTGTAGATTCAGAGGAATTTACAGTCTCACAGTGTCACCAGGGTTGGAAGAGACCTCAAAGCTCATCAAGTCCAACCCATTACCACAGACCTCAAGACCAGACCATGGCACCAAGTGCCAGGTCCAAACCTGCCTTGAACACCTCCAGGGACACTGACTCCACCACCTCCCTGGGCAGCCCATTCCAGCAGGCAATGACTCTCTCAGGCAAGAACTTTCTCCTCACTTCCAGCCTAAACTTCTCCTGGCACAGCCTGAGACTGTGTCCTCTTGTTCTGGTGCTGCNCACAGGACTCAAGGTGTGGCCTAAGCAGTGCAGAGTGCAGGGGGAGAATGAGCTCCCTGCTCCTGCTGGCCACACTCTTGCTGATGCAGGCCAGGATGCCATTGGCCTTCTTGGCCACCTGGGCACACTGCTGGCTCATGTTCAGGTGGGTGTCAATCAGCACCCCCAGATCCCTTTCTGTTTGGCTGCTCTCCAGCCACTCCCACCCCAGCTGGGGATGTAGCTACAATAATGTCACCTCAGCTGGAATCCCAACTTCTCTTGGGCTTTAGTGTTTTGGTGTGGTATCTGTCTCAGCAAAGAGGTTCACCTTCTCCTGCTGAAATCAGAGCAATGTGGTTATGTAAAACAGTGACCCAAATCTCTTGGAAACAGAGCAATATGACCAGGTTGGATGAGGCCTTGAGTGACCTGTACTAGTGGGAGGTGTCCCTGCCTATGGCAGGGGGTTGGAACTAGATGATCCTTGAGGTCCCTTCCAACCTTACCATGCTATGATTCAATATCCTTCTCTGCCAAGGGAGAAGAGTTATGTTTACATTTTTGCATTGTGCTTGAAGCCTACACAGAGTTTCACAAGAGGCTTTATGTACAAGATAAAATGACACCATTACCATCTACTTCTTAACGCTGTATCCACCACATCCTGACACAAACCTCCCTTTCAGTGTTTTTGCTGTACCTTTGGTGTGATTCCACTAAAGCCAGCCATGAAATCCCACTTTTGCTGAGCTCATAATCTGCTCACTGCAGCACTGTTGGTTCAATTTTGCCCTGCCACCTCTATCTGAACTCTAAACTTGATTTTGGATGCCTTTTCAAACAGGCTTATGTTGTTTTCTTTGCAGCCACACATGTAGCTTCTAAACCACGGCTCAGTCTGTCTGAGGTCATCCTGCAGTGTCATCTAGCCAATTTTTTTGCTTGAGGCTCCTGGTAGCTACATGCTGAAATAGTCTACACTGCCTCCATGCCACTCTTAAGCTGGCAGAACAGTGCTTTCCAGATCTAAAGATCCCTAGGGAGAGAATCTTACTGAATAAAGTGTAGCCCTCCTGTGACTCCCCCAAAAAGTATCAGGCATCAAAACCCACCCAAGCTGAGCAACCTAACACCCTAGTCCACATCCTTGCCTTTTTTGGGTAGCTGTTCTTTCTACAGCTCCTAGCAAGGAACTTCACAGTCTCACAGTATCACCAGGGCTGGAAGAGACCTCAAAGCTCATCAAGTCCAACCCATTACCACAGACCTCAAGACCAGACCATGGCACCAAGTGCCACGTCCAAACCTGCCTTGAACACCTCCAGGGACGCTGACTCCACCACCTCCCTGGGCAGCCCATTCCAGCAGTCAATGACTCTCTCAGGCAAGAACTTTCTCCTCACCTCCAGCCTAAACTTCCCCTGGCACAGCTTGAGACTGTGTCCTCTTGTTCTGGTGCTGGTTGCCTGAGAGAAGAAAGCAACCTCCTCTTGGCTACAACCACCTTTCAGGTAGTTGTAGACCACAATAAGGTCTCTCCTTCAGAGTGCTCCCCAGTGCTCCTGTGCTGCCTCTGTGTCAGAGGTGCAAATAAAGGAAGAGCCTTTACCTTCTCTTCTATGTCACCTACTGGTTTGCTGCTTCCTGTCAATTCGATTGCATTAGCACACCAAGGCACAACTCAAATCAGACTGCACAGGACCTGTTGTTAATAACTAACTCCCTGGGGTATGGTAAGTTGGACTACAGCATCATACAGAAGCAGAAAAAAAGAAGAGAAATGAAAGATTTTGCAAGTGTGTGCAGTTATGGGATTAGATTGCGTGTGGTCGAGCAGCTCCACCACTTCTCAGTGATGCCCAGAGACAGGACAAGGGGCAATGGGTGGAAGTTGAGGCACAGGAGGTTCCATGTGAACCTGAGGAAGAATTTTTTCCTTATGAGGGTGACAGAGTACTGGAACAGGCTGCCCAGGGAGGTTGTGGAGTCTCCTTCTCTGGAAATATTCAAGAATCATCTGGATGCATTCCTGTGTGATCTGCTCTGGGTGATCCTGCTGTGGCAGAGGGGCTGGACCAGATGAGCTTTGGAGGTCCCTTCTAGCTCCTGACGTTCTATGCTTCATTCTATGATTCATAAAGAAGTTTAACATAGCCTTTTTCAAATATATAGATCCTGCTAAAGAGGCTGGAGAAGGGCCTAGAGCACATCATCTACAAGGAGCACCTGAGTGAGCTGAGGGTGGAGAAGAGGAAGGTGAGGACAGACCTCATTGCCCTCTACAGCTACCAGAAGGGAGGTTGAAGTGAGGAGATGACAGCCTCTGCTCCTTGATAGCAAATGACAGGAGCAGAGGAAATGGTTCCAAGCTGCCCCAGGGGAGGTCCAGGCTGGATATTAGGAAATTTCTTCACTGAAAGGGGTCTCAAACATTGGAATGGTCTGCCCAGGGCAGTGCTGGAGCCACCATCCCTGGGGGTGTTCAGGCCACATGTGGACCTGTTGCTTAGGGAGTGGAATGGTCTGCCCAGGGCAGTGCTGGAGCCAGCACCACTGGGGGTGTTCAGGCCATATGTGGACCTGTTGCTTAGGGACACAGTTTAGTGTTGATCCTTCAGTGCTGGGTTGAGGGTTGGACTGGATGATCTTCCAACCAGACATTATTCTCCAATGCTGTGTGTTTTTGAAGACTAATTCAGTCAGATAGTCACTTAATTTACTTTCTGATTCTTAAATCAACAACTGTCTTAATGTTCCTCACTGAGTCTTGTCAATTTTACTCCTAATATATAATTACCACCTAAATATTTGATAAAGAAGTTTTTGTTTGCTTTGTTTTGTTGTTCCTTTCCTTCCTGGAGTTAGCAGTCGGTGTTTTATCACTCCTGTCTAGACTGTGGATATAAAAATCTTCATGTTTCAGTTGGCATGACTCTGCATGCCAAAGGAAAATCTGGCATCAGTTGACAATGCTGCAAGGATAAAAAAGTCATCATGGTATTCATAGGAATGTTATTCCCAGCTGGATCAGTGAAGGTTATTGTCAAGGCAGGTCATGGCAGATGCAGCTAGGAACTTCCCACTTGGAGCAGCTGCCCAGTCCTGAAAGAAAACCTTTTCAGAGGGAGCTCCTCAGAGAAAATTGTAATCAAAGAAGGCAGCAGGAAATGCCAGGAAAAGAAAGGAATGAGAAATGCATATGGATAATTGCTGTTCTGGAAGCCTAGGTTGGAACCAGAGCTCTCACACAAATGTCCCATGTTGTGTTGGGCAATTTATACACCAGAAATGCTACAGTATCAAAGAGCTATAGAAAGGCTGGAGTTGGAAGACACCTTAAAGACCATCTGGTTCCAAACCCCTGCCATAGGGAGGGATGCCTCCCACTAGACCAGATTGCTCCTAAGCACTGACCACTGTATTCCAGTGGCCTTGCAAAACTCCTTGGTATTCTGACCTATTGTGACTGCAGTGTCCTGCAAAAGATAGGAGGAAACCAGACAATGAAGAATGACTGCAATTTTTCTCTTGTTCACAGGGTTCCCTCTTAAGAGTGAAAAAAACCCAAAACCCAAACAAGTTTATCATTTCTGCCCACAGCAAGTGAGGGAAGAGAAATAAACAGAGGAAATGACTGGTGACTGAATTCACAGAAGCATCTGAGAAATGAAGCAGAGCTCAGTAGGGTGAAGAGGGTTTAACAGGCACAAAAAGGAAAAAAGAGGAAGAGCCTCTCTGTGCAGGCCTGAAATTTCACAAGCCTGAGTCTTTTCTCAAAGTGAGGACTTCTTCCTAGAGAGGAGTTTTTGGCCACATGAACTCTTCACTGCTCTTCCCTCCTTTACAGCAGAGCAAATACAACCACATTGGGACCTGAATGTCTTTAACCCAAGATCATTATAGCATTTAATTTTACTGAATCCCCAGGAGCTTACCAAAGGAAAAAACTCACTCCAGTGCCTGCAGAGGTTGGAGTGATGCTATGCCACCCCCTAGTCCACAGCAGTCCTGAACTTCTAAGAGTAAGGAGAGAAAAGATGGAATCAGCAAGCAAAACCAAGCTCCTCTGAAAATACAACCAAAGCCTTGAAATCTTAAACATTCCCCACATTTGCATGATGTTCCTCCACATGAAATTTCATGGAAAGGAAGTAAGATCTGGTTCCAATTTGCTGCTTTTTCAGCTAAGTGGATTTTTTTTTTTTTTTCCTTCTAACTCTGAAGCCAAAACATTCCCCTGGAATGGAAAGTTCAGCCCATTCCTGGCTGTAAAATTTAAACAAATCTATAAAAGCAGCTTAATATTTGAAAAAAAAACTTTTGCTCTTTAAATACATCAGATCAGTGCCCTGGTGATGGGGGATTTTAGATAGTGATGAAGTGCAGAAGGAAATCAAAACTCCTCCTGCAAAAAATAACTTCTTCCCCCAGTAATTCTGCAAACTCTGGCACTGTGCAGAAGGTGGTATAGAATCATAGAATCATAGACTCATAGAATCCTAGAATCACAGAATCATAGAATCATAGACTCACAGAAGCATAAAATCATAGACTCATAGACTCACAGAATCATAGACTCAAACATAGACTCATAGACTCATAGACTCATAGAATCATAGACTCAAACATAGACTCATAGACTCATAGAATCATAGACTCAAACAGAATCATAGACTCATAGAATCATAGACTCAAACATAGACTCAGACTCATAGAATCATAGAATCATAGAATCAAACATAGAATCATAGAATCATAGAATTGACTCAAACATAGACTCATAGACTCATAGACTCATAGAATCATAGACTCAAACATAGACTCATAGACTCATAGAATCATAGACTCAAACATAGACTCAGACTCATAGAATCATAGAATCATAGAATCAAACATAGAATCATAGAATCATAGAATTGACTCAAACATAGACTCATAGACTCATAGACTCATAGAATCATAGACTCAAACATAGACTCATAGACTCATAGAATCATAGACTCAAATATAGAATCACAGACTCATAGAATCATAGAGTCATAGAATCATAGAATCATAGCCTCATAGAATCACAGAATCGTAGACTCAGAATCATAGAATCATAGAATCATGGACTCATAGAAACACAGAAACATAAAATCATAGACTGATAGAATCATAGAATGGTCTGAGTTGGAAGGCACCAGCAAATGTCATCTGGTTCAACCCCCTTGCAGTCAGCAGGGACATCCTCAACTAGACCAGGTTGCTCAGAGCCCTATCAAACCTCACCTTGAATATCTCTGGGGATGGAGTTCTAGCCACCTCCCTGGGCAACCTGTTCCAGTGTTCCACCACCCTCATAGTAAAGAACCTGTTCTTAACATCCAATCTAAATCTGCTCTGCTCTGGTTTGAAGCTTTGGCCCTTGTTCTATCACTGCAGGCCTTTGCAAACAGTCTCTCCCTTCAGCCTTCCTGCAGACCCCCTTCAGGTACTGGCAGGCTGCTGTTAGATCTCCCTGGAGCCTTCTCTTCTCCAGGCTGCACAACACCAGCTCCCTCAGCCTGTCTTCATAGCAGAGCTGCTCCAACTCTCTGATTATTTTTGTGGTCCTCCTCTGAACCTGCTCCATCAGGTCCATATTCTTCCTGTATTGAGGGCTCTAGAGTCGGACACAGTACTCCAGGTGAGGTCTCACCAGAGCAGATCAAAGTGTCAGGGTCACCTCTCTGGATCTGCTGGCAATGCTGCTTTTGATGCAAGCCCAGGATGTGATTTGCTTTCTGGGCTGCAAGCTTACACTGTCTGCTCATGTCCAGTTCTTGTCTATCAGCATCCCTCAAGTCTTTTTCCACAGGGCTGCCTGGAGAAGTTGTAGAGTCTCCTTCTCTGGAGCCTTTCAAAACCCACCTGAGCGCATTCCTGCCCTCGGTGATCCTGCTTTGGCTGGGGGGTTTGACTCAATGATCTCTGGAGGTCCCTTCTAACCCCTAACATTTCATGATTCTGTGATTCTATCACCTCATTCCCCAGTCCATACTGATAGCAAGAATTTCATAGCAGAGCAGATGCACGTGGCTCAAAATCACACCGCTTGCTCTGCTTAACAAGAGCAAAAGGCACACAGGCCATGAGAAACCAAACTGTGCAGCAGAAGCTCCAATGTGTGGTGCTGCCCCCACTCCTCAAGCTGCAAGAAGCCACACATAATGATGGGCAGTGCTTTTTCCTGTTTTGGAAAGCCTTCTCCAAGTTTCTCCCAAAGCTTCCGAGAGAACTTGAGCCTTTCCTTGATGCACCTGCTCAGACTTTCCTGAAGGCTGCTAAGCACACCCTGGATCCTTTGCCACTTGGCCTTTGCAGAGCTCTTTTCCTCACTTTCACAGCTGCTATCCAGCTCAGGGCAGTTATAATTTAAAGCAAGTTCAGCCAGTCAGAGCCTCTGGGAAGTGACCAACACTTTTCAGTCCCTCAGAGGCATATACCTGTCCTCAGAAGCAGTGTCATCTTGCAGTTGCTTTGATCTCACTGTCCTGCTGGTGTCTTTAGCTGGTGGGAGGGTAGGAGAGAGCAGTTTTAGGATTGAGAACTGACAAACTTCATAAAGCTTGCAAAACCCCCTTGTGATGGACACCTCCACTGCAAATACTCTGTTAGTTGAGTAATCAACACCAAAGTGGATAATCTGCTGATTAGTAATAGTAAGGACTGATCAGTAGTAGTCAGGACACTTGCAGCATGGCAGTATCCACACACTTTGGACCACAGAGATGTCTTCTGTTGTCCTGCTGCTGCTGCTGCTGCAGCTCTAAGGTGAAGTCTCAAGAGTAATACAGCTGCTGGTAGTCAGATCACACTGTGTCATAACTGCTCTCAGGTAGATAACACTTTTTAGTGGAGCTCAGAGAAAGCATCTCCCAGGCTAAAGCTATTCCAGGTTTCTCCTTAAGAAACTGCTCAGTTTTATTGTCATTTCCTCCTACCACAGCAGCAGCAGGCAGGGCGAAGAAAGCTGTGGCTGCTCTTNCATAGCCTCATAGAATCACAGAATCGTAGACTCAGAATCATAGAATCATAGAATCATGGACTCATAGAAACACAGAAACATAAAATCATAGACTGATAGAATCATAGAATGGTCTGAGTTGGAAGGCACCAGCAAATGTCATCTGGTTCAACCCCCTTGCAGTCAGCAGGGACATCCTCAACTAGACCAGGTTGCTCAGAGCCCTATCAAACCTCACCTTGAATATCTCTGGGGATGGAGTTCTAGCCACCTCCCTGGGCAACCTGTTCCAGTGTTCCACCACCCTCATAGTAAAGAACCTGTTCTTAACATCCAATCTAAATCTGCTCTGCTCTGGTTTGAAGCTTTGGCCCTTGTTCTATCACTGCAGGCCTTTGCAAACAGTCTCTCCCTTCAGCCTTCCTGCAGACCCCCTTCAGGTACTGGCAGGCTGCTGTTAGATCTCCCTGGAGCCTTCTCTTCTCCAGGCTGCACAACACCAGCTCCCTCAGCCTGTCTTCATAGCAGAGCTGCTCCAACTCTCTGATTATTTTTGTGGTCCTCCTCTGAACCTGCTCCATCAGGTCCATATTCTTCCTGTATTGAGGGCTCTAGAGTCGGACACAGTACTCCAGGTGAGGTCTCACCAGAGCAGATCAAAGTGTCAGGGTCACCTCTCTGGATCTGCTGGCAATGCTGCTTTTGATGCAAGCCCAGGATGTGATTTGCTTTCTGGGCTGCAAGCTTACACTGTCTGCTCATGTCCAGTTCTTGTCTATCAGCATCCCTCAAGTCTTTTTCCACAGGGCTGCCTGGAGAAGTTGTAGAGTCTCCTTCTCTGGAGCCTTTCAAAACCCACCTGAGCGCATTCCTGCCCTCGGTGATCCTGCTTTGGCTGGGGGGTTTGACTCAATGATCTCTGGAGGTCCCTTCTAACCCCTAACATTTCATGATTCTGTGATTCTATCACCTCATTCCCCAGTCCATACTGATAGCAAGAATTTCATAGCAGAGCAGATGCACGTGGCTCAAAATCACACCGCTTGCTCTGCTTAACAAGAGCAAAAGGCACACAGGCCATGAGAAACCAAACTGTGCAGCAGAAGCTCCAATGTGTGGTGCTGCCCCCACTCCTCAAGCTGCAAGAAGCCACACATAATGATGGGCAGTGCTTTTTCCTGTTTTGGAAAGCCTTCTCCAAGTTTCTCCCAAAGCTTCCGAGAGAACTTGAGCCTTTCCTTGATGCACCTGCTCAGACTTTCCTGAAGGCTGCTAAGCACACCCTGGATCCTTTGCCACTTGGCCTTTGCAGAGCTCTTTTCCTCACTTTCACAGCTGCTATCCAGCTCAGGGCAGTTATAATTTAAAGCAAGTTCAGCCAGTCAGAGCCTCTGGGAAGTGACCAACACTTTTCAGTCCCTCAGAGGCATATACCTGTCCTCAGAAGCAGTGTCATCTTGCAGTTGCTTTGATCTCACTGTCCTGCTGGTGTCTTTAGCTGGTGGGAGGGTAGGAGAGAGCAGTTTTAGGATTGAGAACTGACAAACTTCATAAAGCTTGCAAAACCCCCTTGTGATGGACACCTCCACTGCAAATACTCTGTTAGTTGAGTAATCAACACCAAAGTGGATAATCTGCTGATTAGTAATAGTAAGGACTGATCAGTAGTAGTCAGGACACTTGCAGCATGGCAGTATCCACACACTTTGGACCACAGAGATGTCTTCTGTTGTCCTGCTGCTGCTGCTGCTGCAGCTCTAAGGTGAAGTCTCAAGAGTAATACAGCTGCTGGTAGTCAGATCACACTGTGTCATAACTGCTCTCAGGTAGATAACACTTTTTAGTGGAGCTCAGAGAAAGCATCTCCCAGGCTAAAGCTATTCCAGGTTTCTCCTTAAGAAACTGCTCAGTTTTATTGTCATTTCCTCCTACCACAGCAGCAGCAGGCAGGGCGAAGAAAGCTGTGGCTGCTCTTGCTTGGAAAATGAAGCAACAGTTGTCTCCGTTGCAAAACTGGGCGGACCAGGGGCAGTGGGTAAAGAGGTCTTGCATGGACACCTGACTCTGTGCTACTGCAAACGCGGGACTGGAGCGCGGGGTGGGAGCGGGCTGCTGGGACCGGCCGCGTACCTATTGCAGAGGTGCCCCATGCGCCAGGGATGCCACCCTGTGACTCCCTGGGCTCAGCGGCAGCGTGACACGCACGGGAGAGGTGGCGACAGAGTCAAAAGCCTAAGTGGGAGGAAATCCCCCAAGTGAAAACAAAGACTTTGTAAGTCATTTCCTCCAAGCTGAACAGAAAGACATCTGTGTTGATCCAGCTTTTACACACCAGTCACAGCAAAACAATTTGGTTGCAAGCAGCGTAGACCCTGTTTGCCGCCTTCTAGACTGGTGCTTAGAAACATGAGAGGTGTATTTCAGCTGAACTTCACAAGACTTTTCTCTCACTTTCTACAGAGAAGGTTAGAGTGAGAGAAAGAAGTAAAGCCGATTGTGGTATCTCGCTACAGACCCTGAGGTCTGAAGTTCAGTGTAGGCTCCTGATGGCTGGGAAAAGGCACGTTCAGTTATTCTGGTTCTAGGTGAGTGTCTGAGCTTTGAGGGGACTGGTTAAGTACGAAAGGAGGCATCATCCTGAGCAGGAGCAGGTCTGTGCTGGTCACCACATAGCAGCAGCCTGGGGGTTCAGAGCCTGCTCGGGATAGACGAGCCCAGTCGGCAGCCCTGTGGTTGCTCAGGACCGGCGGGGACCAGACGCACCTGAGCGCAATTAAATTTGCGCAGGTTCTAAAGCCAGCTGGAGGCGAGCACATAGGCACGCCCAGAGGTCGGGGAGCAGTTTGTTTCCTGCTCTGTCCGCTGTAACTCGTCTTTTTCTCTTGCTTCACCGCCACCTTCCCTCTGCAGCTTCTCACCGTCCCGCACCTGCCCGGAGCTCGGAGGACGCCCAGGCCAGCGCTGCCGGCTGGGCGGGTGAAGGGACAGTGGCGGCGCCGCCTTCGCCGCTTCTTCCGCCGCTGCCCCGCCGCGAGCCGCGCTCGGCGGCGCAGCAGTAGGAGGAGGAGGCGCTGCAGCCGCTGCCGCCTTCCCGGGCTGGAGCGGGGCGTTGCGGTGCTTCCCTTTCCCCCCTCTTCCTTCCACCTAGCTCCGTGCTGCCAGCGCTCCTTCCACGGTGCCGGCCGGGACATCCAGGTGAGGCACAGCCGGGGCCCGGAGCCCGGGCGGGGGCAGTTCGTTTCGCCGCGCTGCCAGCCGGGGCTGCGCAGGGAGCAGGTGGCCGAGACAGCGGCTACCCGTCCCGGGATGGCTGGCGGAGCGCAGCCCGCGGCAGCCGCTGTGGCAGCTTCAAAGGTGTGCGGCACCGTCCCCCGAGGAAGGAGGCATTGCCCCCTCGGCGCAGGAGCGTCGCACTGGGTCTGTCAGCGGGGGCGAGCACTCAAAGTCATTGTGGCTTGTGTAACGTCAGGGGTCGCAGCCCAGGCCGCCACGGCCAGCGCGAAGCTAGCGGTTGCTGCGTTGTTCCTTCTTTCTCTGACTTTCTCCGCTGAGCTTTTGGTTCTGCGTTACCAAGACTGTTCCACCTCGGCTCGAGGCACGTTCGCAACGTGTGTGGGTTCAGTCCCTGTCCCACGCTGCAGCTGTTGGTTTTGGGAGGTGAATGCACTCATGTAGCCTTGTCCCGGGATCCAATCTCCCTGTAGCTCCTGACTACATTTGCACGGTGCGTTTCCACAGGCACCTTTTCTGCGTCCCGCGGGTCGTAACCAATAACGATCTCAACTGCTAACCGAGTTTTTAGTGTATATGTGGCCACGAGTGCTCTGCTTGGAGTGACAGGTGTGTACCTTCTCTGATAAATGCTCACCTGAAGTACTTGAGGTGTTTTATGAGTCAAATAAGCGATGCTATAGCTTTTATAGATGAGCAAACTGCATGTAGCAGAAATGCATTTAAAAAGACGTTTTGACAGTCTTTGCTTCTGGAGCTGTTGTTTTCATTTTGGAATGAGGAGGGGCTTTCTGTGTCTCAGCTCTGCTACAGCATGGCTGCAGGGTGAAATGTGGCTGTTGGATTTCTCGGAACTCTGTCCAGTGACTGACTGGAAGGTGAGGTTGTTGCTTATGGCTGCTGTATAAACGTTTGGGGTGTCCTGGGCCTTCACAAAGCAGCACCCATACAAATAGACTCCCAGTTACACCTGAGGGAGCACTGAGGCTGAGTCAGTACGTGCTCCTCTTTCCTTTCAGCATACCAGCTGTGCTGCCTTGAATGTGTCACCTGTGCAGAGAGGGGAGGAGGCACTTCAGGTGTCCTGGTCTTGTTTTACAGGTGATCCTCTTGTAAGTGAGGAGGTAACCAGCAAACAGGGTGCTACTCCTAGCCTTTTGATGGTTATTGCTTCTAAGGGAGCTACAGAATCTGGAATGTGTCCAGACAAGGGCCATGAGGATGATCAGAGGGCTGGAACTACCTAGCCTATGAGGAAAGGCTGAGAGACTTGGGGTTGTTAAGCCTGGAGAAGAGAAGGCTCCGAGGAGATCATCTTGTGGTCTCCCAGTATCTGAAGGGGGCTACAAGAAAACTGAGGAGAGACTTTTTAGATTATCAGGTAGTGACAGGACTGGAGGGAATGGAGCAAAGCTGGAGGTGGGTAAATTCAGACTGGATGCTAGGAATAAGTTGCTCACCATGAGGGTGGTGAAACACTGGGACAGGTTGCCCAGGGAGCTTCACCCCTGGAAGTTTTCAAGGTCAGGCTGGATGTGGCGCTGGGCAACCTGATGTAGTGGGAAATGTTCCTGGCTGTGGCAGGGCATTTGGAACTAGATGATCCTTGGGGTCCTTTGTAACCTTCCCAATCCTGTGGTTCTATGGTAGCAGGAAAAAAACTGTTCTCTATTAGGCTCTCCTCTCAGAGAATTTGTATTTCTCTAGGTTTAATTCAGATATCTTATGTCTTCAGTAATTACATCTTATGTTACAGTAATTGTGTTTGCCTCTGTGTTTAGCCCTCAGTGAAGGGTTGCTTTGCATGTTCTGCTAGATTTCTGCATGAATTTTATGGCTGTTTTGAACCAAACAACTTTGATGTGAATGTGGCTGCTGAAAGGACTGGCAACAGAGCAATGTGGTTATATCAGACACCTGCTTACTCCCATGCATTTGTTTGCTTTGAGATAATCTTTCAGATATGAAAATCAAACCCACTTTTTTTTTTTTGGAGTACACATAGATAAAAGATGCTTCCAGTTAAACCTGTGCTGAAGTTACTCTAATTTTCATCTGCCAGACCTGGTTTTATTAGCCTTTTGAAGTTTATAGGAGTATCACTTCTACTTTTTTTTCCTTATTAGTGTGAACTTGAAACTTGCTCTTTTTAGTTATTGATGTAGACTTGTAGGATTTTCCAAATATTTTAGAATCTTAGAATGGTAAGGTTGGAAGGGACCTCAAAGATGATATAGTTCCAACCCCCTGCCACAGGCAGGGACACCTCCCACTAGTACAGGTCGCACAAGGCCTCATCCAACCGAGCCTTGAACACCTCCAGGGAGGTTGTTCCACATCTCCACAACCTCTCTGGGCAACCTGTTCCAGTGCCTCACCATCCTCACTGTAAAGAACTTCTTCCTAACACCCAATTTCAATCTTTCCTTTTGCCAGTTTTAAACCCATTGTGCCTTGTCCTGTCATTACAAGACCTCATCAATAGTTCCTCCCCAGCCTTTCTGTAGGTCTCCTTCAGATACTGGAAGGCTACTCTAAGGTCTCCTGGGAGCCTTCTCTTCTCCAGGCTGAAGAGCCCCAACTCTCTCAGCCTGTCCTTATAGCAGAGCTGCTTTTAAAACCATTGATTGTGAGGAATTCTATCCTAAAGTTGAACTCCATTGTAATTCTCAGCTGTGGGCTCAGTGCTGTGGGTTTGGCAAGGCAATGTGCCCAGTAACCTGGCTAACTGCCTACAACAGCTAAAGAGGGAGGAAAAATAAAGTGGAGTTGATGAAACTATATTAGCTCCACATTGTTTTGTCTTACCCTGAAACAACACTGCGTTCAGAAATGCTGGAGTAGTCTGATATCCTGTAATTAAAGTGAAAATAGCTGGCAAGTGTTAACTTCCACAGAACTGCTTGGAAGCATCAAGAAAAATCATCCCCCCCCCTCTACCAAAGGCAGGTGCAACCTGTTGTAGATTTAATTCTCTCCGTGTTGTGCCAGCTTGTAAATTGGGTGCAGCATGGTGGAAGTTTCATTTCTATCTCCCTTATGCAAAATGCTTTCTGGTTCTTGCACAGTGGAAGTCTCTGCTTCCTGCTGTCAGTGTGAAGATCATGGAAAAAAAGTGTCTTTAGCCCCTGGTAACCATTGACCTCTAAGATGTTTTTCTACTTTTGCTCTTTTTTTTTTTTTTTAGTAAGTTATTACTGCTGAAATTGGAACTGGACTTTAAAACTGGTCCTTTGGCACACACAAACCTGCTTTTAAATTAATTTTTTTTTAAAGCAGTCCACAATCACCCTTCTGGAGAAAGAGGGTAAGAAAACAGCAGTATCAAGATGAAAACATGTGCAAAAAACCTGATTTGGACAGAGTAAAGACTGGAATGAAGAAGGGCTGAGGTGGTGGAGTTTTTGTGTTTCAAAGACTCTGTGTGCTTCTGAAGGGTGTCTGCCTCACATTTTGGGACTTCAGCAACTTGATCTAGTGTGAGGTGTCTCTGCCCATGGCAGGGGGGTTGGAGCTGGATGATCCTTGAGATCCCTCCCAGCCTTGACAATTCCATGATTATTCTGTGGATGTATCTATCTGCATAGAGCTATTCAGAGGGCTGGAGCAACTCTCCTATGAGGACAGGCTACAAGAGTTGGGGCTCTTCAGCCTGGAGAAGAGAAGCCTTCCAGGAGACCTGAGGTCATTCTCCCCCTGGACTCTGCACTGCTTAGGCCACACCTTGAGTCCTGTGTCCAGTTCTGGGCCCCTCCATTGAAGAAGGACATTGNAAATTATATTACAGGCTGAGGAAAGGAAACAGTGGTGATGTCTGCTTCACTTACAGGCTTACTGAGATGGATAAGAATAAGAACTCAAAGCATAGATAACACAACCACTCGGGCACAGTGTCTCAGGCTGTCTAGCTTCTGACTTTCTCCTCTCTGCANATAGAGAAAATTATATTACAGGCTGAGGAAAGGAAACAGTGGTGATGTCTGCTTCACTTACAGGCTTACTGAGATGGATAAGAATAAGAACTCAAAGCATAGATAACACAACCACTCGGGCACAGTGTCTCAGGCTGTCTAGCTTCTGACTTTCTCCTCTCTGCAGAGTACCCTCACTAACCACTTTCCTTCTAACCCCCCTGACCGAGCCTCCAAACTCACCTTGTGTGTGGGGCAAACCTTGGGGTAAGGTATAGGGGTGGGGAGAAGATGGAAGGGTGGTTGGGAGCCCCTCCTGGGGTCTCTGATTCCTGGGAGGGGGATTGTGTTTCTGTATCACCTTGAACTTGTGTATTTCCATAACCATTCCTGTCTATCATGTGNGCAATGCCAGGACAAGGGGAATGGGTTTGAAGTGGCAGAGGGGAGATTGAAAGTGGATGTTAGGAGGAAGTTGTTTGCAGTGAGGGTGGTGAGACACTGGCACAGGTTGCCCAGGGAGGTTGTGGCTGCTCCCTCTCTGGAGGTGTTGAAGGCCAGGTTGGATGAGGCCTTGAGTGACCTGTACTAGTGGGAGGTGTCCCCCTCTATGGCAGGGGTTTGGAACTAGATGATCCTTGAGATCCCTTTGAACCTTACCATTCTGTGATCAATACCCTGGCTAAAAAGTGACAGTGATGGTCAGTCAGTAGTTGTGCTGTGGAATCCAGAGTGGTGATGTTCATGAAGGGACCTGTAAACACCCAAGCTTCCTCAGTTATGAAGTATATAAGAGGAGGACTCACTGCACAGGTTGCAGCCCTGCAGAACTCTGCCCCACCACAGGGAGATCAGCCCAGTTTAATTCTCTTGGCTGTTGCTGACATAATGAGGCACAACTCTCCAGAAACCAGTGACATTGCATCTGCATTTTTAGCAAGTGCTCAATCAGGTCTCAAGAAATGCATTTCTGCTAATGGAGGGTGTTAATTCTGAAGATAAATCCCTGCTGTGCTCTACTGGCACTTGGGTAGAGGAGCAGTGTGCTCCCCTCCTTCAGGAGCAGTGTGGTCAGCAGGACCAGGGCAGTCCTTCTGCCCCTGTGCTCAGCACTGGTCAGGCCACACCTTGAGTGCTGTGCCCCTTCATTCAAGAGAGATGTTGAGGTGCTGGAAGGTGCCCAGAGAAGGGCAGCAAGGCTGGGGAGGGGCCTGGAGCACAGCCCTGTGAGGAGAGGCTGAGGGAGCTGGGGGTGTGCAGCCTGCAGAAGAGGAGGCTCAGGGCAGAGCTCATTGCTCTCTGCAACTACCTGAAGGGAGGTTGTAGCCAGCTGGGGTTGGGCTCTGCTACCAGGCACCCAGGGACAGTACAGGAGGACACAGCCTCAAGCTGTGCCAGGGCAGGTTCAGGCTGGATGTCAGGAAGAAGTTGTTGGCAGAGAGAGTGATTGGCATTGGAATGGGCTGCCCAGGGAGGTGGTGGAGTGCCCATCCCTGGAGGTGTTTAAGAGGAGGCTGAATGGGGCACTTGGTGCCATGGGTTAGTGAATTAGAAGGGTTAGGTGATAGGTTGAACTCGATGATCTTAGAAGTCTTTTCCAACCTGCTTCATTCTGTGATTCTGGTCTAATTTAAGTGCATTTTCTAATGGGAGCTGTAAACATCATTTCTGTCTGCCAGTCCTGCCTCCCTCGTGACCCTAAACTGGGACAATTAGGAAAGCAAGCAGCATGTAGGAGAGGGAAACTGGTGTTTGGGTGGGCACTCGTGCCTTTTGGCGTGGCAGAAGAGGAAGTGGGGAGCAGAGCCTTGTGATTGACTCCTGCTCCCGTGGCTGTTCCAGCTCCGGCAGCTCCCTGCTGTCCCCTCTCCGGCTCAGCTGAACAGGCTGTGATTCAGAGTCAGGGAGAACACAGTGTCAGATGAGACTGAAAAACAGTCAGACGACTTCTTCACGTGTAGGAAGATGAGTCTCATTGCAGGAGAGGCTTTGGGAGGGGAGGAGAGGGTTTGGGGCAGTTGGCTGGGCACACAGAGGTGCATGGAGTGCGGAGGGGTCCGTTCTTTCCGAGCACTGCGAAGCAGCTGCTGTGTTCAAATGGCATCACAAAATGTCTGGAGGAGTGGCAAGAGACCATCATGGTCGACTGTGACTTGTTCAGTGAAAGTTCCTGCCTGCCTTGGTGTGGTCCAGCCTTGGTACTGCAGACAGCAGAGATGATTTTGAGGAGCATGCCACAGATGAGTTGCTCAGGGAAAGCCTGAGCCGAGCTGACCTAGGAGATTTGTTCACCTTCTCCAGAGGGCTGCTGTGGCACACATGGTGCTGGGAAGGAGAAACATTTGACCATGTCTACAACCACAACCCTTCTTCTGAACCAAAACAGCAGGCTGCCAACTAGACCAATTAGGGTGAAAATCCTATGTGCGTTCAAACAAATGTAGGTAAAAGGGGAAAGCAAAAAGATTAGAGTGTGCTGAGGCATGTGGGACCTGGGTAAGTCCTTTCTTGGCACTCCTGCTTTTCCTCCTTCATATTTCTCTTATCAGTGGATGCATGAATGGGCACCACTTTGCCTCCTGTAGGGTATAACTTCATGTATGCTCAAGCAGGTCACAGCTGAGCTTCCTGTCAGGAGGAGGTTTGTTCAGCCCTGTGCCCTCTATGAGCTGTGATCTGATTAAATCAGAAGAACACTTTCAGCCTAGGCCATGTTTCCACTTGAATGTGGGGCACTAAAACTGGCTTTGGGTGGTACAGGAAGCAGGCTGAGGTGTTGTTTTTTCCCTCTTCTGAATCAGGAGCAGGGCACAGACTCTGCCCCTGCAGAGAGTGCCCTGTCCTCTGTTGTGTTAAACTCGGACCACTTCCTTGCTATATCATACAAAAAAAACTGTTGAGGTTTTTAACTCCACAGGATAGCCACATAACTTGCCATGGGAGCCTTATAAGAGGGATATAAACCCTGTGAGGAGAGGCTGAGGGAGCTGGGGGTGTGCAGCCTGCAGAAGAGGAGGCTCAGGGCAGAGCTCATTGCTCTCTACAGCTACCTGAAGTGAGGTTGTAGCCAGCTGGGGTTGGACTCTTCTGCCAGGCACCCAGCAACAGAACAAGAGGACACAGTTTCAAGCTGTGCCAGGGGAGGTCTGGGCTGGATGCTAGGAGGGAGTTCTTGCCAGAGAGAGTGATTGGCATTGGAATGGGCTACCCAGGGAGGTGGTGGAGTGCCTATCCCTGGAGGTGTTGAAACAAAGCCTGACTGGGGCACTTAGTGCCATGGTCTGGTTGGGTAGGGCTGGGGGCTAGGTTGGGGTGGATGAACTTGGAGGTCTCTTCCAAACTGGTTGCTTCTATGGCACTGCCCTTCAGTTTCAGCGGATTGTAGCATGTGTTAGAACTCAACCCTGTGCACAAACCTTGTCAGGTTCCCTGTGCTGGTCCTCAGTGTAGGTGAGAAAACCACAACACATCACATGTTTTGTGTTCAGGGTTCCTGCTTGTCCCGTAAATTACAGGGTGCTCCATACCATAGGCTCAACCTCCACATCCTGGCAGAGAGAGCGCTGTGGGGGGTGTGTGTGTTTCCATGATGCCCAACCCAGTTAGATGGGGATGGAGAGAGTCCAGCAGAGAGCCATGAGGATGAGTGGGGGACTTGAGCATCTCCCCTATGAAGAGAGACTGAGAGCCCTGGGACTGTTTAGTCTGGAGAAGAGAAGGCTGAGAGGAGATCTGAGCAATGTCTATCAGTATCTGAGGGGTGGGTGCCAAGTGGCTGGGGCCAAGCTCATTTTGGTGGTCAGCAGCACTAATAGAATGGTAAGGTTGGAAGGGACCTCAAGGATCATCCAGTTCCAACTCCCTGCCATAGGCAGGGACACCTCCCACTAGTAC
>VWZE01023663.1:16960-31178 GCA_013396675.1 Eubucco bourcierii | reverse complement strand
TGGGGTCTGAGGAGAGCAGAGCAAAGGGGCAGAATCCCCTCCCTTGCCCTGCTGCCCACACTGCTCTTGCTGCAGCCCAGCACACAGCTGCTGTCTGGGCTGCACTCACACTGCAACCTCATCTGGAGCTTTTCATCACCCCAGACCCTTAGGGTCTGTTCCTCAGGGCTGCTTTCAACCCTTCCCCACTCAACCTGGAGTTGTGCTTGGGATTGTACCCACCCAGGTGCAGGACCTTACACTTGGCCTTGTTGAATGTCATGAGGTTGGCCTGGGCACAGCTCTGCAGCCTGTCCAGGTCCCTCTGGATGGATCCCTGCCCTCTAGCAAGTCGACTGTGCCACACAGCTTGGTGCCATCTGCACACTTGCTGAGGCTGCGCTGGTTCCTGTCCATGGCACTGACAAAGATGTCAAACAGCACTGACCCCTGAGGGATGCCACTTGGCACTGGTTTCCAGGTGGACATTGTGCCCTTGATCACCACTCTCTGTGTGCAACCATCCAGACAGTTCCTGAACCAGTGAGTGGTCCACCCAGCAAGTCCAACCTTCCAACCTCTAAGATTCTATGATTCTGCCTGTCCCATGGAACATCCTTTAAACTGGGCATCTTAAAGCTGCTTTGAGATCTTCAGGAAGTAACATTTCTACCTAAAATGTATCCAGCCAAGGTGTTCAAATGGACACTTGTGAGTAAGGAGCCATTGAGCACTCAGCCGTCACGAGCGGATGGTTCACAGCTGCCACTGCAGCTTATGCACAGTGCCTTACAAGATCTGTTTAGTGATGTAGGCACCTGTGGGTTTGTTTTTCATCAAGCCATTGTCTCCTTCAGCCCATGGCTGGTCGAGTTGCTTCGCTTCACTTCGTCATGGCAGGTCATGATGACTAGCTGGACCTCTGTGCCGAAGGCTGGTGCTGGGCTCATTCATCCTCACTGCTGCTGAGCAGTTTGTGGTGCTGGAAGGAGGCTTATTTACAGCTCTGCTGTGTCAGATGGACATCTAATGGGTCAGTTTTATGGAAAGGGACTTTGGGAGAACATCATGATTGGAAGGCTGTGCTTTGAGAGCTGTGATAAACTGGCTGGAGGCCTCTGCTGCTGCATTAGGGGCTGCAGGCAGCTCCAGACCAGCTCAAACAGCTTGGAAGTAAGATGAAGCTATATTTACAAGCACATATATGCAATATATATGAAGTATTTACAATTGTAGACAAGTTAGAGATAACACAGAAAATCCAAACTCTCTCATGAGTAAAGAAAACTATTTGAAAATTGCCAGTCCAGCTCCTCTGTCATCACAGCAGTGCTCCCTTCCCCCACCAAGCACAAAGGGAATTACAGCTGTCTGGAAAGAAAATAAATTAATGAGCAAGCAGCAAAATTTCCTCCATTTTCAGTTGAGGATCTCTTGACCTGAAACTAACTCTGAAAGTCAGTACAAAGCAGGCACTCCCCTTGCAGACCTGAGCTCTAACCATAAAGGGGCAACTTACCTTTACAGTCTCTTTCTTTTACTCAATTTTTACCTCCCTAGGACTGGACCATGGCCACCCAGCTGCTGCTGAAGCCCTCTCTGTACTATTCTTATACCTCACCATACGTAGAGTGGTAAGATCAAATCATAGAATGGTGAGGTTGGAAGGGACCTCAAGGATCATCCAGTTCCAACCCCAAGCCATAGGCAGGGACACCTCCCACTAGCACAGCTCACTCAAGGCCTCCTCCAACCTGGCCTTGAACACCTCCAGGGAGGGAGCAGCCACAACCTCCCTGGGCAACCTGTGCCAGTGTCTCACCACCCTCACTGCAAACAACTTCCTCCTAACATCCAGTCTAAATCTCCCCTCTGCCAGTTCAAACCCATTGCCCCTTGTCCTGTCATTTCAAGACCTTATCAATAGTCCCTCCCCAGCCTTCCTTTAGGACCCCTTCAGATCCTGGAAGGCTACTCCAAGGTCTCCTGGCAGCCTTCTCTCCTCCAGGCTGCAGAGCCCCAACTCTCTCAGCCTGTCCTCACAGCAGAGCTGCTGCAGCCCTCTGAGCATCCTTGTGGCCTCCTCTGGACCTGCTCCAACACTTCCATGTCCTTCCTGTGCTGGGGGCTCCAGAACTGCACACATCTTCTAAAGCATGAATGATTACCTTGACTGATGTCTCAGATTTTTAGCTGAATGCTGTTCCTTAAGTCCCATCGTGTACAGGTGAGGGAACCTAGTAACAGGATGGTTAGGTTCACAAGCAGGTGCAGCAAGATCTGCCCCCAGAGAGAGTGATTCCAGAGCAGTGTTTAGTAGTGCATAGTGGAGCTGCCATTGCTTTCCTTCTGCCACAGGATTTCTGGGGCTTCAGCTGTGCCATGCAGATGTACCAGTGGCACTTTGTCATGGCAGTCCACTGGTGCAGAGAACAGACACCTCCTAGGGTGTTCTCTGGGTTTGCTTAATGCTGGGAAGGTATGTTCATGCCTGAAAAGCTTTCCTTTAGCCACTCGAGGAGTTTTGGTATCTTTTAAGATCATTGCAACTAATGGATCTAGACTGTGTTGAAATATTGTAGGAGATTGGTTCTAGCACCAGAATGAAAGTGTTTGAGACCATAGGAGGGAGGTAGGATGCTAAATGTAATCACAAGTGTCTTATTTCTGCTGCTCTCCACTGTGAGAGATGTCAACACAAGGCCACAAATCAAGACTTATTATGTCCAAGTTAATGCAAAGTTGGGTTTGTTGTGTTGGTATCAGTTACTTGGTATCACAGACACATTCAGGTTGGCAGAGCCCCTCAGGATCACCAAGTCCAACCCAGAACCCTACTCTACAAGGTGCACCTTAAACCATATCCCCAAGCACCACATCCAAACCACCTTGAAACACATCCAGGGTTGGGGACTCCACCACCGCCTTGGAGAGCTCATTCCAGTGCCTGACCACTCTTGCTGGGAAAACATTTTTCCTGATGTCCTACCCAGTGGCAGCTTGAGGCTGTTCCCTCTTGTTCTGTCACTAATCACCTGTGAGAAGAGACCAACACCAACCTCTGCTTAGCCTCCTTTCAGGTAGCTGTAGACAGCAATGAGGTCTCCCCTCAGCCTCCTCTGTTTCACACTAACCATCCCCAACTCTTTCAGTTGCTCCTCATCAGATTCACTCTCCAGGCCCTTCCCCAGCTTCCTTGTCCTCCTGTGGACCTGTTCCAGCACCTCCACATCTCTCTTGTATTGAGGTGCCCAAAACTGAACACAACACTCCAGGTGTGACCTCACCAGAGCAGAGTCCAAGGAGCAATCCCCTCCCTGTTCCTACTGGCCACAGCATTTCTAATCCCATCCAGGATGCCAGTGGCTTTCTTTGCCACCTGGGCACACTGCTGGCTCATAGTCAGTTATTTTGATATATGTTGAAGGTATTGAAGAGTTAACTTCAATATTTGGAGAACAAGTAGCTGTTTAGGGGAAAAAGTTCATCTGGGAGTGTTTGGAAAGAGAAGTGAGTGAGGAAGTATTAGTCACTCCCTGTGCACAAAGCAAGTCATCATTTGTGTGCACTGCAGCACTTGGACCATGGCAAAAGAGTGTCCTGGATGCTGAAGTAAATGGAGGTGAATTTGGTGCAATACATGAAGTGCTTACCTGAGGTCTCACCAGAGCTGGAAAAACAAACTCAGGTTTTGAAAAAAAAAAATAATTAAGCTGACTGCTGTAATTAAAGAGCACAGCCTCAGGCACTGTTTGTTTGGTTTTCTTCTTTTCATCTTCCTTTTTTTTTTTTTCATTCCCCAAAGATTTGCTTGCAGTTGTGTGCACACCACTAACTGACCTCCTACTTACTGGGGAGCTTTAGGATTCCTAAACAGGATTAAGTTCAACCTCTAATTTAACAGAACATTGATTTTTCCAGACCTCTAAATCTCTACCTTCCTGGAGAAGGAGGCAAAGCTCTTGCACAAGCTCTTTGCCAACCTCATCTCTGCCTGTTTCTTCAGGCACTGGGTGTTACTGTTCCTCTTCCCTTCTTATCAGCAGAGGATTTTAAGGAGAAAGGCTGAGCTGTGCTTCACCTGGCATTGCAGAGCCAGTGGACTGGTGGAGTGGCCTTGGTCTGTGTAGAGGGACTTGGACAGATGGGCATAGTCCAGTGCCAGGAGTTTTAACAAGGCCAAGTGCCAGATTCTGCACTTTTGCCACAACAACCCCATGCAGTGCTGCAGGCTGGGCACAGAGTGGCTGGAGAACAGCCAGGCACAGAGGGACCTGGGGGTGCTGGGAGAGAAGAGCTGAACAGGAGCCAGCAGTGTGCCCAGGTGGGCAGCAGAGCCAATGGCATCCTGGCCTGGCTCAGGAGCAGTGTGGGCAGCAGGAGCAGGGAGGTTCTTGTGCCCCTGTGCTCAGCACTGCTCAGGCCACAGCTTGAGTGCTGTGTCCAGTTGTGGGCCCCTCCATTCAAGAGAGATGTTGAGGTGCTGGAAGGTGCCCAGAGAAGGGCAGCAAGGCTGGGGAGGGGCCTGGAGCACAGCCCTGTGAGGAGAGGCTGAGGGAGCTGGGGGTGTGCAGCCTGCAGAAGAGGAGGCTCAGGGCAGAGCTCATTGCTGTCTGCAGCTCCCTGAAGGGAGGTTGTAGCCAGCTGGGGTTGGGCTCTGCTGCCAGGCACCCAGGGACAGAATGAGGGGGGACAGCCTCAAGCTGTGCCAGGGCAGGTTCAGGCTGCATGTTAGGAAGGAGTTCTTCATGGAAAGAGTGATTGGCATTGGAATGGGCTACCTAGGGAGGTGGTGGAGTCTTCATCCCTGGAGTTGTTTAAGAGGAAGTTGGATTAAAACCTTTAGTGCCATGAGTTAGTTGATTGGCTAGGGCTGGTTGCTAGGTTGGGCTGCATGAGCCTCATCCAGCCTGCTTGATTCTATGATTCTAATTTTGGACCTGGGAAAAATCTGGTGACTCCCTTCAAAGGGTTGACATCGAATATCAGTGCATAAAAATAGTAGTCAGACTTGGATTTGGTCCTTGCTTGAGCAGCATGGATGAGGCCTGATGGAAATGGCAACAAGTGTTTATAGTTAGCAGCAGCATTCTCAGTCAACTGTTGAGATATAAATATGTGCAGGGTGAGTGCCAGGAGGATGGAGCCAACCTCCTGGTGATGCCCAGTGATGGCACAAGGGGCAGTGGGTGGAAGCTGAGGCATAGAAGGTTGCATGTGAACCTGAGGAGGAATTTTTTTTCCCTGTGAGGGTGACAGAACTCTGGAACAGGCTGACCAGGGGGGTTGTGGAGTCTCTGGAGATATTCAAGAACCATCTGGATGTGTTCCTGTGTGATCTGGTCTAGGTGATCTGCTCTGGCAGGGGGGCTGGACCAGATGAACTTTCGAGGTCCTTCCAGCCCCTGACATTGTCTGATTCTATGAAATCATCACTGTGGTAACACTGCTTGCCTTGTTCAAAAAAATCAGGCAGCTACTTACAGAAAGGGTGGTTTGGTCTAACTGTCCACTAGATCAAGTTGCCCAGAGCCACATCCAGCCTGGTCTTAAAAGCCTCCAGGGATGAGGCTTCCACCACCTCCCTGGGCAACCTGTTCCAGTGTGTCACCACCCTCATAGTGAACAACTTCTTCCTAACCTCCAGTCTGAATCTACCCACTTGTAGTTTGGCTCCATTCCCAATCATATTAAAGGCCCCAATAAAGAGTGGTAGCTGAGATTAGACATTGTTAGGAGAATGACACAACCATGTCTCCAAAAACTGAAGTTGCCCTTGTAAGAGGAAGAAAAACATTTTGCTGCTGTTAACATTTTTCCCCGAGCTGTTTGTGCACTTTGGCTCTGTGTCTCTTTCAGTGCTTGATGAGTTGATGGTCCAGTTGGTGTGGTGACCCACCCTGATGCCAGAAGTGTCTGTCACTTCTTCATTGTGGTTTTCTTGACTTTTTCCATTAGTTATAATCACAGACACATGCAGGTTGGCAGAGCCCCTCAGGATCACCAAGTCCAACCCAGAACCCTACTCTGCAAGGTGCACCTAAACCATATCCCCAAGCATCAGATCCAAACCACCTCGAAACAGCCAGGGTTGGGAACTCCACCACCTCCCTGGGCAGCTCATTTCAGTCCCTGACCACTCTTGCTGGGAAAACACTTTTCCTAATGTCTAATATTAACCTCTCCAGTGGCAGCTTGAGGCCATTCCCTCTTGTTCTATCACCAATCACCTGTGAGAAGAGACCAGCAGCAGCCTCTCCAGAAAGTCCTTTCACACAGCTGTAGACAGCAATGAGGTCTGCCCTCAGCCTCCTCTGTTTCACACTAACCATCCCCAGCTCCCTCAGTCACTCCTCACAAGATTTACTCTCCAGGCCCTTCCCCAGCTTCCCTACCCTCCTCTGCACTGGCTCCAGCACCTCCACATCTCTCTTGTATTGAGGTGCCCAAAACTGAACACATCACTCCAGGTGTGGCCTCACCAGAGCAGAGTACCAGGGGACAATCCCCTCCCTGCTCCTGCTGGCCACAGCATTTCTAATCCCATCCAGGATGCCAGTGGCTTTCTTTGCTTTCTTTTCTTTCTATGTCAGTTGTCANCACCAAGTCCAACCCAGAACCCTACTCTGCAAGGTGCACCTAAACCATATCCCCAAGCATCAGATCCAAACCACCTCGAAACACATCCAGGGTTGGGAACTCCACCACCTCCCTGGGCAGCTCATTTCAGTCCCTGACCACTCTTGCTGGGAAAACACTTTTCCTAATGTCTAATATTAACCTCTCCAGTGGCAGCTTGAGGCCATTCCCTCTTGTTCTATCACCAATCACCTGTGAGAAGAGACCAGCAGCAGCCTCTCCAGAAAGTCCTTTCACACAGCTGTAGACAGCAATGAGGTCTGCCCTCAGCCTCCTCTGTTTCACACTAACCATCCCCAGCTCCCTCAGTCACTCCTCACAAGATTTACTCTCCAGGCCCTTCCCCAGCTTCCCTACCCTCCTCTGCACTGGCTCCAGCACCTCCACATCTCTCTTGTATTGAGGTGCCCAAAACTGAACACATCACTCCAGGTGTGGCCTCACCAGAGCAGAGTACCAGGGGACAATCCCCTCCCTGCTCCTGCTGGCCACAGCATTTCTAATCCCAGCCAGGATGCCAGTGGCTTTCTTTGCTTTCTTTTCTTTCTATGTCAGTTGTCATAATCAGATTTATTCTTCAGGCTCTTCCTCAGCTTTGTTGCCCTCCTCTTCACTGGCTCCAGCTAAAATGAACCCAAAACCTGTGTTGTGTAAAATGCAGTGAGCCTGTTCCTGAGGATTTTTGCTTGTTGCAAGGAAATACTCCTGTGTGAGGCTGGAGTAGATGATGTCTGAGGTACCTTCCAACCTAAGCTATTCTGAGTAGCTTTCAGTTGAGCAAAGGCTAATTTGCAATGTGGTTATCTCAGTCTCCAGTCAAAGAGTTGGTTCTGTGTTGCCCCTCAGCCTGTTTACTTTTTCAACCTAAAGTTGGTGCAGGCAAATAGGAATTTGGTTTTCATAGGATCTGATTGCATAGAAAATTAGCCACTTGTTGGTTGGCTGAATTTCAACAGGCCAGGGGTTTGCAAACCTTTGGCTATCATTTGGAAATCTATTTGAAAATGTCCCCCTCCCCCCAAATAAAAACAGCCTCTCAGTGCAGAGAAAAAATAGCCTGCCATGTGTTCAGTCTGGAGAGGAGAAGGCTCCCAGGTCACCTTATTGTGAACTTTCATCATCTGGTGGGGGCCTGCAAGAAAGCTGGGGAGGGACTTTTTAGGCTGTCAGGCAGTGATAGGACTTGGGGGAATAGAACCAAGATAGAAATGGGGAGATTGAGAGTGGATGTTAGGAAGAAGTTGTTCGGCATGAGGGTGGTAAGAGCCTGGCAGGGGTTGCCCAGGCAGGTGGTGGAAGCCTCACCCCTGGAGGTGTTTAAGGCCAGGCTGGATGAGGCTGTGGCCAGCCTGATCTATTACAGAATCATAGAATGGTAAGGTTGGAAGGGACCTCAAGGATCATCCAGTTCCAACCCCCTGCCATAGGCAGGGACACCTCCCACTAGAACAGGTCACTCAAAGCCTTGTCCAACCTGGCCTTGAACACCTCCAGGGAGGGAGCAGCCACAACCTCCCTGGCAACCTGTGCCAGTGTCTCACCACCCTCACTGTGAAGAACTTCTTCCTGAGCTAGTGTGAGATGTCCCTGGGTGTGGCAGGGGGGTTGGAACTGGATGATCCTTGTGGTCCCTTCCAACCCTGACTGATTCTATGACCTAGAAGAAGAAAAAAGCAAATCCAAGTGGTTTTTCCTTTTCCTGGTAACAAACTGCCCAGGGTGATTGTGGAGTCTCCCTCTCTGGAGCTATTCAAGACACACCTGGATGTGATCTGTTGTCATCTGTTCTAGGTGGTCCTGCTGTAGCAGGAGGGATTGGACTGGATGGCTTTTCAAGGTCCCTTCCAACCCCTAACATTCTGTGATTCTGTAAATGGCATTTGTTGGATGTCACTGCAATACTTTTCACCTCAATTCCAGCTTTAAAATAATGACTAATTATGCTGTGAAGTAGATTTTACTGTACTTGCATTTCTGTGACATTTACCATTTGGCCAGGGGTTTGTTAACAGTTGTCCTTTACTCACCTGGCTTTAGGGTTTCTTTTTTTTTTTTTGTGTGTGTGTGTTAGAATCTGCCAGTTTAGATGCAAGGCAACAAGATGTTTGGTGTTTTTTCTCCTTAGCATGTGGAGCACAAGAGCAGATTTAGCAATCCTTCCTTACACTGGGTAGTAATTATTCAAATAAGCTTGCTCATGTAAGTAACCATTCACATGCAACTCAGTTTGTAGCTTCATGGTAAAGCAACAGCAACTTCAGCAGAAAAAGCAGGGTAAGGAGTTCTCCTTTTCTTCTTCCTTCTTCACTCTGTACCCTGGGTAGGGAGCTCTTAGGGTTGCATCTGCACAGGGATGCAGCTGCATCATGCAGCCTGCTCAATTACCCTGCTGCAACCCTCTGCAGGGGCACCTTATGAACCTGATCAGCAAATGAATCTGAATTGATAATACTTAAAAAATACCTAGAAGAGTTCTGTATTTCATAGAATCATAGAATGGTAAGGTAGGAAGAGACCTCAAGGATCATCCAGTTCCAACCCCCTGCCATAGGCAGGGACACCTCCCACTAGCACAGCTCACTCAAGGCCTCATCCAACCTGGCCTTGAACACCTCCAGGGAGGGAGCAGCCACAACCTCCCTGGGCAGCCTGTGCCAGTGTCTCACCACCCTCTGTGGTGAAGAAAGAACTTCCTCCTAACATCCAGTCTAAATCTCCCCTCTGCCAGTTCAAACCCTGGAGCCCCCTTCAGATCCTGCAAGGCCACTCCAAGGTCTTCTGGAAGCCTTCTCTTCTGCAGGCTGCAGAGCCCCAACTCTCTCAGCCTGTCCTCACAGCAGAGCTGCTGCAGCCCTCTCAGCATTTGAGCCAGAATTGCAGAGCACCACCTGTGTGCTTCAAATTGATACTTTGTTTTAATTTTTATTATTATTTTAAAAAGTTATTAGAACTTCCACTGACCTTTCATCCATTTATTCAGTTGTTTGAGTGTTACCAGCCAGCTTACACTGACTAATTGTTTCACTAAACAAATGCAGGCCAGTAGTTGGGAGTGGGAGCTGGGAGATCCGTGGGTAGTGTTGCAGCAGCTGTGATTACCTCATCACCTTAGCTTTTCCCCAGTGAGAACTGGGGAAGAGGGAATGCTTAAGAAGTGCTGTCTGCAAGTACAGGCTTACTTTGTACATCTTAGCTGGTACTGACTTGGTGGATTTATCTTAACAGTTGCTTTCATTTGCTTTGAGGGAGGTGTCTGGTGACATCAGGGCTAGGGAGGTTCTTCTGCCCCTCTGCTCTGCCCCACTGAGACCACAACCTGCAATGCTGTGTCCAGTTTTGGGCTCCCCAGTTCAAGAGAGACAGAGACCTGCAGGACAGAGTCCAGCAGAGAGCCATGAGGATGAGTGGGGGACTTGAGCATCTCCATATGGGGAGAGACTGAGAGCCCTGGGGCTGTTAAGGCTGCAGAAGGGAAAGCTGAGAGGAGATCTGAGCAATGTCTATCAGTATCTGAGGGGTGGGTGTCGAGTGGCTGGGGCCAAACTCTTTTTGGTGCTCAGCAGCAATAAGCCAAGGAACAACAGCTCCAAACTGAAACAGGGAAGGTTTCAGCTCAGCAGGAGGAGAATCTTCTTTGCAGTGAGGGTGCCAGAGCCCTGGAGCAGGCTGCCCAGAAAGGTTGTGGAGTCTCCTTCTCTGCAGACTTTCCAAACCCACCTGGATGCATTCTTGTGTGAACTACCTTGGGTGCTCCTGCCTTGGCAGGGAGGTTGGACTGGATGATCTCTGGAGGTCTCTTCCAAGCTCTAAGGTTCTGTGACTTGGTGGGCACACAGGTGGAGATTTGTGTCATATCAAGATGGATCACAGGATCACAAGAATGAACCAGGTTGGACAAGACCTCTAGGGTCATCAAGTCCAACCTACCACCTAACCCTTCTAATTAACTAACCCATGGCACTTAGTGCCTCATCCAGCCTCCTTTTAAACACCTCCTCATTGCAAGCCACTGCAGGTGTTTTGACATGCAAAGTCGAGGATGTTTTTCCTGCCCTAACCGAAGCCAAGCAGCTGTAACTGCTTTGGGCATCAGTCCCAGAACGCTGACTGCTTAGCATCTCTGCCAATAAGGTGGTACTTGTGATGTAGGCAGGGAACAGGGAAAGTCCTTGGCAGGAGACACTGCAAAAGGTTTAGGTGGGTGGCAGCATGAAACTCCCAGGGCTGTTGGGAATGAGATCAGCATGTGTCAAGCCCTCAGCACAGGAAGGACATGGAAGTGTTGGAGCGGGTCCAGAGGAGGCCACAAGGATGCTCAGAGGGCTGCAGCAACTCTGTTGTGAGGACAGGCTGGGAGAGTTGGGGCTCTGCAGCCTGGAGAAGAGAAGGCTTCCAGGAGACCTTCCAGGATCTGAAGGGGGCTACAGGAAGGCTGAGGAGGGACTATTGACAAGGTCTTGCAATGCCAGGACAAGGAGCAATGGGTTTGAAATGGCAGAGGGGAGATTGAAACTGGATGTTACAGTGAGGGTGGTGAGGCACTGGCACAGGTTGCCCAGGGAGGTTGTGGCTGCTCCCTCCCTGGAAGTGTTCAAGGCCAGATTGGAGGAGGCCTTGAGTGAGCTGTGCTAGTGGGAGGTATCCCTGCCTATGGCAGGGGGGTGGAACTGGCTGATCCTTGGGGTCCCTTCCAACCTTACCGTTCTATGATTCTATGCCAACTGCTTCATGTCTCCAGGAATGCTTTGGGAACAGTGGAATATTCAGGGTGGGGGCAAGCATAGGACAATGGGTGATACAGACATCACTTGGATTTTCTTTTCACAGCCAATGATCTAATTTCTCTCATGAAAACATTCAAATTAGCCTCAGCCTAGCACAGTTCCAAATCTCTACTGGTAAAGAAAAAAAAAACCCAACCAAAAAACCCATCTTATTTATGGGTTTGACATGCAGGAAAGTGTGGCTGCTGCAGGTGCTTCTCAGAGAAGTATTGCAATGTGTGGAAAGGGACTTGGAGAGTAGTGAGTGAGGGTTGAGTTGTCCTGAGCCTTGTTTATGGAAAGAGATGTGGCTGGAACTGTTGGCTTGGAAAAAAAAAACAACAAACCAAACAGGTTTCTGTGTCCAAGTGCAGATTCTCAGAGGGCTGATCTGACCTGGGGAACTGATTGTGATCTACAGAGATCTCCATAGCAGCAGAAGTGTAGCAACCTGGGACAGATGTTAACCCATTATGTTAGGGATGATTTAATGCTGCTTTTGTCAAAAAGGCTTTTCTTGGGTTCTTGTACAAGGTTGAAGTGAACAAAGAGGTTCTGGTAGGGGAATGAAACATTTTAGCATTGTCAGTACTGAGGCTTGAATTCAAAGTTCATTTGGAACCCTCCTTGTGCTCTCTAGGGTGGCACTCAAGGGATCTCTGAGCTCACAGTTTCTAAGGCTGATGATGATTATGTGTTTCTTAAGTGCCAACAGAGAATTTGTGCTGCAGAGAGGGATTGTTGCTCACAGTTTCTAAGGCTGATGATGATTATGTGTTTCTTAAGTGCCAACAGAGAATTTGTGCTGCAGAGAAGGATTGTTTGGGGTGGGAGTGTCTGGGATGGGAACTTTTACTGTTTAATGGAACTCCCTAGAGGTTGTAGCTGGCTGGGGTTGGTCTATTCAACCAGGCAAGCAGCAACAGAACGAGGGGACACAGTCTCAAGCTGTGTCAGGGGAGGTCTAGGCTGGATGTTAGGAGGAAGTTCTTGCCAGCAAGAGTGATTGGCATTGGAATGGGCTGCCCAGGGAGGTGGTGGAGTGCCCATCCCTGGAGGTGTTGAAGCAAAGCCTGGCTGGGGCACTGAGTGCCATGGTCTGGTTGATTGGCTAGGGCTGGGTGCTAGGTTGGGCTGGGTGGGCTTGGAGCTCTCTTCCAACCTACTTGATTCTCTGTTTAAGGCCAGGCTGGATGAGGCTTTAGGCAGCCTCATGTAGTGTGAGGTAGCCCATTGCAGGGGGATTGGAACTAGATGATCCTTCCAACCCTGACCAATTTTATGATTCTAATGTGCAGAAACAAATTGGTCTGAAAGTTAATACTTTCTTCAGTGTTTTGTATTTTCACTTGGTGATGGTTTCCTTCCTCCTGCAATTTGCTTTAAGATTGCCAATTTATTTTTCAGGAGGGCAATAAAGCACAACTGGGCAGCTTTAGTCAGGAAAGAATGCACTGAAGACAGTTTACTGATCAGAGATGTATCTTCTTCCCAGGCAGGCAGTGTGACAGATAAGCAGCAAAATGTGTGCCTGCACATGCATCAGAGGAAGAGTGAAAACAAAATGAGATGATTCATGATAGACAACCTGTCCAAGCCCAGCACACTCTTATACTTGTACATCTTAACCTGGTTTTATTTTGTAGTCCCATGTAGATCACAGACTAATCCCAGGTACAAATCCAGGCTGGGTGCAGAGTGGGCTGTGGAGAAAGAGACTTTTAATCCCAGGTACAAATCCAGGCTGGGTGCAGAGTGGGCTGTGGAGAAAGAGACTTTGGGGTGTTGGTTGCTGAGCAGCTCCCCAGGAGCCAGCAGTGCCCTCATGCAGTCCAGCAGGCAGCTGTGTGCTGGGCTGCAGCCAGAGCAGTGCAGGCAGCAGGGCAAGATTCTGCCCCGTGGGTCTGCTCTGCTCAGACCTCACCTCCAATCCTGCCTCCAGTGCTGCTGTCCCCAGCAGAAAGGGAACACAGAGATGTTGGAGAGGAGGCCACAAAGATGATGCAAGTCCTGGAGCAGCTCTGCTGTGAGGATAGGCTGAGGGAGCTGGGGGTGTTCAGCCTGCAGAAGAGAAAACTCCAAAAGGACCTCAGAGCTGCCTGCCAAGAGCTGAAGGGAGCCTGCAGGAAGGCTGCAGAGGGACTTTGCATCAGGGGGGCTAGAGACAGCCCAAGGGGCAATGGTTTGGAGCTGAGGCAGAGCAGGGTTAGGGTGGAGCTGAGGAAGAAGTTGAGTGTGAGGGTGGTGAGAGTGTGGCACAGGCTGCCCAGGGAGGCTGTGGCTGCCTCCTGCCTGGAGGTGTTGCAGGCCAGGCTGGATGAGGCCTTGAGCAGCTGAGTGTAGCTGAGAGGTGTCCCTGGGCTTGGGGGTGATGTTGGAGGAGATGAGCTCTGAGCTCCCTTCCAACCTGAGCCATTCTGTGATTCAGAACAAACATTTTGCTTTACACCTTGCAAAGAAAAAGGTATTTAAAGCAGTGAACAGCTACACCTGGCTGTGTGAAATGGCAGCAGTGTGGGATGTGAGATCTCAGCTGGCCAAAGCGAAGTGAAATGTGCTCTCAGCACTGGCCTGGAAGGCAGAGGCTGTCATTTCTTGCACTGTTGCAACCCCTAATGACATGTTTGGGCACAAAGTAATAGGGGAGGGGCTGAAGTGAATTTCTTTACATTTATTTAACCTTTGCTTTGGTAAGGTAATGCTGTGAGGAGAGCTGTGGCTTTTCAATCTTCTCTAGGGAACACATTATTTTACCCATGCTGAAGTTACGTTGTCCACAGAGAAAAGGATGTGCAAACATCCTCAGTGAATCTTGAAGTAGTAAGTGCATAAATTAA
>VWZE01023663.1:2860-16870 GCA_013396675.1 Eubucco bourcierii | reverse complement strand
GGGGGGGGGGGGGGGAAGTTTGAGCATGTTTTTGTTTATTTTTTAGTAAGTTGAAGGAAGATTTCCTACTGGTACAGAGTTTTGCAGTGATTACCTAGGGCTTGAGCTTGATTTACCTTCCCTTTCCCCCTCCTCTGGAAGCTGTTCATAGTCACTGGTCCTTCAGGAGGTGTTCCTGTTGTTTCTTCAAGCTATGTCTTCAGCCTGCAGCTGTGCTGCTCTGGCTTGAGTTACAGTTGAGGTCTGTGCCTGCAGCATGCCCTTGCTTTGGAGTGTGGCTCAAGGTGGGACTGGGTAGGTCTGGCAGAAAGCTGGCAAAGGGTAAGGTAGCGGAGGGAACAGACTTCTGGAATGACTTCTCTTCAGCCTCTCCCACACCTTTCATTCCTGCCTCTGTGCCACCTCTTGTGTTGAGTCTGTGCAGGCAGCAGTCTGTGCTGCCTGATGGAATGTCTGGTTGGATCCCTTCCCTAACCTGCTTCCCAGCCCAGCGGGAGGAGCTCTCACACCCACACAAGGCAGGGTGGCACTTGGAGGTGGCACTCAGCAGATGAGGGAAGAGGTCAACTGTGTTTAAGATGGCATCGTTGCCTGACAGCTTCTCTGGCAGGATGCTGGAGCCAGATCTGCAAAGATTATGGTCCTGCTTTGGCAGGGGAGTTGGACTCAGTGATCTCTTTGGGTCCCTTCCAACCCCTGACAACCTGTGACAGTAACTGGGTGCAGTCATTTTCATGTGCTCCTGACTCTGTCTTACAGAGATCAGTTGTGGTGTCAAACTTTACAGCAGCTTGATGCTGCAAACTCCCCAGACCTGCCAGGAGTAGGTTGCTTGGATTGCTGATGATCAGAACAAAGTCCTTTTAAAGAGAAGCTGGAGGGCATCCTTTTTGGAAGAAGAAGCTTTAATTCTCTTTTTTTTCCCTCAGTATCTTTAGAATGACTGCTTGTGTCTGAAATTTTTCACTAACTGGGCTCAATTTTGAAATTACTTTTACTCATCTCCTCCAGGAAGGCTGGGGAGGGACTATTGACAAGATCTTGTAATGAGAGGATGAGGAGGNGACTCGGTTGGCTGTCTGGGCTGCATGTGCACACTGCAGGCTCATGTTGAGCTTTTCATCAACCCAGACTCCAAGGTCCTTTTCCTCAGGGCTGCGCTCCAGCCATTCACCACCCAGCCTGTATTTGTGCTTGGGATTGTGCCTACCCAGGTGCAGGACCTTAGGCACAATAGATATTCAAGGACAGGTTGGATGAGACCTTCAGTGACTTGTTCTAGTGAGAGGTGTCCCTGCCTATGGCAGGGGGATTGGAACTGGATGATCTTTGAGGTCCCTTCCAACCTAAACCATTCTGTGACTCTGTCTGTGTTCAGTTTTGCTTACAGACTTGTTGCAGGTGGCATTTCTGTGTGCACATACCTCAGCAATCAGAACTTTGGTGGGCACTGGGACTTTGTGCTGGACACTGCTCTTTCCCTGGAGCACATCTCAGACTACTCACCTACATTTTCTATGACACAGGCTGCAGTGTGTCCCTTACTTCATCCCAGTCAGATCCAGCTTTAGGCTTCCTGGGAATGCACCAGTGCAACACTCAGCTGAGCAAAGCCTGAGCTTTCTTTAATAATTAACTTCTGGAAACTTCCAGGTGCTCAGGGTGAGCTCCAGCATTCTGTGTATTTCAACAGCTTCATGTACAAGCAGAAGCTCTTTATGACAGCAATGAGCTCCAGCATTCTGTACATTCAGTGGCTTCCTTTAGGAGTGACAGAAATCTCCATCTCTTGTGATCCTCCAGAGGTACTGTAATGATTTCTTCCTCTCTCTTTTTTTTTTTTCCCCCACAGGAGCTGCTATTCAATGGCTAGAAACAGAGCTGACAAGTGGCTGAAATGAATATGACTACCATCCTGCAAGAGATTTTGATTAAAAGATCACAGCAGAAGAAGAGGACTTCTCCCTTAAACTACAAGGAGAGGCTTTTTGTGCTCACCAAGTCTATGCTAACGTATTACGAAGGGCGAGCGGAGGTAGGAGGCAGATTTCTACTCCAGAGAACCTTTCTTCCTTTTGGCTTTTGCCTGCTCTTGGTTTTGCTCCTGCTGTACCTCACACTGTCAAGAGGGGATGTGGGCAAAGGCCATGGGTGGCAATGAACGTGAGCTGCCACTTTCCTTTTTCCTTACCTACAATGCAGATTGGCAGAGGTGTCTGACTTTGGTAATCATTAAGCACTGGGGTTTAATCAGAGCAGTAGTGCATAGCCAGCATGCCAGGAATGACATAAACCAGATGCAGTTCAAGAGAGATGTTGAGGTGCTGGAAGGTGCCCAGAGAAGGGCAGCAAGGCTGGGGAGGGGCCTGGAGCACAGCCCTGTGAGGAGAGGCTGAGGGAGCTGGGGGTGTGCAGCCTGCAGAAGAGGAGGCTCAGGGCAGAGCTCATTGCTCTCTGCAGCTCCCTGAAGGGAGGTTGTAACCAGGTGGGGTTGGGCTCTGCTGCCAGGCACCCAGCAACAGAACGAGGGGACACAGCCTCAAGCTGTGCCAGGGGAGGTCTGGGCTGGATGTTAGGAGGAAGTTGTTGCCAGAGAGAGTGATTGGCATTGGAATGGGCTGCCCAGGGAGGTGGTGGAGTGCCCATCCCTGGAGGTGTTGAAGCAAAGCCTGGCTGGGGCACTTAGTGCCATGGTCTGGTTGGTTGGCTAGGGCTGGGTGCTAGGTTGGGCTGGCTGAGCTTGGAGGTCTCTTCCAACCTGCTTGATTCTATGATTCTATGTTAGGGGTTGGATGAGACCTCCAGAGATCATCCAGTCCAACCCACCTGCCAAGGCAGGATCCCCTAGAGTATAGTTCACACAGGAATGCATCCAGGTGGGTTTGGAAAGGAGACTCCACAACCTCTCTGGGCAGCCTGCTCCAGGGCTTGGCCATCCTCACTGCAATGAAGTTCCTCCTCATGCTGAGCCTGAAACCTTCTCTGTTGCAGTTTGGAGCTGTTGCTCCTTGGCTTGTTGCTGCTGAGCACCCAAAAGAGCTTGGCCCCAGCCACTTGACACTCACCCCTCAGATATTTGTAGACATTGCTCAGATCCCCTTTCAGCCTTCTCCTTTCAAGACTAATCATTCCCAGTTGCTCAGTCTTTCTTCACAGGAGATGTTCCAGTCCCCCAAGCACCTCACAGCTGCTCATGAGGACTGATTCCTTTCTCTCTTCTGGGAGATGAACTTTTGATCACTGCTATCACAAAGTGAGCAAAAGGCAAACAAGCTGGCAGTGATGATTGCTGTTGGCCATGTTTACTGCAAAGGCCATCTAGGAACTGAGTTTGAAGAGGGGAGAACATTTGATCAGAGCAGTGCGTTGAGACCAACTTCCTCAGAGATCCTTTGCTGTGAATCACATAACTCAGGGAGTGAAGGGGAGCTGGAAGAAGTTAACCTTTGCCTTTTACCACCTGCTGTGTAAATTCAGTTGTGTCCCAAGGCAATAGAGTCAGGGAGGCAAATCCTCAGCCCAGCATTTTTTCAGCTGAGCTCCCGAATCATCACGATCATAGAATCAATGGTAAGGTTGGAAGGGACCTCAAGGGTCATCCAGTTCCAACCCCCTGCCATAGGCAGGGACACCTCCCACTAGCACAGGTCACTCAAGGCCTCCTCCAACCTGGCCTTCAACACCTCCAGGGAGGGAGCAACCACAGCCTCCCTGGGCAACCTGTGCCAGTGTCTCACCACCTTCACTGTAAACAACTTATTTCTGACATCCAGTCTAAATCTCCCCTCTGCCAGTTCAAACCCACTGCCTCTTGTCCTGTCATTACAAGACCTTGTCAATAGTCCCTCCCCAGCCTTCCTGGAGCCCCCTTCAGATCCTGGAAGGCTACTCCAAGATCTCCTGGAAACCTTCTCTTCTCCAGGCTGCAGAGCCCCAACTCTCTCATTCTGTCCTCACAGCATAGCCTCACAGGCCTCCCTGGACCTGCTGGAACTGCTCTCTGTGCTTCTTGGGAGTCCATGCAGCTCTGGAGAAACTTGCTGGTTGGCAAAAAGCCACCTCAGGCAGTTTGTCTTTGCCAGAATAGTGTTCTGCTGGCTTGGCAAGATGCACTACAGCTCAGTGCAGGATCTGACAGGTGCCAGAGGTGGTGCCAGGCAGTGGAGGAGGGCAGGATGCTCTGACTGTTGACATCAGCAGGTTGCTAGACTGGCTCAGCAGTAACACATTGCTTTCCAACCTCAAACACTTTTCATTTTCACTCTTCCTTCCACTTCAGAGTCTTTTAATCCTTAAGCAGCTTTTCATTTTAGTAACAAGGCTGTCTGAAAGCAGCGAGCTGCTGCATTAGGGGGGCACACAATTTTTGCCAGCCATTCTTGGTCTCTATTTGGGAAAGGTATGGCTGAGATGTAGATATGGTCCTCAAGGGTGTGGCACTGGTATGTGGCACTGGTAGAGGTAGATAATAGTTGGACTGGGTGATATGAAAGGTGTTTTCCATCCAATTGTGGTGATATTAGGGGTGTGTGATCTCCATGGCACAGCGTTTGCTCTTCCTTTGTGTCACTGCCAACTGAAATAGAATCATAGACTCAGTCAGGGTTGGAAGGGACCACAAGAATCATCCAGTTCCAACCCCCCTGCCATGAGCAGGGACACCTCATGCTAGATCAGGCTGGTCACAGCCTCATCCAGCCTGGCATGGGGCCTCAACCACCTGCTTGGGCAACCCCTGCCAGGCTCTCACAACCCTCATGCTGAACAACTTCCTTCTCACCTCCAGGCTGAATCTCCTCACCTCCAACTTTGCTCCATTCCCCCCAGTCCTGTGACTTCCTGATAACCTAAAAAATCCCTCCCCAGCTTTCTTGTAGCCCACTTCAGATCCTGGAAGGCCACAAGAAGGTCACTTGGGAGCCTCCTCTTCTCCAGACTGCACAGCCCCAACTCTTTCAGTCTGTCCTCACAGCAGAGCAGCTCCAGCCCTCTGAGCATCCTTGTGGCCCTTCTCTTCTCCAGAGAGGGACCTTCCAGCACTACTCCAGGTGGGGTCTCAGCAGAGCAGAGCAGAGAGGCAGAATCACCTTCCTCACCCTGCTACCCACACTTCTCCTGCTGCAGCCCAGGCTCTGGTTGCTCTCTGGGCTGCAGTGCACACTGCTGGCTCCTGTTGAGCTTCTCCTCCACCAGCACCCCCAAGTCCCTCTCCTGAGGGCTGCTCTCCAGCCAGGCACTGCCCAGCCTGGATTGGTGCTTGGCATTGCCTCAACCCAGCTGCAGGACCTTGCCCTTGGTCTTGTTGAACCTCCTGAGGTTGGCTTGTGCCCACCTCTGCAGCCTGTCCAGATCCCTCTGGATGCCATCCCTGCCCTCCAGCTGCACCACACAGCTTGGTGTGCTCAGCAAACTTGCTGAGGCTGCACTCAGTATTTTTTGGGGGGTTGGTGGTGGTTTACTTCTTATGGGTTTTGTTTTGTTTTTTCTTTTTGTGTTTGAGTGGGGTTCTTTTTGTGGGTTTTTATTTTTTATATGTGTGTGTCCTTTTGGTTGGTTTTGGTTATTTTTGACTGTTGGGTTTTCTGTAGTCAGTGTGGCTCCTGTCTACACCGATGAGCCTCAAAGATGTTGAAAGATAGGTGCAGGCTGATCTAATTTTAAACTTGGCAGTATTCAAAGCCCAGATTGGGTAAGATAAGCACAGAAATGCCAAGCCAAGAGGATTTCACACCCTCATTTTAATCACAGAACTGCAGTAGCAGGCTGCCAAGGGTGGCTGAGTTCTACTTCTCTTAGGCAAGAGTATGATTCCCACTGCAGTGCTTGGCCAAATGGAAGGCTTCTCTTGGCCTGGTGTTTTGTTTGGTGTTTGGCTTTTTTCTGTTGGGTTGGATTTTTTTGTTGTTGCTGGTTTTGGGGGGGCTTTTGTGTGTTTATTGCTGTGCCCTTTGCTGTGCCCTTTGCTGTGCCCTTTGCTGTGCCCTTTGCTGTGCCCTTTGCTGTGCCCTTGCTCCTTTCTGGAGGGTTTTTTTGTTTGGTTTTGATTTTTTTTTTGTATGTTCTTTTCTTGGTGTTTTTTTTTTTTCTTTCTTTGTTGAATTTTTTTTTTTCTGTTTTCCATGTAAACTTCAACAGATGTGCTGGTTTGAGGCTAATTGGAATATTCCAGTGAGAGAAATTAGCTCATTGGTAGTTAAAAGAAAATAATGATGGAGAGCAGTGAAGAGGAGGAGGATGGAAGGAAGGCCATGAGCCATCAGAGTGCTCTTGTGGCAAGGCCAATGCCATTGTGGGTTGGATTAGAAGGGCTATGGTTAGTAGGTCAATGGAGGCTCTCCTGCCCCTCTACTCTGCCCTGGTAAGGCCTCCTCTGGAGTACTGTGTCCAGTTCTAGGCCTCCCAGTTCAAGAAGGATCTCAGGGAGCTGCTTGAGAGAATCCAGCACAGAGCCACAAGAACAATTAAGGGAGTGGAACATGTCTGTTAGGAGGAGAGCCTGAGGGAGCTGAGACTCTGCTGCTGGGAGCAAAGGAACCTGAGAGGTGACCTCATTCATATTTATAATATGTAAGGGGTCAGTGCCAAGAGGCTGGAACCAGGCTCTGCTCAGTGATGTCTGGTAACAGGACAAGGGGCAATGGGTGGAAGTTGAGGCACAGGAGGTTCCATGTGAACCTAAGGAAGAACTTATTCCCTGTGAGGGTGACAGAGCACTACCACAGGCTGCCCAGGGAGATTGTGGAGTCTCCCTTTCTGGAGATATTCCAGAACCATCTGGATGTGTTCCTGTGTGATCTGGTCTAGGTGATCTGCTCTGGCAGGGGGGCTGGACCAGATGAACTTTCGAGGTCCTTCCAGCCCCTGACATTGTCTGATTCTATGAAATCATCACTGTGGTAACACTGCTTGCCTTGTTCAAAAAAATCAGGCAGCTACTTACAGAAAGGGTGGTTTGGTCTAACTGTCCACTAGATCAAGGTGCCCAGAGCCACATCCAGCCTGGTCTTAAAAGCCTCCAGGGATGAGGCTTCCACCACCTCCCTGGGCAACCTGTTCCAGTGTGTCACCACCTTCATAGTGAACAACTTCTTCCTAACCTCCAGTCTGAATCTTTTGAGATCCCTTCCAGCCACTGACATCGTAGGATTCTATGAAGTCTGCAGCATAGTTAACTCCTGCAATCTCCTGCACTCAGGAGTGAGGATCAACTCCATCAAGTCATNGCCTTGAGTAACCTGTACTAGTGGGAGGTGTCCCTGCCTATGGCAGGGGGTTGGAACTGGCTGATCCTTGAGGTCCCTTCCAACCTTACCATTCTGTGATGTTATATGAAGCACTCACAAGTAGCATTCTTATCAGCAGCAGCAGGAACGGAGCAGAGAGGATTCAAAAAGAGCCCCTGGTTTGTGGTCACCTGAACAGCCCCACCACTTCTTAAAAGCAGGCTGAAATGAAATCTCTTTAACCAGATGAGTCAATACCACAAGTGTGGGCAAGCTGGATTGTAAATAAGGTGACAGAATGAGCTGCTTGGCATGTCTGGTAACAGAAGTGGAACATTTATGACAACAGCAAGCAGCCAACCGTGGCAAATGTTGTTCTTGTGATCTGAGATTTAATTGTGACCCTGTTCTGTGCAGCTGGTGCTTGGGGGGTGTGTGTGTTGCATGCTCTTTGACCAGAAACTGCACATCTTGGAAGTGTTCTTCTCTTTTTTCTTTTTGTCCTGTGTCTTGACAAAATGCCATGGGCCTACTTGGAACAATAAATAATCATCTCACAAGCATGGCTGCTAGCAGCAGGGTGAGCTTTTGGTTCAACTGGCTCATAACTTCTAGGTGGCTGTCCCCTTGCACTCATAAATTCTAGATGGTTGTCCCTTTGTACCCTGCTCTGGTGAGGCCACACCTGGAGTGTTGTGTTCAGTTTTGGGCACCTCAATACAAGAGAGATGTAGAGGTGCTGGAGCCAGTGCAGAGGAGGGCAAAGAAGCTGGGGAAGGGCCTGGAGAGTAAATCTCATGAGGAGCAACTGAAAGAGCTGAGGATAGAGTGAAAAAGAAGAGACTGAGGGCAGAGCTCATTGCTGCCTACAGCTACCTGAAAGGACATTGTGGAGAGGTTGGTGCTAATCTCTTCTCACAGGTCATTAGTGCTAGAACAATGGAGAATGGCCTCAAGCTGCCACTGGGTAGGTTTAGACTGGGCATTAGGAAAAATGTTTTCCCAGCAAGAGTGGTCAGGGACTGGAATGAGCTGCCCAGGAAGGTGGTGGAGTCCCCAACCCTGGATGTGTTTCAAGGTGATTTGGATGTGGTGCTTGGGGATATGGCTTAAGGTAAACCTTGTAGAGTAGGGTTCTGGGTTGGACTTGGTGATCCTGAGGGGCTTTGCTAACCTGTATGTGTCTGTGATGACAGAATCACAGAATGTCAGGAGCTGGATGGGACCTCCAAAGCTCATCAAGTCCAACATCCCTGCCAGAGCAGTATCATATAGACCAGATCACACAGAAACACATCCAGGCAGGTTTTGAATATCTCCAGAGAGGGAGACTCCACAACCCCCCTGGGCAGCCTGTGCCAGTGCTCAGTCACTCTCACAGTGAAAAAATTCTTCCTTGTCTTTAAGTGAAAGTGCCTATGGCTCAGCTTCCTCCCAGTGCCCCTTGTCCTGTTGTAAGTCATAGACTGGTCTGGATGATCTCAGAGACCTATTCCAGCTGCAGTAATTCTGTGATTGTTTCAATTGGAAAAGACTCTTGAGGTCATTGAGTCCAACCATTCTCAGCCCCTACCAAGCCTGATGCTAAACCACATCCCTTAACACCACATCTTTGCATCTTTTAAGCACCTCCAGGGATGAGGACTCAGCCACCTCCCTGAGAGGCCTATTCCAGTATTTCACAATCCTTTCAGTCAAGTTTCTTCTAAGCCTCCCCTGGTGCAACCTGAGGCTGTTTCCTCTCATCCCACCACTTGTTACTATAAGAGTAGACATCAGTAGCTATGGCAGATGGGAAGTGGGAGGCAGTAGAGATTTTTGGGAGGATTCCAGCACTAGGCTTACTGATGTCAACTGGAGTCCTAGACTGCAGTGTAACTTCTCCAGACAGTCTGGTTGTACAGCAAAGGAGTGCAGTGCTCTGAAGAGCAAACAGTAGCATGAAATGTTCTCTTGGGAAACCTCTTTCCAATTCAGTGTGGTTTGAAAGCTCAGTGTGCTGCTACAGGTATGCTTGGGTTCAGGCAAATCCTGCCTGACAAACATGGTGGCCTTCTATGAACAGGTCACAACATTAACAGATGAGGGCTGAGCGACTGATGGCATTTACCTGGACCTGAGCAAAGCCTTTGACACTATCCTGCACCACATCCTGGTCCCCAAGCTGGTGAGACCTGGGTTTGATGGGTGGACCACTGGATGTGTAAAGAACTGGCTTGATGGCTGCACCCAAAAAGTGGCTGTCAATGGCTCCATGTCCCAGTGCAGGCAGTGCCAACAGAGTCCCTCAGGGAGCAGTCCTGGGACCAGTCTTGTTCAACATCTCTGTGGGTGCCATGGACAGAGGCACTGAGTGCAGCCTCAGCAAGTTTGCTGAGCACACCAAGCTGTGTGGTGCAGCTGACAGCTGGAGGGCAGGGATGGCATCCAGAGGGACCTGGAGAGGCTGCAGAGGTGGGCACAAGTCAACCTCAGANAGGTGATTCTGCCCCTCTGCTCTGCTCTGCTGAGACCCCACCTGGAGTGCTGCATCCAGTGCTGGAGCCCCTGGGACAAGAGGGATGTGGAGATGCTGGAGTGTGTCCAGAGAAGGGCCACGAGGATGAGCAGAGGGCTGGAGCTGCTCTGCTGTGAGGAGAGACTGAAAGAGTTGGGGCTGTGCAGTCTGGAGAGGAGAAGGCTCCCAGGTGACCTTCTTGTGGCCTTCCAGGATCTGAAAGGGGCTGCAAAAATGCTGTGGAAGGACTTTTTAGGCTACCAGGGAGTGACAGGACTGGGGGAAATGGAGCAAAGCTGGAGGTGGGGAGAGTCAACCTGGAGGTGAGGAGGAAGTTCTTCAGCATGAGAGTGGTGAGAGCCTGGCAGGGGTTGGCCAGAGAGGTGGTGGAAACCTCATCCCTGGAGATGTTTAAGGCCAGGCTGGATGAGGCTGTGGCCAACCTGATCTAGGGTAGGGTGCCTCTGGGCATGGCAGGGAGTGGCTGCTCTCCTATGGTGCAAGTACCCTACACAGTTGTTTGCAGGGTGGCTTAGCTGCTGCAGAGAACAGCATCTTTGGTCATAGAATGGCTTAGGTTGGAAGGGACCAACTCTTCCTACCATGGGCAGGGACACCTCTCAACTACATTTGGCTGCTCAAAGCCTCATCCAGCCTGGCCTTCAACACCTCCAACCAGGTGGCAGCCACAACCTCCCTGGGCAGCCTGTTCCAGAGTCTCCTGCCCTCATACAGAAGAACTCCTTCCTATGTTCCAGTTTAACCTTGCTCTCCCTCAGCTTCAAACCATTCCTCCTTGCCCTATTGCTAGTCACCCTTAGGAAAAGTCCCTCTGCAGCCTTCCTGTGGGGTCTCTTCAGCTATTGGCAGGCAGCTCTAAGGTCCCCATGGAGTCTTCTCCAGGCTACACACCCCCAGCTCCCTCAGCCTGTCCTGATGCAGAGATGCTGCAGCTCTTTCTTTACTCCTCTTTGAGTTAGGCAACAAGACAGACCCACACAGAAATAACATTCAACCTACTGCATCCACCAGTGTGTTGCACCAAGCACTCCTGGTTTCTTCTCTTTCTCCTTGTATGGCAATAAATGTTTATGCTTGTGAATGGTCTGGAAAGCCTCTGGCCTGGGAGAAGACATTTAAAGGTGATCTGATGGCCCTGACTGGAGCAGGGTGAGTGCTGTGCTGCAGAGTAGCCACCACAGCAGGCAGCATGTGCCTAGCACAGGTTTTAATTAGGTGGTGTTGAAAGAGCTTCTCACTTGGACTCAAAGTGCCAGCAGGTTGGAGATCTTTGCTCTGGGAGGTGTTTTAGGCATAGGAAGTTGTTTGAGATGAAGGCAAGATGATCGCTGGAGATGTTAGGGTACTTCTCTTCGCTGGGATGGTTGAGAGGAGCTGATGTGTGCATGTGAGGTGTCCTGCTGGTTTTGTTAGCTAGAAACATTTCACTTTGGTGTGGTTTTGAGTACAGTGCTTCTGCAGGGCTGGCACAGATCTGGTCCCCACTGTCTTAAGTCATTACCCACATGTGGACTGTCAGTATCCTTATATTTATTGGAGCTGTGGAGCATTGCCTTTCACATGATACTTCCCTTTCTTGCCTTGCTTAGCAGGGATACTCTTTAGCTTGACAGTGTGCTGCTGTGTGTGGTTTGGTTGCTGTCTTCCCACACCTAGCACTGCATCCTCACATTAACCTTTCCAGCCCAGAGCAGCTTGCACTGACCTTGGCATTGAAGCTGATGAAATGGCTTTAAGCTTTAGCATCCTTGTTGTCTGCTCGTGTCTGCTGCATGGATCATAGTTTGCAGCAACAAAAGGTTTGCACTGGGTGTTATGTTTTCAAAAGTAGAGGCTAAATCTTGGTCCCCATGCCTGTGTTTGGGTGAATGGGGATTAAAGGGAGGACAAAAACGGGGGAGAGTCTCTGCTGCAATGCCTCATTAGCTCTGGAGGGACTGCACAGAGAGTGTTAGTGTAGGCACAGCACTCACCTACTTATTAAGCATGCAGAGGCCATTTGCTTTCACAGAGAAGCTAAATAATAGCCCCAGAGAGAAAACTTTTCAGTCTAATTTAGAAGATTGCTCTTGTGGAGTGAAGTAAAAGGCAGCTTTCTGATGAGCTGGGTTAGGGGAGGTGCACAGTGCTCTTACCTTGAGTGGCAGCAGTGCTATTTGCCATCAGGATCAAACTTGAGTGCAAACTGGTTTGTGTCAGCAGAAGAACTATTAAAACTAACAACCCCCTCCCCATTTACATGAAAAAGAAAAAAAAAAACCCACAAATAAACTCCCAAACTTTCAATGTTCTTGGGAGTTACTAATTTTGAAAGGCTTTCCCTAAGGGAAAAAAAAAAAATTCTTCTTCTGCAAGAGTTGCTTTTGGCTTTTGTAATTTGAATAGAGGGGAGACAGAAGCTACTGAAATTACCATGGGGATGTTTTAAGGAAGGAAAATTAACCTTCAAAGCTCTTGGGCCCGTTCAAGCTGCAGGTTTCAGGGTAAAACTGTGTAGTTTCATTGCAACACTCATCTTGTGCAAATGCTTCCTTTGGAGCAGGGCAGCAATATAGAGTTTCAGAAGGCTATGCTAGGAGTATTTTTAAACTGCATCAAAAGTAACACTGCCAGGAGATCCAGAGAGGTGATTCTGCCACTATGCTCTGGTGAGACCTCACCTCCAGTACTGAGCCCAGCTCTGGAGCCCTCAATATAGGAAGAACATGGAGCTGATGGAGCAGGTCCAGAGAAGGGCCATGAAAATGATCATGGGGTTGGAGCAGCTCTGCTATAAGGACAGGCTGAGGGAGCTGGGGGTGTGCAGCCTGGAGAGAGGAGGCTCTGGGGATACCTAATAGCAGCCTGCCAGTACCTGAAGAGGACTAGAAGAGGGATGCAGAGAGACTGTTTGCAAAGGCCTGTAGGGACAGGATGAGAGTAATGACTTCAAGCTAGGGAAGAGCAGATTTAGCTTAGTGTTAGGAACAGGTTCTGTACCATGAGGGTAGTGGAACACTGGTACAGGTTGCCCAGGGAGGTGGTTGTGGCCCCATCCCTGCAGATATTGAAGGTGAGGCTGGACAGGGCTCTGGGCAACCTGATCTAGTTGAGGATGCCCCTGCTGAGTGCAGAGGGGGTTGAGCTGGATGAGCTTTGGAGCTCCCTTCCAACCCAGAGACCATTCTGTGATTCTATAACATGTATCAATTCTAGTGCTTATCCTCTAATATTTTTAACTTAGTTTTCCTGACTTCAACTTAGTTTTCCTGACTTCAACTTAGTTTTCCTGACTTTAACTTAGTTTTCCTGACTTTAACTTAGTTTTCCTGACTTTAACTTAGTTTTCCTGACTTTAACTTAGTTTTCCTGACTTTAACTTAGTTTTCCTGACTTTAACTTAGTTTTCCTGACTTTAACTTAGTTTTCCTGACTTTAACTTAGTTTTCCTGACTTTAACTTAGTTTTCCTGACTTTAACTTAGTTTTCCTGACTTTAACTTAGTTTTCCTGACTTTAACTTAGTTTTCCTGACTTTAACTTAGTTTTCCTGACTTTAACTTAGTTTTCCTGACTTTAACTTAGTTTTCCTGACTTTAACTTAGTTTTCCTGACTTTAACTTAGTTTTCCTGACTTTAACTTAGTTTTCCTGACTTTAACTTAGTTTTCCTGACTTTAACTTAGTTTTCCTGACTTTAACTTAGTTTTCCTGACTTTAACTTAGTTTTCCTGACTTTAACTTAGTTTTCCTGACTTTAACTTAGTTNAACTTTCAGTTTTCCTGACTTTAACTTTCAGTTTTCCTGACTTTAACTTTCAGTTTTCCTGACTTTAACTTTCAGTTTTCCTGACTTTAACTTTCAGTTTTCCTGACTTTAACTTTCAGTTTTCCTGATTTAAATGGTTTCCTTAGTCACTGCATAGGTGATTTTTTTTTTTAAAGCACATTATTCAGTATTAAAATGCTTCTGATGATTTATCATAGTATCACCCAGGTAGGAAGGGACCCATCCTTAGCCAATCAACCAGACCATGGCATTAAGTGCCCCAGTCAGGCTTTGCTTCAACACCTCCAGGGATGGGCACTCCACCACCTCCCTGGGCAGCCCATTCCAATGCCAATCACTCTTGCTGGGAAGAACTTCTTCCTAACATCCAGCCTGAACCTCCCCTGGCACAGTTTGAGGTTGTGTCCCTTTCTTCTGTCCCTGGGTGCCTGGCAGCAGAGCCCAACCCCAGCTGGCTACAACCTCCCTTCAGGGAGCTGCAGAGAGCAATGAGCTCTGCCCT
>VWZE01023662.1:54892-75039 GCA_013396675.1 Eubucco bourcierii | reverse complement strand
GTTGCTGTCTGGGCTGCACTCACACTGCAGGCTCATGTTGAGCTTTGCATCAACTCAGACTCCAAGGTGGTTTTCCTCAGGGCTGCTCTCAGCCATTCGCCACCTAATTTGGACAAGTTGAGAAAGCCAAAGTGTGTCACTGCTGCCTCTGGGATTAGAGCAGAAAATAAATATTTAAAGAATTAAAAATCCTAACAGGTTGTAGAATACATGAAATAGCAGCTGAAACTTACCTGTTGCTTATCAGGTTGCTTTGCTAGACAAGAGAAACTGAGAGACCTGGAGCTGTTTGACCTGGAGAAGAGAAGTCTCTGGAGAGACCTTTTAGTGGCCTCCAGTACCTGAAACAGACCTACAAGAAAACCAGGAAAGGACTTTTTACAAAGGCTTGTAATGACAGGACAAGTGGGGATGTATTGAAGCTTGAGGAGGGAATATTTATGATTCTATGATTCTATATTTAACCTGGATATTAGGAAGAAATTCTGTACAGTGAGTGGAGGTGAGGTTGCCTAGAGAGATTGTGGGTGCCCCCTCTCTGGAATTATTCAAGGCCTGGTAGGATGAAGCCTTGAGCAATCTGTTCTAGTAGAAAGTATCCCTGCCTGTGGCAGAGGGGTTGGAATTAGATGACCTTAAGGTCCCTTCCAACCCACCCCATTCTAGGAACTTGTGATTGTGCCAGGCTCTGGGTTTGTGACACAGCATTCTGTTCCCCATCAACCCTTCTGAGATAACTTCTTCAAATGGACAGACTTTTTGACATGTAAAGATGGGCAAGAGTGAGTTTGTTAGTCAGCTGTGTCACCTTACTCAGAAAAAAAAAAAACAAACCAAAGAAAGTGGCTGAAGTGTTGTTCTTTGAATGGATGTTCTTCTGATAACTTGGGTGATGGCACAGAGATCACTTTGATAGGTCTTTGAATTCCAGCTCTTACATGAAAGGAAATGAAGACATCCCATGTGGTACTTCTTTTTTTTTTTTCCCCACCTTTTCCTTCAAGAACCTTTCAATACCATAGATCAAAACTTTGGTTGGCTGAGGTGTTTATTTCATTGAGCTGTTTCAGGAAGGTGATCTGTGGGGTTATGTTCTGTGAATTGATAGTCTCAAAAATCATCCCCTGAATCAGAACTGTAATTAGGAGAATTGGTGTGGTTGTGAAAAATGGGAATGTTGCTGTGTATGGTGTTACACACCCTACAGACCAATGGTTACTGTGGTGCAGGTCAGAAGGAGAGAAACTCTTTCACAGCAGGCTTGACCCTGAATTAAGAGTAAAGCCCCTGAGCATGCTTTTGTGTCTCCTGTTTCCCACTCTTTCTTGAAACTACTCCATAGGATGAGGAATGGAAGACTGGAGTAGTCATAGTCACAGAATGGTTAGGTTGGAAGGGACCTCAAAGATCATCTAGTTCCAACCTCCCACCATAATGTTCATGCACAGCTGCTCCTGATCTGCAGGTGCTTTAGCACCATCATGGAATCATTTTGGTGGGAAAAGACCTTTGAGATCATTGAGTCCAAACATCAACCCAATGCCACCATGCCCACCAAACCACGTCCCAAAGTGCCAGGTCTGCATTTTCTTTGAACTCCTCCAGGGATGGTGACTCCTCCACCTCCCTGAGGAGCATGTTCCAATGCTTGACCACTCTTTCAGTTGGACCAATGCATCCCATCAGCCTGTGGTGAGCATGAAATCTGCAGTGACATCTCTCAGCTTTGAGCATTCCAAACAGATAATTATAGCAAATTAAATAAAAACTGGTCCAATCTTAGGAAATTATTTCTTATTACAACAGTTCTGGATTTTGAGATGCAAAGACCTGACTTTAAAATCACTTTTCAGTGTAACATTCACTGTTAGGAGCAGAGATTGCCACTTTTTCCCATCCCAAGGAGTATGGAGTAGGACTTTGAAGCCTTTTGCTGAATCATTGATTAATAAATCTATCTGTAGAGACATTAATATTTACACTTCAGAAGGCAGTGCACGTTTCTCTTTCTCTTTTTGTTTGAAGATAGCTCCTCTAGGCAGAGTAATTTCCTCTTATTTTCCAGATTGACCTTTTTTTTGCTCTAGGGATGTAGAAAGGTGTATGAGGGGAACCACAGGGAGCTCAGTATTCTCTTGGCTCACCAGGAGTCATCTTTATCCTCTGTGGCAGGAGATGCTGCCTTCTACAGCCAAATGAGTTGCATTTTTCCATTTGGAGCTGTTCTACCATCTGTGGTAAATGGTTATAAGCCACAGGAAGGATGGTTTTTAGCTTAAATATAAAAGAAAGAATAATTAGCCCAACTTGCTTCTACAGTGCTTGATTCCAAGCTGGCAGATGTGAGCTGAAGACTCCAAAGTGGTGATCAGAGTTCAGTCTGTGGCAAGTTGCTGGGTTTGGTGTGTACAAGGCTGGGGAGAGGCCTGGAGCACAGCCCTATGGAGAGAGGCTGAGGGAGCTGGGATTGGTTAGCCTGGAGAAGAGGAGGCTCAGGGGGAACCTTATTGCTGTCTACAACTACCTGAAGGGTGGTTGTAGCCAGGGGGAGGTTACCTTCTTCTCTCAGGCAAGCAGCAGCAGAACAAGAGGACACAGTCTCAAGCTGTGCCAGGGGAAGTTTAGGCTGGAGGGGAGGAGAAAGTTGTTGCCTGAGAGAGTCATTGACTGCTGGAATGGGCTGCCCAGGGAGGTGGTGGAGTCAGCGTCCCTGGAGGTGTTCAAGGCAGGTTTGGACATGGCACTTGGTGCCATGGTCTGGTCTTGAGGGCTGTGGTGATGGGTTGGACTTGATGAGCTTTGAGGTCTCTTCCAACCCTGGTGAAACTGTGAGGCTATTGTTATGGTGAATACACTTAAATCCTGTTAATCATACATGAGATAAAATTGGCTGCTGCTACAACTTCTCTGAATCCAGAGGTGCTGTGAACTTTGACAGCTCTTCAGTGCTTGTTTTCAGGGTGGTGTAGAAAGGAATTTCACAGAGTTCACCCTCAGTGCTCTCCTCCATCTCTCCAGGTAGCTGCAATTAACCCGAACCACCCACTTGCTCAGATGCCTTTGCCTCCCTCCATGAAGAACTGCATTCAGCTGGCAGCCTGTGAAGCCAACGAGCTGCTGCCCATGATCCCTGATCTGCCAGCTGACCTCTTCACATCATGCCTTACTACCCCCATCAAAATTGCTCTGAGATGGTGAGTATCCTCCCTGCTGGGGAGGCCAAGTGCATGTTTTGTGTGGCTTGTCTGCTGAAATCACCAATTTGTTAAGCCAAGTTCTTCATCCAACCTCAAGTTTCTCTGCAGTATTGAATTACAGAGTTTGAACTATGCATTTGGGGCAGCATTTTTATTAATCACAACCCCAAAGGTGAAAATATTGTCATCTTCTACTTATTATGTTTTAGATTCCAGCTCAATATCTGGGTTTGCTCAGATTAAGGGATTTGCTGTTCTGGGAATTAAATATCTGCTTCTCCAGGGAGCAGAAATAGTACCTTGTGCAATACAAACTTTTTGTAAATTGTCCTTTTGTACAAATCACATTCCAGATATTGCAGTTGCTGTAAATAATCCAGCAGCTTGAAACAATGCTGGAGTGAAAGAAACTGAGCCATAAAGCAAAGAAAGATGTTGTGGAGTGACACAACAAGTTAATTAGGCAGAAAATAATAAAAGACTGCTACAGATAGCAGCAGCTTTCGAAGAACAGGATTTTTACCCAGCAACTGAGAGGAGCAAGAACAGCTCTGGTTTAGCTGTCTTTTGGGGATACTTAATCACTCCCAGTTCTGGGACTCTTTCTGATTCGTGTAAGCAACAATCTGAATTAATTTGGCCAGGTTCTGGTTTTAGGTACTTGGTGCATTTCACTGGTACCTGAGGTAAAGCACAAAATCCGTTCAAGTTTTTGTCCCTGGTTTGATTTCATGAGCTCACAGAGTGTTTTCTCACCAGACAGTCACAGCTTGTAAACACTGGAAACAGTCTTGGATAATTTTGAAGGGTAAGGCAAAGATGTTAAGGAGTGTTTTCAAGGGAAGGCTTTGAGAGAGTTAGGGAGAAAATGATTTTTCTGACTCAAGTGTCGTGGGGTAGGAGTCTGAAGTAATGGCAGACTAGCCTAGAGGTTCAGCCAAGGAACAGCAAGCTACTAAACGAGTTAGGCAGGTTTGTGCTCCTCTCAAAGCTTTAAAATCCCTTCTGGATTACATTTCCCTTCAATTTTAAAAGCAAAAGCTTCGGTTGCTTTTCCAAGGTAGCAGTCTGGTTGCTGTGCTAACCACTCACCAAAACTCACAAGTGAGCACTTGCAGGTGTGCAACAGGCTTGAGCCTGCTGATGAGCCAGAGGCATTTAATCTCATCTAATGCAGAGAGAATCATGTGCTTCCCTTCTGGGACAGCTGTGATGGTTTGGGAGTTCCCTGTCCCACCACACTTTGTAAAATCCCCCAGACTAGGCTCAAAACAGCTGGAAGTTAAGGACTGAAGCTCTGTTCACAGCTCAGCACAATGTACAAGCAGAGATATGCACAACAGACAGGAACAGTTACAGACATATGCAAGTTAAGGATAATACAGAAACACAACTCCCCTCTCAGAAATCAGAGACCCCAGGAAGGGCTCCCAACCACCCTTCCACCTTCTTCCCACCCCTCTGAGGGTGGCTCAGAGTTTGGCTCACGTGCAGGGTGAGTTTGGAGGATGGGCCAGGGGAGTTAGAAGGAAAGTGGTTAGTGAGGTTACTTGGCAGAGAGGAGAAAGCAAGAAGCCAGAGAGCCTGAGACTCTGTGTCTTATCTATGTTTGTGTTGCTCTTATCCATCTCAGCAAGCCTATGAGTGAAGCAGACATCACCATTGTTTTCCTTTCACAGCCTATAATATAATTTTCTCCATTAAAATATCCCAATTAGCCTCAAACCAGCACAGACAGGTGAAAGAGAGGAGGTTAAGGTCCAATGTAGCTGTTACTGTGTCAGCTCTTTACTGCTTGAGCGACTTCTTGACTTGGAGCTCTGCCTCCATGCACTTCCCAGTGTTGATGTGGTGGTGGTGGCAGGCTTGCTCTGGACTCTGCTGTTTGAAAGTTCTCAGGCTGCCTGGATAAATCCTTCTCTTTAAAAGCTGAAGGAAGTTCCTGTGCAGCAAAATTCCTTCAGGGGAGGTAGAAGAAATGCTGTGTTTTATAACCAGGAAAATCTGGTTACAGAGAGCTGCCTTTATCATATAGCTGCTGTTGGATCACTGCTAACCAAAGGTTGAAGGAGTTCAGATCTCTGCTGAGTTTATCTATAGAGAAATACTTTGAAATTTATCTGAATATTCCACTTGATTAGCTCAGGACTTACAGCAAATGACAAAGAATGCAGCTTGGCAAATACAAATGATGCCTTCTTAAACATTGCTGGTTGCATGGAGTCAACAACCAACAAATAAAACAAGAAGTGACACAGGATTCAAGAAAGAGAGGTTTAAGTTCAAGGGGGAGGATGTTTTCACCAAACCCCATGTTACTGTGGAGGGAAGAGTGAACAATTGCTGTGCAGGGTGGATATGCTGAGGCTTGCAGTTACTGTGAATAACTCATTATGGAGCCTGTGTGTTAAATCAATACCATGCAGACACAGGGACACCACTTAATTTCTGCTGTTTTCACTAATTCATGAAATCTTTGTGAGAATCTCTGGCTTGGGCTTTGATGCCTATTGAAGATTAACAAGTTTAGAGCAAACTGAAGCTTCATGAGTGAAGTGAAAGCCATTGAGACTTCAGAGTTCTCCTTCCTTTGCAGTTACAACAATCACACTTCACAGTTTGTGCCATAGAATCATAGAATGGTAAGGTTGGGAGGGACCTCAAGGATCATCCAGTATCCAGTTCCAACCCTCCCACTAGCACAGGTCACTCAAGGCCTCCTCCAACCTGGCCTTCAACACCTCCAGGGAGGGAGCAGCCACAACCTCCCTGGGCAACCTGTGCCAGTGTCTCACCACCCTCACTGCAAACAACTTCCTCCTAACATCCAGTCTAAATCTCCCCTCTGCCAGTTCAAACCCATTGCCCTTTGTCCTGGCATTGCAAGCCCTTGTCAATAGTCCCTCCCCAGCCTTCCTGTAGCCCCCTTCAGATACTGGAAGGCTACCCTCAGGTCTCCTGGAAACCTTCTCTTCTCCAGGCTGCAGAGCCCCAACTCTCTCAGCCTGTCCTCACAGCAGAGCTGCTCCAGCCCTCTGAGCATCTTGGTGGCCTCCTCTGGACCCACTCCAACACTTCCATGTCCTTCCTGTGCTGAATGCTGAGGCTGTCACAGAGGGGTTGAGGAGGTGGGGTTGATGTGGTAGGGTTTTTCTGGCAGAGTCTCTTTTATATCTGTATCTATCTCTATCTATATATAGATATTTTAAATAAATAAATATATATATAAAGGTGGGTTTTTTAATATTATGATCTGTTCAGGAATTTTTTGTTATTCATCTCCATGGGAACGTGGCAGAGGAGGGGAGCTGAGGGCAGGTTCTCAAACAGCTTTACACCTGGCATAAGGATGAGTTATTTGCAGTGTTGTGTCTCGTTTATGTTTGACAGGGAACACATTTATAAAAAATGCAGTTCAGGGGAAAAGATTTGAAAGTCTTAACCTCAGCTGTTGGGGAAGTTGATGCCCTGTGAACTCCTGGGTAGGAAAAGGTTTCTGCTGTGTCTAATCCAATGATTACATGTGGTGCTTACCCCCTCCACACACACACACACAAAATGCCTTCCCTGTTGTCTGATGGAGATTATGCTCCTCTGTAGGTTGGCATTGTTACAGTTGTGGTTTTATCCACAACTGGAGGTGTTCAAGGCAGGTTTGGATGTGGCACTTGGTGCTATGGTCTGGTCTTGAGGGCTGTGGTATCAGGTTGGACTTGATGAGCTTTGAGGTCTCTTCCAACCTTGGTGATACTGTGAGACTGTGATCCATGCCAGCCCATGAGGGCTTGCTTGAGGAGCAGCTACTCACTGCTAAGCACAGTACATGCAAAGCCAGACCCTCCTCCTGCATTCCAGCTGCTTGATGCAAACCCTCTGTTGGTGTCCTAAAGCAGACAGTTAACTGAAAATAAAGATGTAAATCTTTGTCATTAAAACTATTCTTTTACTTCCCCTTTTACTAAGGCTGATTTCTTCCCCTCTTTGGGGGTGTTCAGGGCCAGGTTGGATAAGGCCTTGAGCAACCTGGTTTAGTGGAAGGTGTCCCTGCCCATGGCAGGGGCATTGGAGCTAGAGGATCTTTAAGATCCCTTCAAACCTAAACCATTTATTCTGTGAATCTGTGATCCAAAGTCTGCAGAATGGCTTTGGAAATAACTTTTTTGCAATTCTGGCCTGACAGGCTATTGAGGTTTCATATATTGAATTTATGGACAAATAAAAGTTTGGTGAATAAATTTCTCTCCATCCCGTTTTGTGCACTGTATTTAAAGTAAACAACTGATGGACAAAATCAGATAGCAAATGGAGCTTGCAGCTGTATCCACTTCAGTCTCATTTCAGGGGAAGAGTTGTTGATGGTGGTAAGAAAAACAGGGGTCAAAAGAATCACAGAATGGTAGGAGACAAAGGGACCTCTCTACAGGTCATCCAATCCAACCCCCCTGCCAGAGCAGGATCACCTAGGGCAGGTCACACAGGAGTGCATCTAGGTGGGTTTTGAAAGTCTCCAGAGAAGACAGCTGGGCAGCCTGTTCCAGTGCTTCAGCACCCTCAAAGTAAAGAAGTTTCTCCTTAAGTTCGAGTGAAACCTCCTGTGTTCTAGCTTGTACCCTTTGTTTCTTGTCCTGTCACTTGGCACCACCAAAAAGAGCCTGGCACCTTCATCTTGGCACCTACCCCTCAGATATTTATAGATGTTGATAAGATCTCCTCTGTGATGGTTTGGGAGTTCCCTGCCCCCCCCTTTGTAAAATCCCCCAGACTAGACTCAGCAGGCTGGAAGTTAAGGACTGAAGCTCTGTTTACAGCTCAGCACAATGTACAAGCAGAGATAGACACAACAGACAGGAATAGTTTCAGACAGAGACAAGTTTAAGGGAATACAGAAACACAACTCCCCTCCCAGAAATCAGAGACCCCAGGAGGGCTTCCAACCACCCTTCCATCTTCCCCCCACCCCTGTACCTTACCCCCAAGGTTTGCCTTACGTGCAAGGGGAGCTTGGAGGATCAGCCAGGGGGGTTAGAAGAAAAGTGGTTAGTGAAGATTCATCTGCAAAGAGGAGCTAGAAGCCAGACCCCCTGACATTCTGTTCCCCCAGAGACAGACAGGCAGCGAATGCCTTATCTATGTTTTGGTTTCTGTTACCCAAACATCTCAGCAAGCGAAGTGGACGTCCCCATGTTTTCCTTTCACAGCCCAGAGTGTCATTTTCTCTATTAAAATATCCCAGTTAGCCTCAAACCAGCACATCCTCTCAACCTTCTCTTCTCCAGACTGAACAGCCCCAGGTCACTCAGTCATGCCCTACTGAATGTGGTGCTGGAGACTCTTAATGACAGTCTGAGGATTCCCAGACTCCAGTGTATGAATTGCGATGAACTTGACGCTGGTTGCCTTCACGGGCAGTGACTGCTGGGGGCTGCTGTGTTGTCACTATATATAACTGCATATGAGGCCAGCTCAGAGATAAGCTGTATGGATTGTTAAGCTTGATTGATGTGCACTAATCAGGCTGTAGATGCAGCTATTGCAGAAAGAAGCAGAGATGAGTGTGTTTGGGGCTCTGTTTTACGCAGCTCTGTGTCTCTCACGCCGTCTGAAGCAAAAAACAACTCTACTGGCAGTTGTGAGCAGTTGTGCGTCAGATGCTGATGTTGTCATCAGTCTCTCAAGACATAAACAAGCTGCAATTAGAATTTTACACACTGGGGGGAAAGAAGCTGGGCTTGTCTGCATTGTTTTAAGGACCTTGTGGCTTTGAACCGTGAAGTCCCACTCATCAGAGAGTGAAAAGTGCTGGAAAACCCTCAAAGAAAATAAAGAAGCAAAAAAGTTTGGGCAGTGCTCAGCTGAGGAGTTTTTGGGTATGCAGTTTGTGCACCAGAACACTGACAGAGCAGGCTTGTAAGTGCATGGGAAAGAACTTGACCTGTGGCAGATGCTTTTCAGTTGAATCAATTAAAACAAACATTTAAAGTGTTGGTCCTTTCTTAATCTATTTATTGTGTGTTTCTGCTTGAGAGTTTGGGGGGGCTTGAACTGAGCCAATCCTCTGTCCTAAATTTATTTAGAGAAACTAAATTGAGTTTCGAAATATTGCTGTGATAGCTGAGCACAGCCTGGCTGAGCACTTTTATTGTGTATTTCTGAGTTTCTCCTTTATTGCCTGCCATTTATTGGTGTATTTACATGCAGCTCTAATGTGTTTCACCTGATGTTTGTGATGATGACACCAGCCAGCACTTGAGACATCACATTTAGAGCCTTGGAGTGATGAAACAGGGCTGCAGATACAGGATGAGGAACATTTTGTTTCTGAGTACATTTTCTTGGCAGTCAGTGGTGGTTAGAGAGGCACTGCAGATAGGCTGCTACTGGTTAAATGGGGTTTTGATGAACTAATCCCTTGCAAAATATTGCAGGCCGGGCTGGGGGGTTTATTGCAACAGGCCCAGTATGTACCAAAGCCTTCAGCACTTGCTGCTTTACTCCCAGCCTGATAAATATCAAAGAGATCCTTAGCAGGGCAGACAGAGGGAGTTTTCACCAGCCACAATGCATTCTGGCTTTGTTTTGGCATTTTTGAGGAGCCACCAGCTCAGAATCACAGCAACACCCAGGCTGGCAAAGCCCCTCAGGATCACCAAATCCAACCTAGAACCCTACTCCGCAAGATTCACCTTAAACCATATCCTTAAGCACCACATCCCAACGACCCTTAAACACCTCCAGGGTGGGTGACTCCACCACCTCCCTGCTCAGCTCATTCCAGCTCAAATGAATGAACCAAAATCCAAGCCCACAGGGCAATCCTAGCAGCTCCCTAAGGAAGTGCCAAGTGACAGCTGCAGAATGCCTTTAGATGTGAAAAAACCTCCTTACTGGTGACACTCAGAAGTGTTCCCTGAGCTTCTGCAATATCTCTCCTGCTGTGTGTCCTGAATGTGTGGGAGGAGCTTTCTGCCTCTAATCCACCAAGCTGTAATCGAAAGCTTAGGAGAAATCCGTGCAAAAAGGAGGCTAATGTGTTTGCCTGCCCTGTGGCAAACGTGCTCTGCTGCCAGGCAAGTGCCTGCTCAGCAGTTCTGAGCCTCTCAGCACTCGGCCTGGAAGGGATGGGCTCTGCTGGACCTGTTGACAGGTTGTGTCTGGCAGCAGTGTGCAGCACTACCCTCCTGCCTGGCAGATAGGGCTGAGGGAGTCAGGTTAGGTGATGGCATGGCAGAGGTGAGAGGCTTCCCAGATAAACACAAACTACTCTGTGAAATGGTGATAGGTAGAACTCTTTTCTTTGTAAGAAACAAAGTTGTGTTCTGATCCTCTTTCAGTTGAATAAGGGCAGGGAGCTATTGGAGAGAGGGCCACAAGGATGAGGAGGGTGCTGGAGCATCTCTTTTAGGAGGAGAGGCAGAGAGATCTGGAGCTCTTTAGCCTGGAAAGGAGAAGACTCAGAGGGGATCTTCTCAGTGCTTATAAGTACCTAAACGATTGAGGCGCTGAGGATGGGTCTGAGCTCTTCTCAGCAGTGGCCAGTGGTAGGACAAGAGACAATGAGTGCAGATTAGAACACAGGAGATTTCTCTTGAACTTAAGGAGAGACTACTTTGAGGGTGCCAGAGCAGTGAAGATCAGAGAGGTAGAGGAGTCTCCTTCTCTGGAGACTCTCGAAAACCTGCCTGGATGCATTTGTAGGTACTCTGCTCTAGGTGAACCTGAGGTAGCAGTGGGGTTGGACTAGATGATTTCTAGAGATCCCTTCCAACCCCCAGCACTCCATGATTCGATGTGTCATGATGTGGAGGCGTTGAGCAGAGGAGTTAGAAAGGCTTTCGGCATCCTTAGTCTGCAGGGAGACTCCAGCCTGATTCTGACGACCTAATTCTGCTGTGCTGGATCCTGCCTGCAGTTTTTGTTGGAGGGATGTTACCCTGTGTGTTTTGGTGAAGCAGTGGTGTAAGGTTTTTATGCTCTGGCAGATTGTGCAGGGATCCCACTGCAGTGTTCAGCAAGAGAGCTTTAGGGTTTGTTTTTTTTCCACAATGAAAGGTGCACGCATCAGAAAAGCAGCCTGGAGACCATTTAGTTTTCAGAGTCCTTCCCTGGTTTTGGCAGTAATGGGTGTCTTGCAGGCAGGGCATGCCACAACCAAAGTGAAGGGTCCTGAACATTTCAGGAATGAGCTCTACACATCCTGTCTTTATCTGGGGAAGTGCTTTTTGGATGTGAGTGTCGTGGCTGTGGTAAAAGGAGAGGCTCCTGCTGCAGCAGCTTCAGCCACTGCTGCCTGGAGGAGGTGGTTTCTGAGGCAGCTGAGCTCTCCTGGTCCCACACTGCCCACAGAGCTTTGTGTTCCCATGCAGAGTGAAGTGTAGGGGTTAAGTACCAACTGGTATGGCTACTGGAGTTGGGGCTGTTGAGCCTGGAGAAGAGAATTCTCAGAGGAAACCTTATAGCAGCCTTCCAGTACCTGAAGGAGGCCTACAAGAAAGATGGGAAGGGTCTTTTTACAGNGGTTGGAAGGGACCTCAAGGATCATCTAGTTCCAAGAGATGATCATCATCAAGATCATCTAGTTCCTAGAGACCTTATAGCAGCCTTCCAGTACCTGAAAGAGGCCTACAAGAAAGATGGGAAGGGTCTTTTTACAGTGGCTTGTAGTGATGGGATGAGAGGGAATGGATTGAAGGTTGAGGAGGGCAGATTTAAACTGGAGATTAGGAGGAAATTGTTTCCAGTGAGGGTGGTGAGACACTGACACAGGTTGCCCAGGCAGGTATAGTTGCCCTCCCTCGGGACATCTATGAAGGTAAACTGCACTACAGGAGGTTCCACCTCAACACAAGAGGGAACTTCTTTACTGTAAGGGTCACAGAGCACTGGAACAGGCTCCCCAGAGAGGTTGTGGAGTCTCCTTCCTTTCAAGGCCTGTCTGGATGTGTTCCTGTGTGCCCTGAGCTAGATTGTCTGTTTCTGCTGTGGCAGGGGGGACTCGATGATCTCTTCCAACCCCTGATACCCTGTGATCCCTGGAGTTGTTTAAGGCCAGGTTGGATGTGGCCATGAGCAACCTGGGCTAGTGGAAAGTGTGGGCAGGGAGGTGGAACTCAATGACCTCTAAGTCCCTTCCAACCCAAACCATTCTGTGTATGAATGAACATTACACTGATAGATAAATTCTTCATCAAACAATGGAGAATGGATTCCTGAAGTACTGGGCTGGGAATGTAGTGGATCACTGAGGAAATGATTTTTCCAGTTACATTTGCTGCTTTTCTTTCCCAGATCTGTTGTTTCCTACTTGTGCTCTCTGGGCCACAAAGGATGTCTGTGCTGGTTTGAGGCTAATTGGAATATTTTAATAGAGAAAATTACACTCTAGGCTGTGAAAGGGAAATGTGGTGATGTCTACTTCACTCACAGGCTTGCTGAGATGTTTAAGAGAAGAACCCAAAACATAGCTAACACAGTCACTCTGTGGGGCACAGCGCCTCGGCAGTCTAGCAGCTTCTGGCTTCTCTCTGCCGATTATCTCACTAACCACTCTCCTTCTAACCACCCTGGCCCATCCTCCAAGCTCACCTTGTGTGTAAGGAAACTTTGGGGTAAGGTACAAAGGTGGGGAGAAGGTGGAAGGGAGGTTGGGAGCCCCTCCTGGGGTCTCTGATTTCTGGGAGGGGAGTTGTGTTGCTGTATTCCCTTTAACTTGTCTATGTCTGTAACTATTCCTGTCTATAGTGTATATCTCTGCACTGAGCTGTAAGTAGAGCTTCAGTCCTTAACTTCCAGCCTGCTGAGTTCTAGTCTGGGTCATTTTACAAAGTGTGGGGAGGGGCAGGGAACTCCCAAACCATCACAATGTCCCCAAGAGTACTGGAGGAGGGAAACCAGTGCTGGGAAACCAGGCCAGCAGCCGCCTTGCCTGCCCACGCTCACTTGGGATGAGCATCCCTTGGGATTTGCTGGCACAGCGAGTGCTGGTGCTGACAAGACTCCGCATTTCCAGGGCCGACGTTCCTGAAGCGGTGGTTTTTGTAACGCTGAGGAAATGGAGTCAGCATTTTTATTTTCCTAATTGTATAGCTGAGGTGTTTGAACTCCACTCCTGCCTCCGCTTCCCTCCCTTCCTCGCTTCCCTGCCTGCAGTGCCAGAGCTCTTCAGGGAAGCCCCGACCAACGCTGATCATTATTCCAGAAGCACAAAGCCTCCCCTGCTCCCGTGGCGTCTCGCTCCTCCCTAGAGACCGTGCAGGATGACTGTGAGCCCTTTCCCCCCCCGCTGCTCTGTGGTGGAAAACTTGTCACCCTGACAGTCACAATCCCCCAGTTTTGACGCCTGGTGATGGAAATCGCTGCATAATCACGAGTGTGACAAATATTGAGGGGCTCATTTCAGCCTTATTATGCTGTGGCAAAGTTTTTTCTACCCAGACACTCTTCTTTTAAAAGCAGAAGCGCTGTAATAAAGAAACCACCTTCCCATATTCTTCCCCACAGAACCTTTGTCGTTAAATATTCAATTAGTCTGTTTTATTTTTATTCTCTCCTCTGCAGGTTCTGTATGCAGAAGAGTGTCAGGCTGGTGCCAGGAGTCACACTGGATTTAATAGAGAAGTAAGCCCAATTTGATGTGGGTTTTTTTTTAATATATATATATTTATTTATTTTCTTTTCCTGTTGTTTTTTAATTTCCTCATTATTTCTGGCGTTTTGCTTGTTTGTCTGCCAAGAAATTTCTTGGGAAAAGCTTCTTGCAGAGTCTGCACCTCCAGTGTTTGTCATTCCTGGCTTTAGCCTGCGTTGCTGAAATAAGCAGCGGCCATAAAAGCGAGCAGGAGCTCAGGGAGCGGTGCCGCGGCGGAGTTATGGCTGTGCTGGGGCTTCGCTCGGCATCGTGAGTTCGGAGTCTTAGACTGGAGGTCAGAGTTTTAGAGTTCAGAGTTTTAGATTGAATATTAGGAAAAAACTTGGTCAGCTGTTGGAACAGGCTGCCCAGGGAAGTGGTGGAGTCACCATCCCTTGAGATATTCAAGAAGTAGTGTGGACGTGGCACATCAGGACGTGGTTTAATGGCCATGGTGGCCTTAGGTTGATGACCTTAGAGGACTTTCCCAACCCAAACAGTTCTATGTTGCTATGAGTCACAGACTCACAGAACCTTAGAGGTTGCAAGGGACCTCCAGAGACCATCAGATCCAACCCCCTGCCAAAGCAGGATCCCCTAGGGGAATTCTCACAGGAATGCATCCAGGTGGGTTTTGAAAGTCTCCAGAGAAGGAGACTCCACAACCTCTCCAGTGCTGCTGCATCCTCATTGTAAAGAAGTTTCTCCTCACGTTGAGGTGAAACCTTCTATGTTCTGCTTTGTATCCATTGCTCCTTGTCTTACTGCTGTGGACCACCCAAAAGAGATTGGCCCCCTCCACTTGGCACCCACCCCTCAGGTATTTATAGACATTGATGAGATCTCCTCTCAGTCTTCTCTTCCAACTGAGTCTTGGATCTCCCAACACTGGTTTTGTCATCCCAGACTGGCAACTGCACAGATTATGGCTGTGTTCCTGGAAGTCCAGCACTGGAAAGCCACCTGGGTGGCTGGTTTTGGGGTGGATTTTGACCATGGGAATGCTGAGAGAGGAGACTTGGCTCACAGCCCTCTGAGCTGCACACCCCACATCACTGAAACCCAAACACCAAAAACACAGGTTGTCACTTCAGCACTGCCCTGTCCTCCTGTTCTTTGTCTGATGGTGTTGATGTGTTTCAGGCACTGTTAAAAATGTTACAGTGCTTATATCCAAGCAGTGTTTGAGCATAATTACTGCTTGTCAGGCAGTGAAGCAAACTGATCAACCAATAGAGGTTGTGGAATCTCTTCTGGTGACTTTCAAGACCTGTCTGGATGCATTCCTGTGTGACCTGCACTAGATTATGGTCCTGCTCTGGCAAGGGGTTTGGTATCAGTGATCTCCAGAGGTCTCTTCCAATCCCTAACATTCTGTGAAGACAATGGCACTTCAAATTCACCTTCAATTTCTACAAACAAGGTAGTCTTTGAAAAAATAAAAATTGGCCACTGTAGACCTTTAGGGTTGGTGGTTTGAGGGTTTTTTTTCTGGTTTAAAGTTTTTAATTTAAAAAATTGAAGCATATTCTTAAAGACAGTGCAGTAGATACTTGCAGCACCTAAATGCAAGAGTTCTGTGGTCCCTGCAGGTGATTTTTGAGTGCCCTATTTTTGGAACATTGATACAAACACACACAAACTATCTGGGAGTTACTAATGAAAGATGATTCATTCAATTTCCCAGAAATTTTAATTCTAGAAATAATGTTGTTGAGATTAATTAGAACTCTTCTGACCCATACATATCCAGAGTCCATTTACCATCTTTTGCCTGAGCTGAGGTCCTGCACCTGGGTAGGCACAATCCCAAGCACAGCTCCAGGCTGGATGGTGAATGGCTGAGAGCAGCCCTGAAGAAAAGGACCTTGGAGTCTGGGTTGATGAAAAGCTCAACATGAGCCTGTAGCCCAGACAGCAACTGTGTGCTGGGCTGCAGCAAGAGCAGTGTGGGCAGCAGGGCAAGGGAGGGGATTCTGCCCCTTTATTCTGCTCTCCTCAGACCCCACCTGGAGTTCTGTGTGCAGTTCTGGAACCCCCAGCACAGGAAGGACATGGAAGTGTTGGAGCGGCTCCAGAGGAGGCCACAAAGATGCTCAGAGGGCTGCAGCAGCTCTGCTCTGAGACAGACTGAGAGAGTTTGGGCTCTTCAGCCTGGAGAAGAGAAGGCTTCCAGGAGACCTTAGAGTAGCCTTCCAGTATCTGAAGGGGGCTGCAGGAAGATTGAGAAGGGACTATTGACAAGGTCTGGGAATGCCAGGACAAGGGGCAATGGGTTTGAACTGGCAGAGGGGAGATTTAGACTGGATGTTAGGAGGAAGTTGTTTGCAGTGAGGGTGGTGAGGCACTGGCACAGGTTGCCCAGGGAGGTTGTGGCTGCTCCCTCCCTGGAGGTGTTCAAGGCCAGGTTGGAGGAGGCCTTAAGTGACCTGTGCTAGTGGGAGGTGTCCCTGGCTATGGCAGGGGGTTGGAACTGGCTGATCCTTGAGGTCCCTTCCAACCTTCCCATTCTATGAACACTGTAGGATTGGAGAGCATCCTGGGAGAACAGGAATTTGGATAACAAGTGCCAGTTCTTAGTAGGAATATATTCTCATCTTCCCTTGTATTTTAATAAGCTTCTGCATGGTGTAGCAAAGTGCAGCAATCCTTCCTTGCTCATGCTGCCAATAGCAAATTATCTGTTATAGCAGAAGCAATGAGGGGAAGATTGCATCAGCTAAAATTTCTTGTTCAGTTTTCCTGTTAGTAAATCATTCCCTGTTAACTTGCATGTTTTACATTCAGATGAGGTTACAAATGCTTCTCAGTGCTACCAGCTCTTCTGCAGTCCGTGTTTTAAAGCAGTCAGGCTCATCAGTGGTGTTTAGGTATTTAATCATGCTAATTTGAGATGGGAAAATTTGATTATCCTATCTCCTCTCAGCTGGGGAAGCGAGGCAATGACTCTTGTAAAGCTGTATTTCAGAGGCACTAATCTTACCAAAATAAAAGTAATTTTTCAGTTTACAGCTCAAATAATAGAGACAAGATCTCATCTGTCAAAGAAAGCATTAAAGCTGTTTGCAGAGGTGCATCACTCTAGGAAAAGGTCCTCCACTGGATATTGCTTCCTGTGACAACCATTATGAAAATGTGCTGGGTTTAGTTTTAGCTTTTGGTTTGAAGGAGGTAAGAAGCAGGAAGGAAATTTCCCCAGGGGTTAACCTTGCATTGCCTTTGTACTCAGAGGGGTGCTAACAGGGCTTTTGGTTTGAGGAGGCTTGATGGTCCTGTAGTTAAAAACTGTATAGTGGTACCAAGGTGTGTAGTTCCCTGGCTGTTGTTTGAACAGGCAGAGTGCAGAGGATGTTGTTTTGGCCATCTCTAGCTGCTGGCAGTAAAGGTAAGCAGAAGTTCTTTCTGAACTTGAGGGCTGGAGCAGCTCTCCTATGAGGACAGGCTGAGAGAGTTGGGGCTCTGCAGCCTGGAGAAGAGAAGGCTTTGAGGGGACCTGATAGTAGCCTTCCAGTATCTGAAGGGGGCCTACAGGAAGGCTGGGGAGGGATTATTTACAAGGTCCTGCAACGACAGGACAAGGGGCAATGGGCTTAAACTGGCAGAGGGGAGATTTAGACTGGATGTTAGGAGGAAGTTCTTTACAGTAAGGGTGGTGAGGCACTGGAACAGGTTGCCCAGGGAGGTTGTGGCTGCTCCCTCCCTGGTTGTGTTCAAGGCCAGATTGGATGAGGCCTTGAGTAACCTGTACTAGTGGGAGGTGTCCCTGCCTATGGCAGGGGGTTGGAACTAGATGATCCTTGAGGTCCCTTCCAACCTTACCATTCTATAACTGAGGGGCTCATTCATCAGCAGTGTGGACTGAGATCACCTCAGGCCACTGGGTAAATGTGCTCCAGAACAATGACAATATTATGTTAATTGCACTTAACATATTGCTGCAAGAATGTGTCTGATCAAAGAACATCTGGTGAGGGTCAGGCAAGGTCTGAGCAAGGTAGCTCAAGAATCAGCTTCACCCAACGCTCAGATGTGCTGCTGAGGGGGAAGTGATGGTTGATTGGCAAAATATAAAAGGCATTTCCTTCAGTATTCTTGTTTCTTGTTGGTTGATAGCCCAGCACACAGGCATTCTTTAAAGGCTGCCTTCCTGCAGAGCCTGCCAGGAGGAGGTTCCTGTAGATATCAAATATTTAAACCTCATCATCTTACTGTGCTCTATCCATCAGCTATGGAAAACACATGGGCTTTGTTACAGTCTTGAGATAGGCCTAGAAACTTCCTGCACTGCCTGTGTGTTTATTGTGATTTATAATTTAGTTGTCTTTAAAACTGAGGAAAGAGTTTTCATTGCAATCAGGCTGCAGACTTTGAGGCTAAATTAGGCTGCACCTTCTCTGAAGGATTCAGGCTTGTAATTCTCTCGGCTAAGCCAGTGTCTGAATAAACCTCAGGTGTATCCTGATGGGCATCTGTACAACAGATCTGAAGCAAAGCCAAAATGGAGGATCCCTAGTTTAGAAATAAAGATCTTTACTGGAGCCAGACAATAAAATGAAAAGTGGAAAAAAAAAAAAAAAAAAAAGGAAAGGGAATGATGTTGGTAAAGTGCTAGGAATTTAGGAAGCTCTGGCTGCCACTCCCCGAGAGTTTTCAGTGGCAACATCAGTGCTGGGCACTCCTGCTGCCTTGGTTGGTCTTTCCTGCCATCCTGTAAGCTGTGCTGGCACAGCTTGTTGTGTTCTGCTGAGTGAAATGAGCAGGGGCTTTGTCTTGATTTTTAAAAAGGTTGGAAAATAATCCTAAGGAATGGTGTAACTTGGTGTAGGCTGGGAATGCTGGGTGCCAAGAATCAGGGATGGCTAAGAGGGCTTTAATCTGTGTTGCTGCGTTAGGCTCCTGAAATCACATCCTTGGGGGAGCAAGAAAGGTATTTTGCTTTCCTAGGTTTATTTTTCTTTTTTTCTGGGTTTATTTTGCAAAAGGAAGACATTTTGCAACCAGTATCCTGGTTACCTGAGAGCTCTTCATGCTTCTGGCAGGACCACTTAGAAGAGAATCCTTTCCAGTACCTGAAGAAAGCTGGGAGCGGCTGTTTAGAAGGGCTTGTAGTGATAGGACAAGGGACAATGATTTGAAATTGGAGCAGGGCAGGTTTAGGTTGGACATTAGGAGGAAGTTCTGCACAATCAGGATAGTGAAATACAGGTCAGGTGCCCAGAGATGTGGTGAAGACCCCATCCCCCAAACTTGATGTGACCCTGAGCAGCGTGATCTAGTTGGAGGTGTCCATGCTGGGTGCAGAGGGGTTGGACAAGATGACCTTCAAGGGTCATGGAATGACAGAATTAACCAGGTTGGAAAAGACCTTTAAGATCATTGAGTCCAACCTATCACCTAACCCTTCTAATTAACTAACCCCTGACACTGCCTCATGCAGCCTCCTCTTAAACACCCCCAGGGATGGGGACTCCACCACCTCCCTGGGCAGCCTCTTCCAATGCCAATCACTCCGTGAAGAACTTCTTCCTAACATCCAACCTAAACCTACCCTGGTGCAGTTTGAGACTATGTCCTCTTGTTCTGTCCCTGTGTGCCTGGGAGAAGAGCCCAACCCCACCTGGCTACAACCTCCTTTCAGGTAGCTGTAGAGAGCAGTAAGGTCTCCACTGAACCTCCTTTCCAACCGGATGCATTCTGTGAAATGGGGATGTGGCTGCGGTGCCACGGTTCAGTCCCACAGCTGGGGAGGAGCCCAGCCCCTTGCTGTCAGGGCTTTGTGACAAAGGGACCTTTTCTGAATGTCAGCTCTGTGTCACACAGGCAGGAGCAGCGTGGGTGAAGCTCATCATGCTGCAGCCTGTGCCGTGGCTGCTCTGAGAGCAGAGAGCCCATCTCTGGGCTGTCAGTCACCAGCACAGAATCCATTTATTAAAATCACTAGAAATAACAAATCTGAACTAAAATTAATTTTGGTTTTCACTTTAAGTATTGTCAAATGCCACAGACTGGAGTTTTTTTTTTTTTTTTTTTTTTTTTTTAAATTATTGAGTGATGGTTCAGTGGGAGCCAATTTGAAGGTGAAGTAGGAAAAATAAAATCCCATGGTACCACCTGGCAAATGTAATGCAACTGGGGGAAATGCAGAGATGATTGTGTATCTAACAAATACCTCTGGTGCATGCTTTCTTAGAATCATAGAATGGTAAGGTTGGAAGGGACCTCAAGGATCAGCCAGTTCCAACCCCCTGCCATAGGCAAGGACATCTCCCACTAGCACAGGTCACTTAAGGCCACATCCAGCCTGGCCTTGAACACCTCCAGGGAGG
>VWZE01023662.1:34184-54642 GCA_013396675.1 Eubucco bourcierii | reverse complement strand
TACTCTAAGGTCTCCTGGAAGCCTTCTCTTCTCCAGGCTGCAGAGCCCAAACTCTCTCAGCCTGTCCTTGTGGCAGAGCTGCTGCAGCCCTCTAATCATCTTGTGGCCTCCTCTGGACTGGCTCAAACACTTCCATGTCCTTCCTGTGCTGAGGGCTCCAGAACTGCACACAGAACTCCGGGTGGGGTCTGAGGAGAGCGGAATAAAGGGGCAGAATCCCCTCCCTTGCCCTGCTGCCCACACTGCTCTTGCTGCAGCCCAGCACACAGTTGCTGTCTGGGCTACAGGCTCATGTTGAGCTTTTCATCAACCCAGACTCCAAGGTCCTTTTCTTCAGGGCTGCTCTCAGCCATTCACCACCCAGCCTGGAGTTGTGCTTGGTATTGTGCCTACCCAGGTGCAGGACCTTACACTTGGCCTTGTTGAATTATTAGCCATGAGATAACAGGGATGCTGTGCCATGGAGCCTGTTAGTAAAGCCACTTGTTAGGACTTGAGCTGAGGAAAAAACTTGACTTTTAGAAAAGTTTCTCTCCCATGATGAACCTGAGTCTATTGAAATGCAGGAGCTTAGTTTTGCCACCACTGTGCCAGGCTATCAACCTCTAGCGTAGGCAACGCCTGTTGTGCAGATCACTCTCCAGAGGGTGGTTTTCATGGCAACACTTCTTTCATATCTTTAGAGAGAGGGAGAGAGAGAGCTGACAAGGCTGAACACCACTGTGCAAAGCTTTCCAGCTCTCTCCAATAAGTAATTCAAGAGCCTCAAATGTTTTGTCTTTCACAAGTAGGTTTCAGGAGCCCAATCACAACACTCCTGGATCGTTCCTCTTGCCTTGTGGTGAGGACACATTGCTTTTGAGCACTTTAACTGTGTTGATCCTGTCTAAGCAGCTCTTGCCAGCTGAAGAGATTTCCACAGCATACATCCTGCTGCATTACTCTTCCACCACTCACTCTGTTTATGCTCTCCATATTTCCCCACCCCCCACCCCTGAAGAGTAAAAAGTGAAATACATTTGTGTTATTTTTTTTCCTCCCCCAAACTAAAATATTTGCAAATATTCACAGGCACCCATCAGTACTAAAGCATCTTGTTTTCTGAAGTCAGAGAATGATACTGCATATTCCAGTGTTATCTATATTGTGTTCCAAAAGCAGGTATAAGGATAGAGCCCATCTGAAGAGAAAACCTGGCAGCCTTTGGAGGCAAAGCTTCCCCTGTAATTAAAGTGATTCATGGGGTTCTGCTAAATTTCTGACAAGGACATTGATGGTTACACCTAGCACAAGCTCTTCAGTGACCCTGACATTTTGTAGTCCTCACTTTTCACAATAGACTGCTGTGATTTAGGTCTCTGTAAAGGCATCTGTCAGGAAGTTGATGGAAGAAGCAATTGAGAGTCCAGAGATGTTAAATTGCAGCAAGCAGCTGAGGCAGCCTGTGCCCTTTTTTCCCTTTCTTCCCCTCCCTCAGAAATAGTTTTTACTTTGTCCTTACTGTCAAAAGCTCTTGCTAATTGTCAAAGCATGATGTGAGAGATACCAGGAGGAGCAATACCAAGATGAGAGCAATATTCCTCGTGGGGAAAAGTACTTTATGAAGCCTTGTGATGTTCTGCTTATGTAGATGCACAGCCACAGAAGTGAAAGGAAGCTTTAGTTTGTAGCCACAGGATGGGTTTGAAAGAGCACATTGGTTTAACAGGCTGTGTAGGGTTGGGAGGGACCCTCAAAGGTTATCTTGTCCAACCCCTCTCTGCAGTCAGCAGGGACACCTCCAACTAGATTAGGTTGCCCAGGGCCACATTAAGTCTAATCTTGAATGTGTTCAGGGATGGGACCTCAACCACATCTCTGGGCAACCTGTTCCAGTATTTCACCACTCTCACTATGAAGGACTTTTTCCTTATGTCCAACTTAAATCGACCTGCTTCAGTTTCAAACTGTTGCTCCTATCCCTACAAACCCTTCTAAACAGTCCCTCTCCAGCCTTCCTGAGGGAAATGCACTCAACCCTAAGTGTTTTATCTGAAAAATGACATGAAGGATATTTGTGTAGTGGAAAGCTACAAGAATAACACAAGTAAAGAGTCCACTTCTTCAAGAGAAGTAGAGATGCTTAAAAAAGGCCCAGCAAACCACTCATCACTTCAAATAAATTAGAAGAAACAAAGAGATGATTGCTCTATGTCTTGTGACTTTCTGCTAGATGTCATTGTTGGTTATTTTAATGTAGTGCAGTGGTGCAGGTCTCCTAACAGGGACAGGAGGTTGGTACCTCTGAGTTTTAGTGCATGGAGATGGAATTTGTCTGATGTGTTTAACTGGGGGTTGGCTGATTTGCTGTCCCTATCATCGAGGTGTATTGAAATGCAGACTGAGAGTTAAAGACATCCCCCTATTGCCTTTGGAAGCTTAAACTTCACATCTCAAAAGATCTGTAATGAGTGTGCAATACTGTGTTAAAGATCCCTTCCTCAGCTTGTCATTTGAAGATTACAAACTGTCCTTCAGTTTCTGGGATGGGAGTTCGAGGCTTCCCATCTAGGGATAAAAAATACCTTGTGCTTATTCTCATCTGCTGGTTTATAGTGCTGACTGTTCCAGCTGTAGTGGATTCTTGTGTGTCTCAGAGAGAGCAGCCCTGCTGCCAGTTCCCTTCTGATGGCTGCTGTCTAGTGCCAGCTCAGAATGGGAGAGCTGTGATAGGGTTTGTGGAGCCAGGGGAAGGGATTGCCTTCTGCTCCTGTGCCATTCCCCACGCTCCCTCTGTGCTCACTGCTAACACCCAGCGCCGAGGTTTTCAAGGTACTCAGCAGCATTAATCTTCCTGATACTGGAACTAGGCACAAAGTTAGTATCTTTCTGACAATGTGTGAGGGCAGAAAGAAAATGAACTCACCTAAGTGCCACATAAGATGTGAGAATGACAGCCTATTCATTTCTGCTTGCCTGACTGCAGCCCCTCACAGGTAGCTGTGTTGTCTATGAATCTCACAGCCAGCTTTAGGAAGTCATGATGTGAGTAAACATCTTAAAATCCAAAATGAAAACTGTACCACACTAATGAGTAGTTATTTTAAGTGTATTTTAAACCTTTATATACGAAGGTAAGAAGCACACCTTGATCCCCCAGACAGGAGCTACTCACATCACAAAGAGCTTCTGAACTTGGGCCGCCAGCAGCAACTTCAGATGCCAGCCTGTGGTTCCTGCTTAATAGCACCAGCAAGATATGGCTCAGCTCACCATCTGCATTTAATGAAAGAGAATTTAGTATGAACTGTGTGCAGAACTCTCCATCTGGTGTAAAGATTCAAGCTCTACCACAAAACACCCTTCTTCTATTCCCACTGAAAACTGGCTTGCAAGTGGCCATCAAATGGTTCGAGCTCAGCAGTTGGCTTGCTAGGGAATCTCTGCAAGATCACTTTGGTTTGTAATTAATAACACCCTGGCTTAGGGAACGCTGCTGTTTTTGCTGCAAGAGGGTGTTCTGCAATGCAAATATTTATGTGAAATCCTCACAAGAGCAGTTGTGTGGCCTCGTGTTCCCTCTGCTTGCTCTGGGGGATCAGTTAGCAAACACTGTGCCAGAGATGGATTTTTTTTTTTTTTTTTTAGCTCTGACATAAAGACAGACAGGAATTTTTTATAGGATGTTAATTTCTAGCTGGTTTAGAAACTATTCATGTAAGAGAATAGTGCTTCATCTGAACCTGCCTGCAAGTAGTGCTGCTGGAGCTGTCAGAGGAAGACGTTGCCATAGGGAGAGCTCTCACTGCCTGTGCTTTGTCTTGGCACTTCTAAGGTTTGAAACCTTGTTGGAGAAGGGAAATGTTAGGATGAGATCTGTAGGATGTCTTCTTGGGTCAGGTGCACCAAGTCCTAGGCTGCATCAAGAGCAGTGTGGGCAACAGGGCAAGGGAGGTGATTCTGCCACTTTACTCTGCTCTCCTCAGACCTCGCCTGCAGTCCTNGTAGCCTTCCAGTATCTGAAGGGGGCTTACAGGAAGGCTGGGGAGGGACTATTTACAAGGTCCTGCAACGACAGGACAAGGGGAATGGGTTTGAACTGGCAGAGGGGAGATTTAGACTGGATGTTAGGAGGAAGTTGTTTGCAGTGAGGGTGGTGAGACACTGGAACAGGTTGCCCAGGGAGGTCATGGATGCTTCCTCCCTGGATGTGTTCAAGGCCAGTCTGGATGAGGCCTTGAGTGATCTGTGCTAGTGGGAGGTGTCCCTGCCTATGGCAGGGGGTTGGAACTGGCTGATCCTTGAGGTCCCTTCCAACCTTACCATTCTATGATTCTATGATTCTTGTGACAAGGGCCCATGCTGGATTTCCTGTGCTTAGGGCTTTCCTGGCTAAAATGGTGTTTCTTCTAAAGGGTTGGGATTTCTTTCTGGGTTTGTGGGTTTTTTTGCTACTTAATGAGTTCTCATGGGCCATGAAGATGATCAGAGGACTGGAGTACCTCCTCCGTGGGGACAGGCTGCAAAAGTTGGAGCTGTTTAGCCTGGAGAAAAGAAGGCTCCAGGGAGACCTTAGAGCAGTCTTTCAGTACCTGAAAGGTGCCTACAAAACAACCAGGAAAGGACTTTTTCAAGACCTTGTAGTGCTGGGACAAGAGGGAATGGATTGAAGCTTGAGGAGGGGAGAATTCGACTGGAGATTAGGAAGAAGTTCTTTACAATGAGGGTGCTGAGACTCTGGAACAGGTTGCCCAAGGAAGTCCTGCATGCCCCTTCCCTGGATGTGTTCCAGGCCAGGTTGGATGGGGCCTTGAACAGCCTGAGCTAGTGAAAAGTGTCTCTGCCCATGGCAGGGGAGTTGGACCTGGATGATCTCTAAAGTCTCTTCAAACTAAGCCATTCTGTGAACTTATGAAGCTGTGATTGTGCAGCAGAAAGTTCCATTTCTTTATAGACATGACTGCTAAAAACATCATGAGCACACTGCTGGAGAACTTCAGGACCCAAGACTGAGGGGAGCTGTGTGCTGATGCCAGTGACTTTTGAAGACAGGTTAATACCTCAAGGTTTGAGTCTTCTATCAAACACAAGTTGTCTTGTAGCACAGCTACAAAGACAGTCACAGAAAGCCTTCACTGTGGCAAACCAAAATGCTGCTTCAGGCCCACACTGCTTTTGCACCCTGTAGTAACCCCCTGGCTTTACAGGAGTGCACTTAAAAGTGTTTGTTTATTCAGTGCTCATGTAACATGCAACTGGATTATCCCTGTGGGTCAGGAGCTGACCCTCTGCTTTTGCTGCCTATATGAATACCTCAGCTTTTGGCATGATTTGGGTTATTTTATCCTTTCTAAAACATCCTCTTACCTAAACAAATCAAACCCTTTACTCACTCCCACTGCATGTCCTACACCTGAACAGGCACAAGAGAGGAGCTGCATTTGGAGAGCTGCCATCCCTGCTATTGATTAGTGCCACTTTTTTTTCCCCCCCTACTTTAAAATATTTAATCTCATTGGCAACTGGACTCCTCAGCATTTTTAGGACCTTGCTACACCACAATAGACTCCTGCCACGTATTGCTGTTGCAGTTTTGATATTCCTAGAGCTGAAGGTTCATTCCCAGTTACAGGCTGGTAGATGTGTGTGTTGACCAGATGGAGGAAGCTTGTGAGATGCTGTGGGTCAAAGAACTCTGGCAGCAGCACTGGCAGTGCCTGCTGTTTGCTTCCCTCCCATGCTGTGCAACCTGTCCCTGTGCTCTTCAGGGAAAGGCATTTCCCTTGCATCTTTGGTATCATCATCTCTGTGATACAGAATCCCAGAATGCATCCAGGTGGGAGAGACCTCAAAGATCACCCAGTCCAACCCTTGACTCAGCACTGAAGGGTCAAGATTAAATGCCAGGTCCACACCTCCAGGCATGGTGACTCCACCACTGCCCTGGGCAGGCCATTCCAATGTTTGATAAGTGAAGAAATATTCCCTAACACCCAGCCTAAACTGTTTTCCTTCAGCTCAGTTATCCATAAACAATTCCTGGTTTCTTCTCCTTTATCTGGCAATTCATCTCTCAAGCCAGTTTAGGTTTTGGATAAGGGAAGTTTGTCTAGAAACAATAATTCTTGGTTAAGAATGAACAGTTCTGGAAATGCTGCCTTCTGGATCCTTGAGGGAGCCTTAGGAGTGTGGTGTGTGTGTTTCAAAAAGAATTAGGAAACATTCTTGTGGGTTTTTTTCCCCACTTGTAGGATTCCTGGAAGGCTGAATGACAGGAGAACTCCACTGGGAGAGCTGAACTGGATCTTCACTGCTATCACAGACACCATTGCTTGGAATGTGCTGCCGAGAGGTAAGGCTTGGGCAGGTGCCTGAGGTTTTCAAGAGTTGTTCAAAGTTAAAGGATGAAGAATAAGGTAAATGAGACACTAAAATAAGGGGGAAATTAAAGCCTGGTACTGGAATTTCAGATCAGAGTAGATCTTAAGGCTAGTTACATTTTTTCAGGTCACTCTTTTTACCAGGGGCACTTCAGCAACCTGATCACCGAGAACCAGCAGAGTTTCTCCTAGCGCTGACATGATTGCTTTAGCTTGCATCATTCTCATTCTCACTTGTTTTTCCCCCTTCAGCCTTTGTTAGTATTGTAAACAAAAGTGGTTTTCCTTTTTCTCATGAGTAAACTTCACCCCATTTCCCTACCCCTGTTCTGGTTTGAATTTGTGCTTCTGGAGCATGGGTGGCCAAATTTATGAAGTGTTGCAGCTCTGCCCAACACAGCACAAATTCTCCTTTGCCTTTATAGAAGGCAGCACATTTCCTGTCTTTAAGGATTCATTTTGGCTTCTCTTAAGTATATCAAACTACCTTAGCAGGTGTATAGTTCTTGATTAAATAGTACACAGAGGTCCTTTTTTCCCCTCAGTAATTTCCAAAAACTTTGTCAACCTGAGTTTAAGTGAAACATCAAAAGGAGAATTTTATCCAGAAGAGGCAAAAATGAACCCGAGGTGGAAAGTATTTAATTCTGTTAATGAGAAAAGGAGAGTAATTGGGATGCTTTAAGGGAGCTCAGAAGGTGAGATTTGCTTTAGCTAATTGGAAAACTGCAAAAACTTGTTACTGGAATAAAATATTAACACATTTTTTTATGTTTTAAATGATTTTTGCCCATTACCTAAGGGACCGAAGTTAGAGAGATAAGCATTTAGTTGAACTCGATGACCTTAAAGGTCTTTTCCAACTGCAGTGATTCTGTGATTCTGATAATTCCTGCAATCTCTTGGCAGATCTTTTCCAGAAGCTCTTCAGGCAGGACCTGCTTGTGGCCAGCTTGTTCCGTAACTTCCTCTTAGCAGAGAGAATCATGAGGTCCTACAACTGCACCCCTGTCAGCAGCCCTCGTCTACCTCCAACCTACATGCATGCCATGTGGTAAGTCACAGCCTGCAGGCTGCCCTGGCTGTACAGCCTGATTGATGCCTTGAGGAGATTTCAGGCACCAAGGACCTGAAAGATTATTACTGCTTAAACCTGCACAGTGCTTTACTGATTAGGTCACTGGACCAAAAAATGAACCAGCAGAGAGGGACCTGGACAGGCTGGAGAGAATCTCCTGAGGGTCAGTAAGGCAAAGTGAGAGGCCCTGCAACCCTTGGTAGCAGTACAGGCTGGGGATTGATGAAATTGAGAGCAGCCCTATGGTAAAGGACTTGGGGGTACTGGTGGATGAGAAGCTGGACATGAACCAGCAGTGTGCACTTGCAGCCCAGAAGGCAAATGGAATCCTGGGCTGCATCAAAAGAAGCGTGGCTGAGAGAGGTGATTCTGCCACTGTGCTCTGGTAAGACCTCATCTGGAGTACTGTGTCCAGCTGTGGGGACTCCAAGACAAGAGAGACATGGACCTGCTGGAGCAGGTTTAGAGGAGGGTCACAAAGATGTTCAGAGGGCTGGAACACCTCTGCTGTGAGGACAGGCTGAAAGAATTTGGGCTGTTTAAGCCTGGAGAAGAGAAGGCTGCAGGGAGACATTAGAGCTACATTCCAGTATCTGAAGGGCATTTATAGGAATGTTGGGGAGGGAATGGTCAGAAGGGCCTGTGGTGGTAGGACCAGGGACAATGGTTTGAAACCAGAGTAGGGGAGATTCAGGGTGGATGTCAGGAAAAAATTCTTCACAATGAGAGTGGTGAAATACTGGAACAGGTTGCCCAGGGATGTGGTTTGAGGCCTCATCCTGGAGCCATTCAAGATCAGACCTAACATGGCCCTGGGCAACCTGCTCTAGTTGGAGATGTCCCTGCAGGGGAGTTGGACAAGATGACTTTTAGGGGTCCCTTCCAACCCAATGTGGTCTGTGAATCTTCAATTGTATTTCTGCTCTGTGCATGGACAATTGTCTTGTCATTCTGTTGTGCAGAAGCTTCAGTTCAACCATGGAATCCTCCACTCTAAATACAAAAGAAATTGGGCATCTACTAGCTGTACTTTCACAAAGTGAAGTCATTGGCAAGGGTGGGGAGAGCTTAGGACCTGAGGGAGAACTTCTTACCTTGTGTTGTTAAAGCAGAAGTAGTTGGTTGGGGTTTTTTTTGCTGCAGAGTTCATTTGGTTTTTACTGTTGCTTTTCAGATGATTAAGGGAGATGAAGGTGGCACAGTTATCAAAAAGCTCTTAAATGTGGTTTTGACTGTCAGACAAATGTCCTATGAATAGTAATAATAAAACCACCAACAACAGTACTAACAAAAATGCTTGCTTTCATTTTTATTTTTTTTTCATTTACTACAATTAAGAATGGAAACTGTCCAACATTTGGCTAAGTATAAAATGGTAGAGTCAAGCTAAGGCAGTTCTGGAGGAGAAAATGATCACTGGGTACCTCACTGAGAGGCTAATAAACGACAGGGGAAAGTAGCTGAGTGGGCTTAATTTACCTGCATTTTCAACAGCCCTTTAAGATGTTTCCTCTATAAAATTGTAGAGGAAAAGAAATACAGAGGAGTTATGAAGTGGTGATGATGATCAGTGTAAAACTGATGGCAGTGTCACTCTGCAACTGCCTGAATGGAGGTTGTGGAGAGAGATTGGTGCTGGTCTCTTCTCACAGGTAATTACAGAATCACAGACACATGCAGGTTGGCAAAGCCCCTCAGGATCACCAAGTCCAACCTAGAACCTTACTCTACAAGATTCACCTTAAACCATAGCCCTAAGCACCACATCCAAACCACCCTGAAACACATCCAGGATGGGTGACTCCAGCTCATTCCAGTCCCTGACCACTCTCTCTGTGAAAAACTTCTTCCTAATATCCAATCTAAACCTACCCAGCCTTAGCTTGAGGCCATTCCTCCTTGTTCCATCTCCAATTACCTGTGAGAAGAGACCAGCACCAAGAGGGAACGGCCTGAAACTGCAACAGGGTAGGTTTAGACTGGACATTAGGAAAGATTTTCTCACAGAAATAGTCAGACATCAGAATAGGCTGCCCAGGGAGGTGGTTGAGTCACCATCCCTGGATGTCTTTAAAGGCTGTTCAGATGTGGAGCTTGGGCATATTGGTTTAGGGGTGAACTTTGTATAGACCAGGGTTAATGGTTGGACCTAATAACCCCAGGGGTCCTTTCCAACCTGAATAATTCTGTGACTCTGTGATTCTATGGGATGGTTTCCCTAGGAAGTGGAAGCCAGCAAAAGCTCTGACAGCATCTGCAGCCACAGGCAGCCATTGAGGGAGGTGTTTGCTGCTAATACAGAGTTGCTTTAATTATTGTAAAGCATGGAGGCAAGAGGAGGGGCTCTGAATGGGAATATTTGCAATTGGGCAGCCTTGTTAAAGGTGCTGTGAGTTTGTACCTGGCCAAGTGTTCTGAAGTGCTTTGGATGAGCAACTTGAGGAAAATTGTTTCAGACATTTCTAAATGCAGTGAGTTGGTTTATTGTTGTGTCACATGAGGGGACTGGGATGTGTGTAAGTGAAGAGGGGGAGAAAACCACCAGAGTTCCCTTGGTTTCTTTCAGGTGAGGTTGGCACTACATGTGGCACAGCTTGAGCTGCAGGACTCTGTGTTTCTAGTTGCAGTAGAGTGAAATAGGTTGCAGAAATTTACAACCAGTAAATTTCTTGAGTTATTTATAGCTTGCTTATTGCCAGCATATAAAAAAACCCCTTCTGTTTCCAGTTCCTTATGGGAATAGAATTCATTCTTCTTGCCAGCCTATTAAAAGCCTCTATTTCTGGATTCCTATGGGAGTGTCACTTGGAGTCAGGTTTGCCATCTACATACTCAACCACAGGAGTGAAAACAGTTCTGTATCTCTTGGACCTGCATGGTACCATCATGGATTCTTTGTGTTGTAGTTCTCCTGGTGTAAAAAGCATTCAGTAAATACCTTTGTAAAGCTCCCCAGGTATAGCAGCCTTGTTGCTGCTTTTCAGGATATACCAGAAGAAGAAATCATAGAATCATAGAATGGTAAGGTTGGAAGAGACCTCAAGGATCAGCCAGTTCCAACCCTCTGCCATAGGCAGGGACACCTCCCACTAGTACAGGTTACTCAAGACCTCCTCCAACCTGGCCTTGAACACCTCCAGGGAGGGAGCAGCCACAACCTCCCTGGGCAACCTGTGCCAGTGTCTCACCACCCTCACTGCAAACAACTTCCTCCTGATATCCAGTCTGAATCTCCCCTCTACCAGTTCAAACCCATTCCCCTTGTCCTGTCATTGCAAGTCCCTCCTCAGCCTTCCTGTAGCCCCCTTCAGATATTGGAAGGCTACTGTCAGGTCTCCTGGAGGCCTTCTCTTCTCCAGGCTGCAGAGCCCCAACTCTGGTAGTCTCTTCTCATAGCAGAGCTGCTGCAGCCCTCTGAGCATCTTCGTGGCCTCCTCTGGACCCACTCCAACACTTCCATGTCCTTCCTGTGCTGGTGGCTCCAGAACTGCACACAGGACTCCAGATTCCTTTACTCCAAATTCCTTTACAGACATCACACACAGGACTGTTTTCCTTCTGAATCCCAAACAGTAGCAAAGTAGACAGCAAGTGAGAGCAGAGTGAATCCCCTGACACTCAGTGTCCTCCAAGCAAATGTGCAATTTGAAGCAAATCAAGCAAAGGGGAAAATTCCACTTGGTCAGAGGTGGCTGGGTTCATTCTGATGAACTTTTAGGGAGGCCAGATTTAGAAACTAAATTAGGACTCTCTTAAATATCTTCTAAAAATAATCACCTACCCCTTTCATTCAAGAATTTTCTAATGGAACCCTGATCTGAAACCTCCAAACCCATTTTGCTGTTTAGATAAACTAGGTAATGGGGCTGGAGGACAGGAGGCTTGGCCAAGGGAGTGTAGAAAAGAATGGAAACTTCAGGCAGTGTGATCTGATGATGCTGTTGAAGCTTCACCTGCATGGTTACCTGGTGGATGATACAGCAAGAGTTTAGGAAAAGTCTTGAGGCTTTCCACAGATGTTTCATACCCCTCATGTCCACAGATGTTTCATACCCAGCATGTCAGATGTTCTTTGAGGGGCAAGTCCTGCTGCTGTGTTGTGTCAGCAATGGTTTGATCTGCACACAGTGGGCAAGAACTTCTCTGGGGTTCTTTCCTGTAGTTACAAATGCAGAATGAGTGCCAGCAGTGGCTCTGGTATAGACCAGGCAGTGCTCCTCAAGGGCTGTACTTCAGGCTTCCCAACCCTTGTCCTCTTCCTCAGCTCTCCAATCCTTTCCAGCCTCTCTTTATTTGGGTTGGTTTAAGGTCTTGTGCCTTTCACTGTGATCCTGTGTGCACCAGGTGTGTGTTCCTGACTCAGGTTTTGGTTCATTGCTTGCAGCCTAAGTGGTGGTGTCCTGTTTTAGCTTCTCCAGTAGGTACATGCAGACTTCTTCTCTCTTAAATCATGCTCTGGATGCTCCTCTGGCTTCCTGGGCTTTGTCCCTCTCTTCACAAGGGTAACAAATTATTATCCTGTTTCTCTGCTGTTACAAACTCTTCTGCACATTCATAGCTGGGGCAGGGACTGAAAATGGAATCTAAATGCAGACATATTTTGTATCCCAGCAGCAGGCTGACTGGAGAAGTAAATGACTGCTGGGTGCTAGTACAGGCTTTGCACCATCTTTTGCAGCAGAAACATAAGGAAGTGTTTCACTCAGTGCTTCACTGATTGTAGCAGCACAGACCCCATTTCTGCTGGACCCTGCCTACTCTGCATTTGTGCTTCTGGTGCTCATTGCTGGTCCTGGGCCTCTTACTGGGAGCATCTCACAGTCAGAGAGGAAACAACTGAAACAGCTCCTGCCTTGGTGCTGCAGATGTGCTGCTGAGGTCAGAGCACAACATCCCTGCTTCCCACCTTGCTGTCTGTGGCTGGCTAACAGACTTCTGCCAGCTCTGGAGGGAAGCTGTGGGAAAGCTGAGTGAGGCTGGTGGCCAGCAGCTGGCTGGAGTGTGCTGGAGGAGTGGCACAAGCTACACAATGTGCCTTATGCTGGAGCATGAGTTCAGCTCTTGAATAGTTAGGACTGCCCCATGTCAGGTGTTAGAGCAGAACCTTTAGCTTTTATTGGCTAATCTTTGTCCCTGCTTGTTTGGTAATTAATTTTCTCTAAGTTACACTCAAATGTGTGGTGATTTGAGGATGACAGCAGAAGCCCTGGCATTGCTGCAGGGATGAGCTCCTGTTGCTTTGGGTTTAGTCCTTTCAACAGTAACTGTTAGAAATATTGACCTAGGAAATTGTTGTTCTGATCAATTCATTTGGGAGACCTCTGTTGCCTCTTCTGATAATTATCCTTTTTACCTGAACTATTGAGAAAAAGTGAATTATTTTATCTTTTTTTTTTTTTCATTCTGTAGGGCAAATTTGGTCCACAAACTGTCAATCTTTTTATTTCACCAAGAAGGGCACCATATGTAGGAGTCAGGGGAGCTGACCTCTATGACCTTGTCCTCTTTGGTAGGCTCTAACATATTACTTCATTCCTTCATGGCCTTCTTACTTTTATTGGCTTTCTCTGTTTTAGGCATAAACCCTTCTGGGCATGGGCTGTTGATTTGTATTTGTAAGGTGCCTCAGACTTAGGTTCTTGGCTGCTTCAGGCACTGCTATAATACAGGTATTAATATTAATATATATTGATTGACTGGCTGAGCTATTCAACTTGGAGAGCTGTTTTGTCTATTGTGCAGCAAGAATAGGAGGCCTGATGCTCTGTCAGCACCTTGATCTCCATTGTGATGGATTATGGTTTCTACATTACTGCTGTTGCCAGCAAGTTCTATTCATGGCCTTTGTAAAGACCTAATAATGTGTTTGGAAATATTTCTTGACACAGGTCATGTATTAAAACCAAAGCACCTTAATTATGCTTTGGAAGAGCTGTGATTTGTCCATAATAGAAATATGGCAATAGTGTATACACCAACCATGAAATTCCAGTTGAAAGTAAGTCATCAGGTACTGCAAATAAAACAAGCTTGGCATTCTAGCTGGGAAAAAAAAAAACCAAACCATAATGTAGCAACCCAGTAACAGGCAAGAGAGGAGCTGGAGCCTGTGAGCATGGTGAGAGTGTTGCAGGGGGGGTGCATGTCTCTTTGCTGAATTCTCAAACACATGAGGCTCATTTTGTAGAATCACAGAATCATTAAGGATAGAAGAAGACCTCTAAGGTCATCAAGTGCAGCCATCAGCCTGACACCTCCATGCCCACTAAACCCTGTCCCCCAGGTGCAATATCTTCATGGGTTTCTTAGTGCCTGCGGTGGTGGTGATTCCACCACCTCCCTAGGTTCCTGTGCCTGACCTGTGCCTGTCCCAGTGCCTGACCACTCTTTCAGTAAAGAAATTCTTCCTAATATCCAATCTAATCCTCTCCTGGCACAACATGAGGCCATTTCCTCTCTTCCCATCATAGAACCATAGAATGGTAAGGTTGGAAGGGATCTCAAGGATCAGCCAGTTCCAACCCCCTGCCATAGGCAGGGACACCTCCCATTAGCACAGCTCACTCAAGGCCTCTTCCAACCTGACCTTGAACACCTCCAGGGAGGGAGCAGCCACAACCTCCCTGGGCAACCTGTGCCAGTGTCTCACCACCCTCACTGCAAACAACTTCCTCCTAACATCCAGTCTAAATCTCCCCTCTACCAGTTCAAACCCATTGCCCCTTGTCCTGGCATTGCAAGCCCTTGTCAATAGTCCCTCCCCAGCCTTCCTGTAGCCCCCTTCAGATACTGGAAGGCTACTCTAAGGTCTCCTGGAAGCCTTCTCTTCTCCAGGCTGCAGAGCCCCAACTCTCTCAGCCTGTCCTCATAGCAGAGCTGCTGCAGCCCTGTGAGCATCTTTGTGGCCTCCTCTGGACCCACTCCAACACTTCCATGTCCTTCCTGTGCTGGGGGCTCCAGATCATGGGTTACTTTAGCTCCACAGAAAGCCTTTAGTATCTCAGCATTGTTTGAAAGGCTCTTTGGAACTGTTTGACATTTGAAGGATTAGATTAGTTCAGATTACACTGTTGATTTAACCAGATTTTTGTGTGTGTGTCTATGTGTTAGTCTTAACATCTCCAAAACCCATTAGTGGACTACAAATAGTTTAATGGAGAGGAATGCAGGACAAAAATAGCAAAACCTCTGCTTTACATTGTGGCTAGAGGAGAGACATTCACTGGTAGAAGAAAAAAAGGATTTCATAGCTGTGCCAAATATCCATGGCAATAAATATTTGTTAAAAATAGCTGAGTCTGAGCAGCTTCCCAGCCGTGTTCCCTCGAGCAGGCTTGGGGGGGGGGTGGGTCACAGTGTCACTGGAAAGCAGGTGAATTGAGGCTGAAATCTGAAAATTCAATCAAATGGGGCATGCTCTTGACTTGTATTTGCAGAAAAAACAAGCAGGAAAAATCTTGTCCAGGGTACTTGATGGAGTCTGAAATATTTAACTATGTCAGAAATACAATTTGAAACAAGTAGAAATGATCAGGGGTTGGAGGACCTCTCCAGTGGGGACAGGCTGAGGGGGCTGGGGTTGTTCAGCCTGGAGAAGAGAAGGCTCTGTGGAATCCTAGTAGCAACCTTCCAGTACCTGGAAGGGGCTGCAAGAAGGCTGCAGAGGGACTGTTTCCCAAGGCCTGGAGTGATAGAACAATGGTAAATGGTTTGAAATAAGAGCAGATTTAGATTGGATGTTAGGAACAAATTCTTTTGTCATGAGGATGATAGAACACTGGAACAGGTTGTCCAGGGAGGTAGTTGAGGTTCCATCCTTGGAAGTATTCAAGGTCAGGCTCAAAAAGCTCTGAGCAACATGTTCTAGATGAAGATGTCTGTTGATGGCAGTGGGGTTGGATTGGATCACTTTGGTGGCCCCTTCCAAGCCAAACCATTCTATGGTTGTATTGTGCCTGGTGCCTGAGCCCCAAGACCACTGGAATAGTGTGGCCAGCAGGAGCAGGGAGCTCATTCTCCCCCTGTACTCTGCACTGCTCAGGCCACACCTTGAGTCCTGTGTCCAGTTCTGGGCCCCTCAATTTAAGAAGGACATTGAGGTGCTTGAGTGTGTCNCAGAACAAGAGGACACAGTCTCAAGCTGTGCCAGGGGAAGTTTAGGCTGGAGGTGAGGAGAAAGTTGTTGCCTGAGAGAGTCATTGACTGCTGGAATGGGCTGCCCAGGGAGGTGGTGGAGTCAGCGTCCCTGGAGGTGTTCAAGGCAGGTTTGGACGTGGCACTTGGTGCCATGGTCTGGTCTTGAGGGCTGTGGTAATGGGTTGGACTTGGTGAGCTTTGAGGTCTCTTGTGATACTGTGAGGCTGTGATACAGATGGCTCCAGCTTCTTTAGCTGCTCCTCAGCATGACTGCCCTGGGAAGAACTCCTCCTTTGCACTGCTGTGTGTGGTGCAATATAACCCAAACTATTCCCAGCAGAAGAGAGAATCTTCAAAGACAGTAATAATACAGTGTAAAAAAATCTGATGAGGATTAAAAGCATTAGACATTGACTCGGCCCAGGAAATCTGGGTGTAAGAAAATCCATCTTCATGATCTGCCAGCTAATATTGTACATCTGGGTGAAGAAAGGCTAATGCACATCTGGGTCTCTGTGCTTCATTTCTGCTGTTAAAGTTTTACTGGAGGCTTCCATTACCAACCCTTCCTTGGATCTGCACAATAAAAGGCATTGAGCAAAGCTGGAACTCTCAGCCTTCTGTTCTCTGCTTAGAAGTCCAAACTTTGCAGCACCTTTGGGAAACAAAGTAAAAGCAGCTGGATGAGTTTGTGTTAAATTATTAAAAGTTTAAACAGTCCTGCTGTAATGAAACTGGTATTGGACTGAGGTGGGGGAGGAGATGGATGGAGACTGAGAGGCATGTGAATAGGGGCTTTGTGCTGAAAGGCTAAGGGAGAAATGCAACTGAAATACAGCAAATATGTGGGGAGGTGTCATGGGAGAAAGGAGGTGGTGGCAGAAGACAGGGGAGTTCTTGTTTAATTTTTCCTGTTAAATTATGGAGGAGCAATGCCATTGCAGTTTCAGTGTTCATGTTTTCTGAAGTGCACTGTCCCTTTGCAGGACAGTGGCTTGCACCTTGTTTGGTGAGGATCTTGCTGAAGGGATCAGAGAAGAGTGAGATACTCAGGGCATTGTTGGCTTGTTCTCTGTGCAGGCTGTTTCTGTTGCTGTGTTGCATTGCTTGGTTGAGATAAACAAAAGCACTTTCTTGCCTGAGTCAGTTTCACAGCTAAGGAGAGAATTTAGACTCATAGAATCATAGAATCATGGAATGGTAAGGTTGGAAGGGACCTCAAGGATCAGCCAGTTCCAATCCCTTGCCATAGGCAGGAACACCTCCCACTAGTACAGGTCACTCAAGGCCTCCTCCAACCTGGCCTTGAACACCTCCAGGGAGGGAGCAGCCACAACCTCCCTGGGCAGCCTGTGCCAGTGTCTCATCACCCTCACTGCAAACAACTTCCTCCTGACATCCAGTCTAAATCTCCCCTCAGTTGGTGTGTGGGATTGCTTCTTTTTATTGCCCTTTTGGGCCGAGCATTGTGCACTGGTGAGACCTCACCTGGAGTGCTCCATCCAGATCTGGAGCCCTCAATATAGGAAGGACATGGAACTGATGGAGCAGGTCCAGAGGAGGGCCATGAAAACAATCAGGGGGTTGGGACGGGACACCTCTGCTACAAGGACAGGCTGAGGGAGCAGAGATTGTTCAGCCTGGAGAAGAGAAGGCTCCAGGGACACCTAATAGCAACCTTCCAGTACCTGAAAGGGGTCTACAAGAAGGATGGAGAGAGACTGTTTACAAAAACCTGCAGTGACAGGACAAAGAGCAATGGCTTCAAACTAGAGCAGAGCAGATCTGGAACAAGTTCTGCACCATGAGGGTAGTGGAACACTGGAACAGGTTGCCCAGGGTGGTGGTTGAGGCCCCATCCCTGGAGATATTCACGGTGAGGCTCGACAGGGCTCTGGGCAACCTGATCTAGTTGAGGATGCTCCTGCCAACTCCAGAAGGAGTTGGACTGGATGACTTTTGAAGATCCCTTCCAACCCAGACCATTCCATGATAAAACCTGGCATCAAGGATGTGATGGCTTCTGATCTGAGTAGAGAGAGGAGGCTTCCTCTCTTCTTACGCAAGTGTGCGATCAGTTTATCAGGACAGCACAGTACAAAACTCCTCCCTACCACCTTTCATAGCATCATGTGGTGAAGCACTGTGATATTCACTGGGCAATCATCCACTGAAATAACATCACAGTGGCCTCTTGTCACGGTGGGGAGCCCCAGGGTTATTGGCAAAGCACAGTGAGGGGGGAGGAAAGAACAGTGCTGAGGTATTAACCAAACTCTTTTTATACCTGATATGGTGAAAACAAATCTCCCAAAGCAGTTTGCAAACAGCAATCTCCACAAAGAAGGGAGGGAAGTGGTGATCTCTTGGGTTGGCTTTCATAAATCACTTCTAGGATGCAGCACCACCCCTCCTTGTTCCCCTGCTGGTCTCTAATTTATCTCTTGTTTGTGTGCTAAAGTGTGATATTAGTTCTGCAAGATATCTGCAGTTTGCCCACCTTCCTCGTTCCCTTTGGAGTATTAAAACAGTCAATCACTCCTCCTCCTCCTCACCACCACCAGCCATTATTTTCACCAGCACTATAACAAGTCTTTTTCCCCTTCTGTTTTTCTTCAGGTAGTCCTCTGGCATTAGTCCTTCACCATTCTTTTGTGGCTTGGTTTCAGTCTTTTCATTCTTTCAATGCCTGTTTATTTTGCCAACACAGTGAGTTACCTCTATGACTACCTAAAGTCTCCTAAGTCATGTGTAGCTGTCCTGGTAGTTGGAAATAGTGAAGCTTTCATAGAGTCATAGAATTGTTCAAGTCAGAAAAGATCACAGAATCACAGAACATTAGAAGAGACCTCCAGAGATTGAGTCCAACCCCCCTACCAAAGCAGGATCCCCTAGGGTAGTTCACACAGGAATGCATCCAGGAGGGTTTTGAAAGCCTCCAGAGAAGGAGACTCCACAACCTCTCTGGGCAGCCTGCTCCAGTGCTGCATCACTCTCACTGTAAAGAGGTTTCTGCTCATGTTGAGGTGAAACTTTCTATGTTTCAGTTTGTACCTTTTGCTCCTTGTCTTATTGCTGCAGACCACTGAGAAGAGATTGGCTCCATCCACTTGACACCCACCCCTCAGATACTTATAGACCTTGTTCAGAAGAGAAGACTCTTTCTCTGTGATACTCTGATACTCTTTGCTCCACACTATCCAGCCCCAGGGCTCTCAGTCTCTCTCCACAGGGGAGATGCTCAAGTCCCTCAGTCATCCTCATGGCTCTCTGCTAGACTCTCTCCAGCAGGTCCCTGTCTCTCTTGAACTGGGGAGCCCAAAATAGGATACAACAATGCTCCTGGTGTGGTCTCACTATGGCAGGGTAGAGGGGGAGAAGAACCTCCCTAGCCCTGCTGGACACACTTTTCTTGATTCACCTCAGGCTGCCATTGGCTCTTTTGAACAGAAGGGCTGAAATCATCACATCCATCCGTCCTCTAACTACCAAGTCTGCTGCTAAACCATGTCCCTCCCTAGCACATCCCTGCATCTTTTAAACACCTCCAGGGATGGGAGATTCAACCACCTCCCTGGGGAGCCTCACCCTGTGTTTGAGAATCCTTGCAGTTATGAAATTTCTTCTCATGTCATAGAATCAGAGTATGCTAGGGTTTGGAAGGGACCTCCAGAGATGGTCTAGTCCAACCCCCTACCAAAGCAGGACCCCTTAGTGCAGGTCACACAGGAGAGCATCCAGATTTTGAAGATCTTTAGAGAAGGAGATTCCACAACCTCCTTGGGCAGTCTGCTTCACATCTCCAGCACCTTCACAGTAAAGATTTTTATTCCTCATGTTGAGCTGGAATTTCCTGTGATGGAGTTTACATCCATTGCCCCTGCTCCTATCACAGCATCACCAAGAAGGGCCTGGCTCCACCCTCCTGACAGCCACCCTGCTGCACCTTGAGGCCATTTCCTCTCATTCTATCCCTTGCTCCTAGGGAGCAGAGACTTGAGGCAAAGCTGCCGTTTGCTCATGTGTCTCATTGAGGGGGAGGTTAGCTGCTTCCTGCAGAGACAGAGCAGCAGTTATGTATTGGGCTCATTTGGAAAGGCTGGAGAATCATTTGAAGTGTTTGGATTGAGGAGAGTCTCTTACACAGCTGATGCTGACCAGCAGCTCTCTAGGATGTGAGGAGGTTTTATGCTGGTGGTTACTCAAAGCAGGGTGTTCACAGTCAGTGCAGCTGCCTTGGCTATGCAGCTGCACTGTGTCTGCCCTGCTTTAAGAAGTGCAAAAAAGATATTTGATATTTTTGGGGTTAATCTGCTAAAATAGCTTTTAAATTTTTTTGTTTGTTCTTACTTAATAACACTTCAAACCTTTGAGATTTTATTTGAGCAGGCTGCTTGGGATGTTTTAAAGCAGTATTAGTGCTTCTTACCTAAAATGACTTTGAGGAGCTCAGCATCTTAGCTCTGTGCCCCTGCAATATAAAAACCTACACAGGATCCTTTTACAGGCAGGCAAAATAAGACTGGTTTGCTCTGATCTCTAAACCATTTCTTTCCTGTGGAGTAAAACTTCACCTCAGAGGCACTGTGTGTTGCCACTCTTAACACTGAGAGAATTTCTTTAAGTGGTATTGGCCATTCCTCCAACAAAGGCCAATCTCATGAGATTCAACAAGGCCAAGTGTAAGGTCCTGCACCTGGGTAGGCACAATCCCAAGCACAACTCCAGGCTGGGTGGTGAATGGCTGAGAGCAGCCCTGAGGAAAAGGACCTTGGAGTCTGGGTTGATGAAAAGCTCAACATGAGCCTGCAGGGTGAGTGCAGCCCAGACAGCAACTGAGTGCTGGGCTACAGCAAGAGCAGTGTGGGCAGCAGGGCAAGGGAGG
>VWZE01023662.1:0-34070 GCA_013396675.1 Eubucco bourcierii | reverse complement strand
CTACAGGAAGGCTGGGGAGGGACTATTGACAAGGGTTTACAATGACAGGACAAGGGGCAATGGGTTTAAACTGGCAGAGGGGAGATTTAGACTGGATGTTAGGAGGAAGTTGTTTGCAGTGAGGGTGGTGAGACACTGGCACAGGTTGGCCAGGGAGGTTGTGGCTGCTCCCTCCCTGGAGGTGTTCAAGGCCAGGTTGGTTGAGGCCTTGAGTGACCTGTACCAGTGGGAGGTGTCCCTGCCTATGGCAGAGGGTTGGGACTAGATGGTCCTTGAGGTCCCCTCCAACCTTACCATTCTATGATTCTAAGTCAGCAATACTCATTCTTTGCTTGACGTAAAATTATCTCTATATTTGCCCTAATTGACTTTGCCTCAACCAGGAAGAAATCTCTCATCAGCTCTGTGTAAACAGTTTGGGCCTTTATTGAGCATGTGGGAAGCATTTGTTGCTTGTGTTTTGATTATCTCTTGATTACCTCTTAATTATATTGGCAGCAAATTGTCAAGTAGAAGGTGAATGCTGTGAAGCAGAGGGATAGGATCTGGGGCAGCTAAAGCAAGCTGCAGCTCTTGGAGCCACAGAAGAAATGCAAGAGCTTTATTTTTCCATCTAATTGGAGCAATTGTTTTCAATTGAGAACAGCTGCAGGTCAGGCTGTTGGGAGAGATGTTTCTTAGTGACTGCTCTAATGGAAAGCTTTGCTTGACTCAAACCAGGGTGATTTAAGAACTTCCTGGAGCAGGTAACTAAAATCCACTGTATTGATTATCACCTATGGCCTTATGTCTGCAGACATTCAGAGGAGAAGAAAAAATTGCTTAGCCTATTGATGTTAACACTTGATGGCCACCAGCCATGGAAGGGCAAAAATGCATCTGGAGAGTAAATGAGGTTTTTGTGTGTAAGGAACCCAGTGGGTCGTGCTTTAAGCCCCTGGCCTCTCCCAGTACATAAATTCTTATGGTAAAATGCTCAGAGGGCTGGAACACTCTGCTATGAGGACATGCTACAAGAGTTGGGGCTCTGCAGCCTGGAGAAGAGAAGAGAAGGCTTCCAGGACACCTTAGAGTAGCCTTCCAGTATCTGAAGGGGGCTACAGGAAGGCTGGGGAGGGACTATTGACAAGGTCTTGCAATGACAAGACAAGGGGCAATGGGTTTGAACTGGTTTGTTTGCAGGGAGGGTGGTGAGACACTGGCACGGGTTGCCCAGGGAGGTTGTGGCCTCCCTGGATGTTCAAGGCCAGGTTGGATGAGGCCTTGAGTGACCTGTACTAGTGGGAGGTGTCCCTGCCTATGGCAGGGGGTTGGAACTGGCTGATCCTTGAGGTCCCTTCCAACCTTCCCATTCTATGATTCTCTAAGTGCATGAAGTGTCTATAGATGGAGTAGGGATAATTGTTTCTGGGGTAAAAAATAATTGTTTCACTCTTTTTAGAAGTGTTTTAGGAACTTTGCAGAGCAAGTGTGTTTATTTTAGTTTGGGAGCATTTCAAAGAGGGCTGTGAGTGAATTTTGTTTGCACTGAATCAACCACAACAGGTTCCTTGGCAACTGTGTGTGATTTATGTGCTGTTGTAACTCTGGCACTGAGGCACTGTAAGTCACGAGGCTTTAGCCATTAAATAGTAGGAAAGGTGAGTGGGAGAACAGGAATCTGTAGGTATTTTAGTGTGTGTCCCTTCATCCTTGGGGTGAATCATGTGGAGACAGCCTTTGTGAGCAAGGCTGCCACACAAAACCCGACTCAGAGTTAGACTAATGGAGCCCAAGAGGCTTTCCTCAGCGTGTGTGCAGCAACACAGTGTCTGTGTCGAGGTGAGGGGAAGGAGGAGTGGTGTAGGTGTACCCATGAGCTGTGAGTTGGAGAGCTTGGCAGCAGGAATGCATCTCCCTGAGCCATGATGATGTGACTGGAATGCAGAGGCAGTGAGGGTTTGGGTGCCTGAGAGGTGTGTGCCGAAGGATTACATTTTGGAGCTAATCCAGGACTGAATTAATTTTCTAGTTGAAAAAAAAAAAAAAAGCCATCCACTTCTGCATGAGGACAGAGAGAGTAAGACCTCAGTTCACTCTGCATTCTTGCTGTGTTACAGAGAGGAGCAGTTGCTGTGAACTGCAGCTGGGATCATTGGGGTTTTTTTGCCTTGCTCACATTTTGTTGTGTTTAGACTGCATAAAGAGGACTGTGGCCAACAGGGCAAGAGGAGGAATTCTGCCCCTTGACTCTGCTCTGCTGAGACCCCACCTCAAATACTGCATCCAGTTCTGGTGTTCCCATCATAAGGAGGACGTGGAGGTGCTGGAGAGAGGCCAGAGGAGGCCGCAAAGATGATCCAAGGGCTGGAGCACCTCTGCTGTGAGGGCAGGCTGAAGGGGCTGGGGGTGTTCAGCCTAGAGAAGAGAAGACTCTAGGTGGGCCTTAGAGCTGCCTTCCAATCCCTGAAGGGATCCTACACAAAGGCTGCAGAGGGACTCCTCCTAAGGGTGTCTAGAGACAGGAGAGAAGGGAATGATTTGAAGCTAAGGAAGAGTAGGTTCAGGAAGAAGTTCTTCAGTACAAGGGTGGTGAGACTCTGGAATAGGCTGCCCAGGAAGGCCGTGGCTGCCTTCTTCCTGGTGATGTTGAAGGTGAGGTTAGATGAGGCCTTGAGCAGCTGAATCTAATTCAGAGTGTCCCTGCCCAGGGCAGGAGGTTGGTGTAGATGATCTCTGAGCTCCCTTCCAACCTAAGCCACTCTTATGATTCTGGTTCTGTGTTGGTCAGCCTGACATAGGATGCTAGACTAGACCTTCTCTCTGATTTGGTGTATAGATCCCATATGTTACACTTATAAAAGGGAGTATTTGATACTTGGAAGCCAGTCAGACACACTTGTGTGACAGAATCTGCATTTACCTAGGTACTACTTGTGGATGACTTGTTCTGACTTTTCTTCCTCTCCTACCTTTTTCTCTAGGCAAGCCTGGGACCTCGCAGTTGATATTTGCCTTTCCCAGTTACCTACCATTATAGAGGAAGGCACAGCCTTTAGGGTAAGTTGGATAATGTCTTGAAATGTTGGGTGCTCTTTACCCCACTGAAGCCTCAGTTCAGCACATTGCTTTTGCTTCTTGAGTCCTGAATGGTTCTAGTTTAAGGGTTTTTGTTATGGGATAATTGTGAAGTGTCTGCTCACCTCACTTAGAGAAGTAGACAGAAAATCAGCTCTTAGTTCTTCACTGTTGTATGAGTTGTCTTGGTGTGGAGGAAACTCCCACCAGTAGAAACGAGGCTTGAGACCAGGCTCTTAAAATTCCAGAACACTCAGTCTTGACTAACAATATTGTTACCAAAAGCAACCCAACGGGCCAGGGTGATTTTTGGAAATGAAAAACTTCAGCATGAAAATTATCTCTCAGCAGAGTTATTTCCAAGTAAGCATGAAGGACAGGAAGGACATGGAAGTGTTGGAGCGGGTCCAGAGGAGGCCACAAAGATGCTCACAGGGCTGCAGCAGCTCTGCTATGAGGACAGGCTGAGAGAGTTGGGGCTCTGCAGGCTAGAGAAGAGAAGGCTTCCAGGGGACCGATAGTAGCCTTCCAGGATCTGAAGGGGGCTACAGGAAGGCTGGGGAGGGACTATTGACAAGGTCTTGCAATGCCAGGACAAGGGGCAATGGGTTTAAACTGGCAGAGGGGAGATTTAGACTGGATGTTAGGAGGAAGTTCTTTCCAGTGAGGGTGGTGAGACACTGGCACAGGTTGCCCAGGGAGGTTGTGGCTGCTCCCTCCCTGGAGGTGTTCAAGGCCAGGTTGGATGAGGCCTTGAGTGACCTGTGCTAGTGGGAGGTGTCCCTGCCTATGGCAGGGGGTTGGAACTGGCTGATCCTTGAGGTCCTTTCCAACCTTACCATTCTATGAGAAAGAGGTTGAGAGTATGTCCAAAGAGTTTTCTTCAGCATGGTGTTGTCAGGATGAGTCACTGGGCTTCTTTTTTCTACTTTACTTCCTCTCAGAAAGCAGAAAAGTAAACCTTTTTTTAATATACTACTTGGCTTAAATTCCCCATAGCCAGAATGGATTTTTCTTGATATTTGACATTTCATTAGTAGAAACTCTTAAACATAATCACTGTGCAGTCTCAGCTCCCTGTTCCACCGTGATGCTTCCTCCATGATGCTGCCTCTAATTTCACAGCAGCCTTCTTGCATTTTACCTGTTACCAAACTTCCAAAAAGGTTTTCTGGCTGTGATTGCAGACTCTCTCCAAAGACCCAAGTACAGGAAGGCTGTGGACTTCTTTGAGGGCAAGGGTTGATATAGATGCCCTCAAGCTTTTGTCCTCCCACCCTTTTCTTTCCCTGTGTACTTCAAAATTTCGACAGATCCGATTTTTCCTCTCCTACCTTACATTGATTTATTTTTTGCCCAGGTCTCTAACTACGTCACTGGGTGCTTTTATATTAGTTTTAAACCTCACCTGAGCACTCACTGTTAAGTGAGTTGAATTATTGCACATTTCTGTGCGTTGCAGGGGTGAGAGAAGCAGACACTTGCCAGGGATTAGACAAGAGATCAGCAAATAAGAGAGTTCGTTCTCAACTAGCACTTGAGTCGAGATAGGATGGAAACAATTTGCAAGCAGATTGTCAAGCCTGGCAAATGTAAATTCTTGTCTATTTTGGCTGGAAGTTGAGGTGAGTAGAACTATTAGCCTGCAGTCACAGCTGGGAGCCAGGGTGCTGTGAGTTTCCAAGCTAGGTTGGGCACCAGATACAGAAGAGGACATGAGCCTGCATTTGGGCTCTTCCTTAGCCTTTCCTTTACTATCCAGCCTGACCAGTCCATGTAGGATTGTGCCTGCTCCATAGAGAAGGGCCAGATATTAACCTGTTGAACATCTCTGAGGCACCTACAGGAATATGAAACTTGGCTGTTAGTTTGGGGGGGAGCAGAAAGGGCTTATCTCTACACTGTGACAAATGGCAGGAGCAGAGGGACAGCTGCACACCTCTGATCTATTCCTTGTGTTCTAATCAACGGTTTGCCCTCAAACCTCTTGATTTGTGCCCGACAAGAAGCGCTGTATATCAGAGGAGGTTAGCTGCTACCAGGCAGCAGTAATCTGGGAGGAATTGCTCAGTGCAAGGAGGGGCTCTGGGCGTTGCATTGCTGGGGTTTGTCAGCCTGTTTTGTAGCTGGGCCGGCAGAAGCAGCAATCAGTGTCTGGGGTGGTGAGTCAGAGGATTACCTGCTGCCCGCCGCCCGCCTCGGCTGCGGTGGCTTTAAGAGTCCAGTCTGGCCCTGGATAAAGCAATTGATAATCTCTTCAGGGCTGTTCTGTTTCAGCAGCACGTTATAAACCACGTGCATCTGACTTGTGCTTATTCTCGAGGTGTTCTTTGCTAGGCAGACCCAGGAAATACGATAACCTGATGGAGAATAGCCTGCAGGCTCCCAGCACTCCTGCGGGGAGTTGAGGGGGAACCCTTGGGCTTCTAGTGGGTTTGGGTTGGTTTGCTCTTCCTCCTCCCATCCCTATCCTGCCTCCTTCTCCCTTGATTTCTGTTTCCCTGTAGATTTTGAACGGGAAGCTGCTGAGGTCAGCACTTTCTCATACTTGGCCTACACCTGGAGTGATAGATGGCAGAAGGAGCAGTTCTTCCAGCACTGCTGGGGGATGCTGGTGTGCCCAAGGACAGTCTGAGTGTGCATGGTGGGGCAGAGCATTCTGGGGATAAGTGTCATGTTATTGGCCAGTCCTCACTGGTTGAGGAAGATGAGAGATGCTCTGCATGTTGGAGCAGACTCCAGGGCTGTAACTGTGCTGCAGAATGTCACAGCTCCCCAAGTGAACTTCCTGTTTCAGAGAACCATAGGAAAGGGCTCTCCATGGTCATCTTGTCCAACCCCCCCCTGCAGTGTGCAGGGATATCTCCAACTCGATCAGGCTGCTTAGGTCCCCAGCAAATTTGACCTTGAATGTCTCCAAGGATGGAACCTCCACCACGTCTCTGCCAGTGTGGTGCAGCCCCAGAGGATCACGTCTGGTTTGAGCAGGACCACACATTACATTGTGTGCTTTCCAAAGTGTGTCTTACTTTCTCTGCTTGCATTTGCTGTCCCCTAAACCAGGAGCTTTTATGTCTAGGGGTCCTACAAACCAGTAGCCTTCCCATTTGCTGGATGCCATCCAGATGCATTCTGTAAATCAGCATCTGATTGTAATGTCTTAAGTACGAAGTAGCAAAGTACAGCTGATGAGTATGAGCTGATGTGAGCTTACTCCACCTCTCAGATCTTTAGTAGGGCACCAGTGTGAAGTCTATGAAATAACACAGAACTCTGCATGTTATTTTTCTGCTGATGGAAGTCCCCACTACCAGGATATCTCTAATTAAATGACTGGATTCAATACCTGAAGTGAATTTTCTGATTTTTTTTGTTTGCCTTGTGTGAAGTCCTCATACTTACTGCATTACAGGTGTCAGAAATTATGGCTAGCTTGAATTAAAAACCTGATAAATAGGAGGCAGCTTTTGTACAGCCCAAACCAGCAGGTCTGAATTCCCACTTTGCAAGAGAGGTTTATGACAGCCAGGGAAGACTGAGATGTGGATGGATGTTTTTCACTGTTGTTGAATTGTGTTGCCTGTGTGCTGGGCAGAGGCAGAGCTGAAACTACCTCTGCAGAGAGATAAATCCTCTGCTGTACTACCTGCTTCTCACATGGAAAAGATTAAACAGATTTTTCCTCAGACCTTTTGCAAGACCTTTCCCTGGTTCTCTGCTCTTTTCTTCCCCTTTTTCCCAACCACTTCCAATAGAGACTGGCAACTGGTTTAGAGGAAGCTGCATCTGGTCAGTCTTGGGAAAAGTTTTATACATTAGAAATAATGTGGCCAGCAGGACTGGGAGAGTGATTGTTCCTCTGTACTTGGCACTAGTGAGGCCACACCTCAAATACTGGGTTCAGTTTTGGGCCTTTCAGTCCAAGAAGGATTGAGGTGCTGCAATGTGCCCAGAGAAGGGCAGTGAGGCTGGTGAAGGGTGTGGAGAACAGGGCTGGCGAGGGCTAAGGGAACTGGGGTTGTTCAGCCTGGACAAAGAGGAGTCTGAGAGAAGACCTCATTGCTCTCTACAGCTACCTGGAAGGAGACTGGAGCAAGGTGGGAGTCAGGCTCTTCTCCAAAGGAACAAATGATACAGTGAGAGGAAATGGCCTCAGGTTGTGCCAGGAGAGGTTTAGGTTGGACATGAGGAAAAAATTCTTCTCCAGGAGGACTATTAAGCCCTGCAGTAGGCTGCTCAGAGAATCAGTGCAGTCCTTACTGCTGAAGGGATTGAAAAGCTGTGCAGATGAGGGACATGATTTAGTGGGTTAACAGTTGGACTTGGTGATCTTAAAGGTCTCTTCCAAACAAACTTGAGTCGATTAAACAGAACAGATTTTGGAAGCAGTAACCTGTGTGAGCCAAGACATGAGACACAGGAGGTTCCATGTGACCCTGAGGAAGAATTTTTTCACTATGAGGGTGGCAGAGCACTGGAACCTGTTGCCCAGGGAGGTTGTGGAGTCTCCCTCTCCGGAGATACTCAGTAACTGTCCGGATGCATTCCAGTGTGATCCCGCTCTGGCAGTGGGACTGGACCAGATGAGCTTTCGAGGTCCCTTCCATCCCCTGACGTTCTATGATTCTAAGACCATTTGCTTCCCTGCCTTTTCCTTTTAAACCCACCTTGCATTCCTGTTCTCCCCCTGCAGCACAGCCCCTTCTTCGCAGAGCAGCTGACAGCCTTCCAGGTGTGGCTGACGATGGGCGTGGAGAACCGCAACCCCCCGGAGCAGCTGCCCATCGTGCTGCAGGTGAGCGGCCACGCCGGGGCCGGGCGCTGCCGGGGCCGGGCGCTGCCGGGGCCGGGCGCTGCCGGGGCCGGGCGCTGCCGGGCCTGGCCGGGCCTTGCCGAGCTGCCTCTGTGCCCCTCCTGCCCGCTGGGCGCTGTGCTGCCAGCCAGATGGCAGCTGGCTACAGAAATTATGCAGACTCCTTCAGGATTAATTAGAGCTGATTGTGTGGCTCCCAGACCTGTGCAGATGAAGACAAAGTGATTTGCTTCCTTTGTACCTTCACTCTCCGTTGAACAAAACTTCCTGCTCTAGTCCATTTGCAGCTCCAGCAGTGTCAGGCTCTGCTGCCTCCTCTCTTGCTCTGCATTAGCACAAATTTTTCACAGATTAGTGCATCTTTGTTGTTTTCCCCTGCAGTATCTCCTCCTACATGCCAGCTCTGTCAGGCAGAGACTTTATCTTCTCTCTGTTTTCAGAAAGTGGAAGTTACTGCAGCGTAAATAGTTTGGAAATAGCTTCTTTATCTGTCTGGTACAGCCTGGAGAGTGTTGCCTTTAATGTGATGCTGAAATTTTTCTGCAAGAACATAGAAACAATTCTCTGAAGACCATGCCTGGAAGGAATGTAGAGTTCTGGTAGGCATTTGCTCAGACTAGATAAAGTTCATGTGTATAAAAGAGAAGTAAATCTAGGAGAAACATAGCACCTCGTCCTAAATAATGTTTTATGACAAGCCACATATTACAATTGTCATCTGCTGATGTCCTCTTCTCCCCAGGAGTTTGTATTGACGGAAATATAAACCCTCATCAAGGTAGCTGTGGTCTCTTCTCTAGCAGGCAGCAAAATTTAAAGTCTTCTTGTTTAAAGGAACATGCTTCCTGTCACTTATCCAGGGGTATGTGGTTCCTTTCACTAAACACAAGAAGTGTCCCACTCCCTCTGTTAGCTACCAGTTTGTTTTGTGACTGACAGCACCATCAGTCTCTGTAAGACAAAAATCTTAATTTCCCTGAGCCTCCCAAGCCTTGAGAGACCAGCTGGATGCACAGATGTATGGTTTATCTCCTTCACTGCAATGGGAGAAGGCTTCTCCTCTAGCACTAACTTTGCTGCTTTCCAGTGAGTTACTTGGCACTGGTAGGCTCTGCAGGTAGCTTAACCTTGCAGTGGAATTGAGAGGTCACCTGGCAAAGGAAGCAGCTTTCCTTCCTGGAGCAAAAATGAGCTGGGACAGGGTAATTCTTCTTGAAACCTATTAATTGTATGGTGGAATAGGATTGCTTCACAGGTTTGAGATACTTTGAATTGGAAACCAAGTGGTTAAGAGAGGGAAGAGGAATGCATTTCAGTCCCCTTCTAAGTGTCTTTTTGCTTTGACCCTTGGGAGTGCTTAGACTACACTGCTGTAGCCTAACAAAGGCTGATTCTGTTTTCCCATTTTTCGATGTGCCCCTGAGGAAAGAAGGTGTTTGAGTGCCAGGGCCATGATGCCAGCCATGCAGAGATGGATTTGTCAAGGACAAGGCAATGATCCTTTGTAAATGGCCTTTTAATGGGCTGCAGGAAGTTGCTTTCCGTTGTGAATTCTTGCTGTGCATGGGGCAGGTTGGACACAGGTCGCTTCCTCGTGCAGAGAAGAGAGAAGTCAGCCAAGAGAAGTTAGCACAAGCACAGCCTGAGCAAGGCCAAGCAGCAGATGCTTTGGTCCTTGTCAAGGTGGCTCCTGCCACGCCAGCTCCAGCACACGCAGACCAGAGTGCTGCTTCCTCCTCAGAAGGCCACGAGCAGACCACTGCTTGCAGCCCCCTTCTGCAGTTTGTTGGAGATTGCTACTAAAATGGAGCTTCTTTTCCTTCTAAATTCCTGTTACTTCTAAATTACCCTCCTGTGGCCTGGTTATTCTCTGACTCGCATGTGCTGCCTGTCTTAATGATGGACAAAGGATGCCCCCTCCTGTGGAGGTGTTCAAGGCCAGGTTGGATGAGGGCTTTGAGTAACCTGGTCCAGTGGATTGTGTCCTTGCAGGGGGGTGGAACTAGGTGATCTTTAAGGTCCCTTCCAACCCAAACCATTCTGAGAATCTGTGAAATGGCAGGGAGAGATGTGCAGCACTGTGGGCATACAGTGGCACGCTGTAGCCCTTTCAGAATTACACTAACAATGGATAAATTGTGCAGAGACTCCTATCCAGATCTCCAGAATTTGTGTCAGTTTTGGCTTCAGTTTATTGTGCAGATCAGTTTGGGAAGCAGGACTATAAAAACCTGACAGAGACTGATGGCTTTTGGTTTTGTTTTTGAAAGGAATGAAACAGAGCTCTTAAAATAGGACACAGTTTTGGTTGGGCTAAAGGTTCTTGTGAGATGTGAGGTTGCATCTTCCCTTGGAAATCCATTTGAATTGCATCATTTCCCCCCCACACCCCCAGCTCTGACAGAATTTGTGGCTTTACTTGTTTTCCTCCTGAAGCTTAGGTAAGAGCAGCATTGTCCAATCTGTCAACCTCCCATCATCTGTGTGAGCTCTCTGCACCTAACATGTTCCTGCCTGGTGTTTCAGCTGAGCCCAGCTCAGCTTCCACCATGCCCTGGTTCCTGTCACTGCCTTAGTCTCAGACAGCTGCCCCTGTTATTCCTGTGCTGGGCACCTTTAAAGCACATTTTTTCATCATGCCAAATTCTGTAGTAAGTTTATGGAACAGGCTGGTGCCAACTAGAGCAGGATAACCAAAATCCTTTCTGTCATGACCTGTCCTGAGCAACCTTATTCAGAGGTGAAACAATTAGAGCAGTTAACACATCCTCCTCTCATCTTCTCCTGGACTTTTTCTGCACAACTTCAGTATCAGTCATCCATAGTATGAGGCATGAGCCGAGTAATTTAGTTGTTCTTTGATATTAAACATGAAAAATAATTTAATTTGAATTTGCAGTGTGGAAAAACACCGAGAAGGGGATGGAATTGGGGAGCTAAATCAACAAGCTTGCCCCGAGACCCATGCTGAGGGATGTTCCTCAATTTAAACTGAGGATTAAATATTGCATTCCAATATCTTATGTCTGTTAAGGAGATTAAGCACTGAAAGTCTGCCTGTTAATATTTCACACCAGGGTAGGTATAAGCCAGTAAACTACCACCTCATTATCATTGTCAGACTCTGTTTTAATGAGATTTTTATTAATGACTAATGTGACCTTTTGCCTTCCTCTTAAGTCTCTTGCATCGATTTGCCAAGGAAGGCAAAGCCTCTTTTTCTCCTTCTGAGCTGTTTTGAGGAATGGCAGGATGGGCTTTTTGCTCACCTTTGAATTCTTCCTGCAGATACAGTTGTGTTCCTGCTTCACTGGAGGAAAGGCAGGTGGTAGGATGAGGATATTTGAAATCCATAGGGGCTGCTTGCATCAGGCAGAGCTGTGCTGCATAGGAACTGCTGTGCCTGAGAGGAAAATTGATGGGGAGAACAAGTGGAGCAGTGACGTAGAGGCTGAGGCTAACTCTGCTCCCAGGAAGGTGTTTGCATCTGTCTGCAGGAGCTTCAGGGAAGACAGCCTTAGCAGGAGGGACAAAAACCCACTGCTGACATCTTGGATTGGCTGTTAGGAGCAATGTCTTTCCTGCAAGAGTGGTCAGGCATTGGAACAGCAGAAAAAGACCTGGGGGTGCTGGGTGGCAGCTGCTGAAGATGAGCCAGGGTGTGCCCAAGTGGCCAAGATGGCCACCAGCAGCCTGGGCTGGATCAGCAATGGTGTGGCCAGCAGGAGCAGGGCAGGGATTGTCCTCCTGGACTCAGCACTGGTGAGGCCACACCTTGAGTGCTGGATTTAGTTCTGGGACACAGAGACTGGAGCAGGTCCAGAGAAAGGCAACAAAATTGGGGAAGAATCTGGAGAACAGGGCTGGGGAGGAGCAGCTGAGGGAGCTGGGGGTGTTTAGTGTGGAGAAGAGGAGGCTGAGAGGAAACCTCATTGCTCTCTACAGCTCCCTGAGAGGAGGCTGCAGTGAGTTTGGGGTTGGGCTCTTCTCCCTGATCTCAGGTGATAGAAGGAGAGGAAATGGTCTGAAAGTGTACCAGGAGATGTTTAGGTTGGAGAAAAGGAAACATTTCTTTGCTCTAAGAATGGTCAGGGGCTGGGACAGGTTGCCCAGGGAGGCAGTGGAGTCACCATGCCTGCAGGTGTTCAAAAAACATGTGGATGAGGCACTTAGGGACATGATTCAGTGGGCATGGTGCTGTTAGGCTGACAGTTGGACCTGATGATCTCGGAGGGTTTTTCCAGCTGGATTCTGTGATTCTATGTCCAGTGGGATGGAAGTGTTCAGCACTCAGGGTTTGCCTTGCAGCATTTTCCTCTGGGCCATCAGTTTGTTCAGAGTGACAAAGCAATCCTGAGGGCCTTTACCTTTGCTCTGCAGTCATTTTTGGTCATTACAGTGTCACTGATTGTTGTCCTCCTCCTCTGCAGGTGCTGCTGAGCCAGGTGCATCGGCTACGAGCTCTTGATCTGCTGGGAAGATTTTTGGACCTGGGCCCCTGGGCAGTGAGCTTGGTGTGTGGATGTTGCTAATTGTCTTGTGAAAGTCTTAAGTTCCCTCAGCATAGGCAATAAACAGAAATGAAGATTTATGGAAGGACAATGTGGAAGATAACTCCACAGATTTGACAAATGGCCAGTGGCTTATGTGTGCATGTGTGTGAAATTGGAGCAAGCAGCCCTAAAAGAAAAGTGGTTTGTATTAATCAAAACTTTTTTTTTTTTAAAGAGCTGGAGAGCTGCTGGTTTGCATTGCAACAAAGAGGAGTTCCCTGGGAATAGTGCAGGGTAAAATATGGCGAGGGACAAAGCAGGAGGAAATAACTGGGACAGATAAGAGAGTTTGTCCTGTAAAATAAATAGCAGGAAAACAGCACATATGTTTGTCATCTGTTCTCTCAGCTCACTGACTGCATCATTTTCTTCTCTTCCTTTATCTATTTGGTCTCTGGATTTGATAAGCTCTAATAAGAAGGCAGCAGCTGCCTTCTGCAGTTTGGAAAGTGCCCAACACACTGTGGGCGATAGATAAGAATTGAACAAAGGAGCAGCTTAAAACACTTACAAATGGAGCTATTTGTTGATAAAAGTGGTGAAGATGAACCACCAGCTGGTGATGGTACAGCTCAGTGAGGGGAGGTTTTGGTGGTTTTCTTTACCTTCCTCCCTCATTTCAGCCAAGACTCCTTTCTGCAGCGTGGCCCTCAGCAGTAGGAGGGAAGCGCATTCGAAGCGGTTGTAGAGCTCTGGACTACAAACATAGCTGCAGGTCAGCCACAGCAGCCTTTGACCTTTATGGGCTTTATAAACCTTGCTGGCTTTATCACTGGGTGATGCCTAGCAGCTGCTGCCAGGTTATGTGGGTAGAACCTCTGGGAGCCCAGCACTGCAGGTGCCACCCCTCACCGTGTATCCTCTCTGCTGTGCTTTGAACAGGTTGTCGGCAACCACAGTGGGATTCTCCCAGGATTTCACATTGTGTGGCCTCCCATGAGCTTAAACTCTTAATTCCATGGAAAAGGCTTGGTGAAAAGCCTGTGTAAGGCAAGAGGCCTGCTTAATTTCCAGGGGGAAGGCTGCAATTATTGAGCTTGTTTACTTGTGAGAGCAAACAGCCCCATCTGAGGAGAGCCCAACCTGTCGTGAAGCACAACACTGAGGCTGCAGTGACTCAAACCTGGTGCTAGATGAACTCTGAGTCTGCACGGACCAAATGAGTCTGAAAATACCTGGTGACATCCAAGATTATAACAAGCAATAGATGAGTACCCAGAGATTCCCTTTTTCACTAGGAATGTCTGAAGTTGTGTGCTTGCAGATCCCTCACCAGTGGCACTACATCTCCTGCATCTTCCCCAGGCGCTCGCTTCTGAGCTCTTCACAAGAGTTTGCTCTTCTCTCTGCCTCCCCAGGCCCTGTCTGTTGGCATTTTTCCATATGTCCTGAAGCTACTTCAAAGTTCAGCTCGTGAGCTGAGACCACTCCTTGTCTTCATCTGGGCCAAAATCCTGGCGGTGGACAGTGTGAGTACTTCTGACCTTGGCTGTTTCTTTTGTGTTTCAGCAACAAGACTTTTTGCCTCCCTCCCTGTTTGCTTTATCCACTTGCTTTAGACTTCACAGAATCGCAGACACATGCAGGTTGGCAAAGCCCCTCAGGATCACCAAGTCCAACCTAGAACCCTACTCTACAAGATTCACCTTAAACCACATCCCCAAGCACCACATCCAAACACCTCCAGGCTGGGTGACTCCACCACCTCCCTGGGCAACTCATTCCAGTCCCTGACCACTCTCTCCAGGAAAAACTTGTTCCTAATGTCCAATCTAAACCTCCCCAGCCTCAGCTTGAGGCCATTCCCCCTTGTTCTGTCTCCAATTACCTGTGAGAAGAGACTTGAGGCACTTCAGCAAACACTCCATTGGCTGGACACCTCCTTAATTTATTACCTTGTATGGAAGCTTCTGGAACTTTAGGAGTGGGAAGCCCCCTGTGAGGTGCTGACACTGCCCAGGTTGGCTGCCCACCTCTTCATACCTGCTCAGTTCTGTTAATGCTGCAATGACACATGAATATCTCACAGTTCCTTATTTCTTCTTTGCTTCTGGGGTGTGCTCACCCTAGGTGAAAGGCATCAGATCTCACTGGTAACAGCTTTATTGGGGGGGGATTATTGCTTTGATTGCTGAAGGGGCTTCAAATGCACTTCTCTTCTGTCATGTATTCCTAGGTGAGGACATATTTGCACACACTGATGCTTTCCCTCAGTTTGTTCACTTTAGGTTGTGATGAACTTGTTTTGTTTGAGGCCATTCCTGTCAGCACAGGCTGTTTGGTAGTCTTCAGACACTGAATTTTCTAGAATAAAAGTAATTTTTGATGACTTTAACTTAAAGGTCCTGATGCACATGCTGATGTTTTAAAGGTAGCTGGCACAGAGGTACTTACCCTTGCACAAGGCAGGAGTACCCTGGCATGGATCCATGCTTCTAATCCTCTCTATAATATTTTGCCACCTTTCAGGGGGAGGTTTAAAAACAACCCTGATTTTTAAAGATGGCCTTAGCCAGAGCTCTGGTTTCTGGGGTTTAAAATACATAATTAAGCAGGTAAATTTGTATAGGCCAGCAGGGCAAGGGAGGGGATTCTGCCCCTTTGCTCTGCTCTCCTGAGACCCCACCTGGAGTCCTGAGTGCAGTTCTGGAGCCCCCAGCACAGGAAGGACATGGAAGTGTTGGAGCAGGTCCAGAGGAGGCCATGGAGATGCTGAGAGGGCTGCAGCAGCTCTGCTGTGAGGACAGGCTGAGAGAGTTGTGGCTCTGCAGCCTGGAGAAGAGAACCTGATAGTAACCTTCCAGTATCTGAAGGGGGCAACAGGAAGGCTGGGGAGGGACTATTGACAAGGGCTTACAATGCCAGGACAAGGGGCAATGGGTTTGAACTGGCAGAGGGGAGATATAGACTGGATGTTAGGAGGAAGTTGTTTGCAGTGAGGGTGGTGAGACACTGGCACAGGTTGCCCAGGGAGGTTGTGGCTGCTCCCTCCCTGGAGGTGTTCAAGGCCAGGTTGGATGAGGCCTTGAGTGACCTGTACTAGTGGGAGGTGTCCCTGCCTATGGCAGGGGGTTGGAACTAGATGATCCTTGAGGTCCCTTCCAACCTTACCATTCTATGATTCTATATATATAACTTTTTGGTTGGTGGGTGCAATTTGTTGAACAATATAGAATGATTAGGAGGTTTATGCACAGTTAATTGTGGGCATGGTTATAAACCAGTCCAAAAATTGTCTGAACTGCTGTAGAAGTTGGAGCTTGCTTATCTGGGAGGTTATTTTTGTTCCATCTCTTCCATATCAGTGTAGAGAATAATACTGAATTTAGTGGAGTTTTTCCTCAGTGTTGATCCAACATTGTCAGGTTCAGTTTTAGAAATATATTTTCATTAACATCCTAAGAGGATTTTAGAAAGCAAAGAAAATGAAAACTATTTGTCTTAAACCTGCTCTCAAGCAGCTTATTTTTGATGCATGCCTCTCCATGGCTGACACTTCTGCCTCAGGTATGATTCAGAGTAGGTTTGGGTATGATTTCCATGGAATGCAGATCATCAGCTGACACCCCCAAGTCCTTCTCCTCCTGACTGTTCTTGAGCCACTCCTCCCCCAGCCTGGATTTGGGCCTAGGATTACCCCAAGCCAAGCAGCTAATGAAAAACTCAGCATGAGCCAGCAGTGGCTGCTTGCAGCCCAGAAGGCAACCACGTCTTGGGATGCTTCCAAAGGAGTGTGACCAGCAGGATGAGGAAGCTGATTCTGCCCCTCTACTCTGCTCTTGCAAGACTCTACCTGGAGCACTGTGTCCAGTTCTGGTGCCCCCAGCACAAGAACAGCATGGAGGTGCTGGAGCAGGTCCAGAAGAAGCCATGAAGGTGATGGAAGGGCTGGAGAACCTCTGTAGGGGCAGGCTGAGGGAGCTGGGGCTCTTCAGCCTGAAGAAAACTCTCAGGGAGACCTTTGAGCAGCCTTCCAGTGACCTGAAGGGGGCCTACAAGAAAGGCAGGAAGGGGCTTTTTAGAAGGGCTTGTAGTGATAGGATGAGAGGGAATGGATTGAAGGTTGAGGAGGGCAGATTTAGACTGGAGCTGCCTGTCTCAGCTTACAATCAGTACAAATACTCAATTCCAGCGTGCCCTGAAGATAATTTGATGAAGGCTCTTACTTGAGGGGTGAGGGTTCCTGACCAACATAGTCCCTCAGGACACCCCTGAGCTGTGTGGCAGTGCTGCTGAATTCCAGGAACTTGTGAGATTTTAGGGATAATTTACAGGGCACATACATTGTATTAAGGAGAAAGAGGAGATCTGTGCTCTGCTCCCTAACCCAGCGCTGGGAGCTCTGTATTTTATGTAAGCTCTGAACTTGCACACCAAGCCTGGAGCTTGTTTTGGTCATGTTGTATTATTATTCACAAGTGTAGCTGCCTATTCCTTGAGGAGGAGGTGTTATGATGCTGGCTTTCCATATTCTTCACAGGATCTAAGCAGGGAGGGCTTGAGCAAGCCTGCAGGCTTTGTAGCAGTCGCCTCCCTCCCTGGAGCCTCAGGTGTTTGGGTAACAGTGGCAGCACAGTAAATGTGGTGTGAAGATGAACAACCTTCTCTTTGCTGGGGTCTGTTTGCCAACATTAGAGCAGAGAGGTTGGGTTTTGTAAGGAACAGAAAGTGCTCACACTGGGAGTGGAAAGGGGGAAGAAAGGAAGCCTGTTCTTTGTGCAGTGTTACACACAAATCAGGAAAGCCTCTCTCGTAGCTGCAGCCTGGCGTCAATCCATTGCCTCTGCTCTTTGGTCTGCCAGAAGCAGCATCTTTACTCCCTTCAGCAATAAAATATTCTCTTGCATCTCTGCCTTGCCACCTCCTCTCCTTTCAACAATTAGTTCCCTCCTTCACCTTCTATGCTGATAAAAAATACATGATGCTGTCTATGGTGTGAGGCATGTGATAGAAGCACAGGCAGGGGAAACTGCTTGCCAAGTCAGGATTTCCTCCCTTAAATGTTCCCTTTCTTAGGGTGTATTCCTTCCATTTGACCCTATTATGTCAGCCTGGGGCCTCAGTTGGTGTGGTAGCAAAACCAGGGTGCACACCATCCCGTTGCTGCTGCTGCAACCCCCAGGGAAACCTGCAGGCTGTGAAACAGTGGAGCTGCTCTGCAGTTGCTGACTACATGTGGTAGGAGATCACACTGCTCCATGCTGCTGTTGTACCCATTTCATGCATGTTAGCACTTGACCAAGCAACACAATGATTCACCTCGTCTGTGCAGCTGAGTTGAAGTCCTCCTGTCAAAATCTGGTCCTGTCTAGGCAGAGGATTGGGTAGAATGTAAAAAGTGGATATGTAAATAATGAGTAATTCCTCCTCCACCCCCCACCTGTGCAGTTACTGGTAATGGCTCAGTGTAAGGCATGTGCCAGGCTTGTTGTTGAGGCAGCCTCCAAGAGTTGTCCTGCTTGTGGAAGGTGCTATGCTAACATTCACAAGACACATACTCCCCCATCCTGGCTGCCAGACTCGATAGAAAATCAGCTCCAGTGGTACAGCAGGAGCTGGGAGGACTGTGCTCTCAAACTGAACCTCAAGGCCAGGTTGGACAAGACCTTGAGCAACTTGATCTAGTGGGAGGTGCCCCTGCTTATGGTGGATTGGGGCTGGAACTAGACCATCTTTAAAGTCCCTTTCTACCCAAACCCTTTAACCATGAGGAGGGGGCTGCTGTGTTTATGGAAGGAAAAACACACACCAGACTCACCCCAAAATATCCCCCACTCTGGATCTTGTGGGTGAGAGTGGGTGGATGGCTGAGTGGAAGGAGGAACCCCAAGAGCATCTGCAGCAGCCTGGCCCATGGGCTTGCAGCCAGGGGTGCCCATGTCCATCTGAACAGGCAGCACAAGCTGCTGCTTGGCTCTTGGTAGCTGAGGTGTGACCATAACGTGCTCTGGAAGCAGAGGTCAGGGCACTTACCCCTGCCTGGGGAATGTTCCAGATCTGATCAAGATTTTACAAGTGGAACACAGTGAGCAGCAATTATCAATGAACCTCACCTATGGTGAACTAATTACCTCACCATGGGATTGGAAATCAAGTGGAGAGCTTTTAGAAGATGTAATCTTAGTTTATTTTTATCCTATTAAATGCACAAACCCAGAAACCAGTTGGATTCCTCCTTAGTTTTGCCTTTGGTGGCTGTTGAAGGCTTAATGTGGGACAGAAAGATGTCAAGTTCAACTCTTTTCTAAGCAGGAGAGAAGAGCTGCAACAGTTGCCCAGGAAGGTCATGGATGCCCCCTGCCTGGAGGTGCTCAGAGCCAGGGTGAATGAGGCATTGAGCAGCCTGTTCTGGTGGGAGGTGTCCCTGCCCATGGTGAGGCTGGAACTCGATGATATTCAAGGTCACTCCCACTCCAAACCATTCTATGAATCTGGTTTTTTTCAGCTGCTGTTTGTGTTGTGGTGGAGAGTTCCATGTTTTAGACCTGCTCAGCCCTGTCAGCCCTTCTTATCTTATAGGAGAGCCCTTCAGCTCTCCTGTGAGGACAGGCTGAGAGAGTTGGGGCTCTGCAGCCTGGAGAAGAGAAGGCTTCCAGGAGACCTTAGAGTAGCCTTCCAGTATCTGAAGGGGGTTACAGGAAGGCTGGGGAGGGACTATTGACAAGGGCTTGCAATGCCAGGACAAGGGGCAATGGGTTTGAACTGGCAGAGGGGAGATTTAGACTGGATGTTAGGAGGAAGTTCTTTGCAGTGAGGGTGGTGAGACACTGGCACAGGTTGCCCAGGGAGGTTGTGGCTGCTCCCTCCCTGGAGGTGTTCAAGGCCAGGTTGGATGAGGCCTTGAGTGACCTGTACTAGTGGGAGGTGTCCCTGCCTATGGCAGGGGGTTGGAACTGGCTGATCCTTGAGGTCCCTTCCAACCTTACCATTCTATGATTCTCCTGCAGGGTTGCTGGCTTGTGACTTCAGCAGAGCCTGAGCTTTATTTTGCTTCTCAAATGAAAACAAGATGTGAGAAAAATGATTAAGACATTAAATACTCAGCTGTCCTTGGAGGAAAATGTATTTTTCTGTTACTGTTCTCATTATGTTTTTCTCTGTCTCTTATTTTTCAGTCATGCCAAGCTGACCTTGTGAAGGACAATGGCCACAAGTATTTCCTCTCAGTTCTGGCAGATCCTTATATGCCAGTAAGGAGAAGTCATCTTTATTAAGACTCCTCTAGCATTTGCTTAGCTTGTCTTAGTTTAGCTGTTACTGTTCTGATGTGGTTGGTGCCTCCCACCTCCATCTCCTGTGACAGTCGCTGCTCTGCTGGAGAGTCACTGCTGAGCTGTGGAGTTGGTGACCAGAGGAGTTACAAATGCTCCTGCCAAGTTGTGCTCTAGAGACAGCCAAACCAAACAAGGATCTGCAGACTTGTTCTTTCCAGTGAGAGTGGTGAGGCACTGGCACAGGTTGCCCAGGGAGGTTGTGGCTGCTCCCTCCCTGGAGGTGTTCAAGACCAGATTGGATGAGGCCTTGAGTGACCTGTGCTAGTGGGAGGTGTCCCTGCCTATGGCAGGGGGTTGGAACTGGATGATCTTTGAGGTCCCTTCCAACCTTACCATTCTATGATTCTATGATTTAGAGTTCTCTGAGCACAGATCAGTCAGTGGTGACAGTGGGAGCTGGGGGCTGGGGGCTGGGTGCAGAGGCACTGCAAGTTTTGTAATTCTCTCTGCAAAAGGTTTTTGTGCTTTCCTGTAGCAGGTATTTGTCTGCCTTCTCCAGAGGGCTGCACAGGGAGGGGATGGTTTGGAGGGTCATGTTGGCAAGCTGGTGAAGTCTCTCAGGTGTAACTAGTGACAGGGCTGCATGACAAAGAAATTCTGGTTTGCTTTCCCCTCTTTTGTTCTTTCAATGTGATACAAACTGCATTTAGAGTGATCTCCTGTCCCGGAAAGCAGGGGTTGGACTCACTCTCTGACCTCTTTTCTGTATAACCATGAGTTGTGCTTTGTTTTAAGGCTGAGCACAGGACAATGACTGCTTTTATCCTGGCTGTGATTGTTAACAACTACACCACTGGGCAGGTGAGTCCCAACCTCCTCCTGGCTGCTTTTCATCCCCTCCTGCCTCTTCTCTGCATTGTGCCTTTGCTTTGATAAAAGTCTCTTGGCTTGCATTAAAGCGCAGCCCTGAACTGGAAAACTGAAATAAGAGGATTGCTTTACATGATTTTTGTGTGGATTAAATGAAGAATTGAGCTGCAGGTGTGACAAACACAATTATGTACCTGGCACCAGGGAGTGGAGGTTAAGGACACAAGAATCACCCCTGCAGGCAGCCCAGCGATGTGCTGCTGAAGAAATAGCGCCCAGTTCCTGTCAAGAGGAAAGCTGATGGCTCTGCTAAAGTTCTTGGGAAAGGGTATATGGAATGAACCATAAACCTTGGGGCTCTGACAGGTGTAAGGAGTATTGCCAGTGAGGAAAAAAGAGGCTTTAGGCATTACACAAGCATTTCTAGTGCTCAGCTATTTAACTAGCTGTAGCAGGGTGTAGTTGACCTTCCCTTCGTGTGGCTTCCAAGCGGTGTTTTGTAACGCAGTCAGTATCGAACCAGTGAATAATTATTTGCTGTTGATTTCCTGTCTGTTTCAGAAAGAATCTGCTTGCTTTTTTTTTTTTGATGACAAGGTGGGAAACTGTCATCCAAATTAAATTGCATTGATTTGTCTTTTAGGAAGCTTGCCTTCAAGGAAACCTGATTGCTATTTGCCTGGAGCAGCTGAATGATCCACATCCCCTCCTGCGTCAGTGGGTGGCCATTTGTTTAGGCCGTATTTGGCAGAACTTTGACTCAGCCAGGTGGTGTGGTGTGAGGGACAGTGCTCATGAGAAGCTCTACAGTCTCCTCTCGGATCCAATTCCAGAGGTATGTGTCCAGCTTGTTCACAGAATCACAGAAACATCCAGGTTGGAAAAGCCCCTCAGGATCACCATAACCAACCATAACCCTACTCTGCAAGATTCACCTTAAACTGTATCCCCAAGCACCACATCCAAACCATCCTTAAACACATCCAGGGTGGGTGACTCCACCACCTCCCTGGGCAGCTCATTCCAGTGCCTGACCACTCTCTCCCTGAAAAGCTGCTTCTTCATGTCCAATCTAAACCTTCCCAGTCTCAACTTGAGTCCATTCCCCGTTGTTCTGTTTCCAATTACCTGTGAGCAGAGCCCAGCAGCAGCCTCTCCACAATGTCCTTTCAGGTAGCTGTAGACAGCAATGAGGTCTGCCCTCAGCCTCCTCTTTTTCAAACTAACCATCCCCAGCTCCCTCAGTTGCTCCTCATAAGATTTATTCTCCAGGCCCTTCCTCAGCTTTTTTACCCTCCTCTGGACCTGCTCCAGCACCTCCACATCTCTTGTATTGCAGTGCCCAAAACTGAACACAGTACTCAAGGTGTGGCCTCACCAAAGCCTACTCCAAGGGGACAATCACCTCCCTGCTCCTGCTGGCCATAGCTTTTGTAGTACAAGCAAACAGCAGTTGAGTTGTCAGAGTGCACACAGAGGGCTACAGAAATTCTTAACAAACTCAGAGTGTCTTCAAGAGCTTTACAAGTGAGTCTGGTTCAAAGATCTTCAAGGTGCTGCAAGTCGTAGAAGCCCTAGAGAAATAACCAAAGAAATGCAGGGGAGTTCCTACAGCCCCAGAGCCCTGGGATGCTGGCACCCAAGTTAGGAAACTCCACTTTTTGTGCTTCCTTGCTGAAGCCTGTTGAAAATGCAGTCCCCAGACGCTGTGTGTCACAAAACACCCTCTAGACTTTTTGTCCAACTACAAAAACTTCTCCTCCTGCTATGTGTGAAAACACATCTTCAAGTGAGTGTATTTTACCTTTGTGACAAACTCTCCAAGAGGGAAGTGGTTCTGGTGCAGAGCCTGGCAGTGATTGACAGAACCTGTCAGACCCCAGTGAAGTGACATTGCGTGTGGGAGAAGTGAGCCTGGAGATAAACACCACTGCTAACGTGCAGCGATTGAAGATCAGATTCCCCCTTTGCATTCAGTCTTTCTGTCCTGCATTCTCCACCTTCCTTCTCTGACCCAATCTTGCCCACCCTGTGTGAGCAGTATTTGTGCTTTGGCCAGGTTCACTGTCCCTCTGCACACCCAGCCACAGTCTTGAGAAGCTGGAGGGAGCATTTCTACTTGCGAAGCACATCCTGCAGTTGCTGATGGTGACTTATCCCCCTTGTTTGCTGTCCCTGCCAAAACAAGCTGTAAGGTTACCAAGTCATCTGATCCCTCTGTTCCCTGTGTGATCTGGCAAAGTCTACCCTCATTTGAGCTGCTGTCTTTTCTGCTTTCCATCATCCTCTACCTCTGTGTAAGCCCTTCTCTGAAGACTGGAGTTCAGCACTCTTATTAAAGAGATTCACATCCCAGCTGTAACTCCCTCTGTACCTTATTCTTCTTAATTAATATTCTAGGCACCATCAACTGAAAAAAATCACCCATGGGAAGGTCACCATGTATTCTGGGGAAATTAAATATGCTCCTCAATCTCTGAATACTTAAAACTCAGTGCTTTGCTGAACCTGTTTTGGTTTTTACTCTCTGTGGGCTTCCCTTTAACCCTCACTCCTTATGTGATGCAGGAGCCCAGGTTTCCAGGATTCCATTTGTGGGGATAAAAAAACCAAATGCCTGTCAGCAAATGCAAACTGGAAAAAAAAGGAAAATCTTAACCACAGGATCATACAATGGTTTGGGTTGGAAGGGACCTCTAAAGATCAACTAGTCCAACCCCCTCTGCAGTAAGCTGGGAAGTCCTTGACTAGATCAGGTTGTCCAGAGCCCTACCAAACCTGATCTTGAATATCTCCAGGAATGGGGCCTGAACCAACTCCCTGGGCAACTTATTCCAGTGCTCCACCACCCTTGTGCTAAAGAACTTGTTCCTAACATCCAATCTAAATCTGCTCTGCTCTAGTTTGAAACCATTGCCCTTTGTCCTGTCACTGCAGGCCTTTGTCAATAGTCCTTTCTCCATCCTTCTTGCAGACCCCCTTCAAGTACTGGAAGGTCACTGTTAGGTCTCCCTGGAGCCTTCATTTCTCCAGGCTGACCAACCCCAGCTCCCTCTGCCTGTCCTTGCAGGAGAGGTGCTGCAGCCCCCCGATGGTTTTGTGTCTCGCAGGTTCGCTGCGCCGCAGTCTTTGCGCTGGGAACCTTCGTGGGCAACTCAGCTGAGCGCACAGATCACTCCACCACCATCGATCACAACGTAGCCATGATGCTGGCACAGCTCATCAACGATGGCAGCCCCATGGTTAGAAAGGTAGGGAAGGGCTGTGGGGTGGGGGCTTGGTGGACTCATGTGGATGAGCTCAGCACCATGCCTCAGCAGAGTGTGCATTACTGAATAGGCTCTCCAGCGACTCTGCCTGTTTGGGAGTGTCTGTTTCGTGGTGAAGTCACAGAACCATCCAGGTTGGCAAAACCCCTCAGGATCACCTAGAACCCTACTCTACAAGATTCACCTTAAACCATATCCCCAAGCACAACCTAGAACCCTACTCTACAAGATTCACCTTAAACCATATCCCCAAACACAACCTAGAACCCTACTCTACAAGATTCACCTTAAACCATATCCCCAAGCACCACATCCAAACAACCCTTAAACATATCCACCACCTCCCTGGGCAGCTCATTCCAATCCCTGACCACTGTCTCCCTGAAAAATTTCTTCCTGATGTCCAATCTAAACCTCCCCAGCCTCAGCTTGAAGCCATTCCCCCTTGTTCTGTCTCCAGTTACCTGTGGGAAGAGGCACAGCAGCAGCCTCTCCACAACGTCCCTTCAGGTAACTGTAGACAGCAATGAGATCTCCCTTCAGCCTCTTCTTCCTCACGCTGACCATCCTCTTCTTCCTCACACTGACCATCCCCAGCTCCCTCAGTTGCTCCTCATAAGATTTATTCTCCAGGCCCTTCCCCAACTTTGTTGCACCTCCACATCTGTGCTGTTGTTGCACCTCCACATCTGTGCTGTATTGTGGTGCCCAAAACTGGACACAGTGCTTGAGGCCTCACCAAAGCCAAGTCCAAGGGGACAGTCAGCTCCCAACTCCTGCTGGCCACAGCTTTTTTAATACAAGCCAGGATGCCTTTGGCTTCTCACTTCAGTTCCTGGCGAGCAGCGGTGCGCAGAGATGGCATCACCGACGGAACTGCAGCCCTGAGCTGCTGCTGGGGCTGAGGGCTCGGTGCTGAGCCTCCCACTGCCTGCTCAGGGATCGTGTGGGGAAGCCTTCTGGGATGCTCTTTGATCCAACTGCCCTTTTGGAAAGCACACATTGCAACATTTCATTTACTCTGCAGCAGGAGGAGTCTGCTGGCAGGAATAATCCAAGTAAAATAGTGTCAGAGTGGCTGGGTGAAGTTTGTTGTTCAGATCATAGAATGGTAAGGTTGGAAGGGACCTCAAGGATCATCCAGTTCCAACGCCCTGCCATAGGCAGGGACCCCTCCCACTAGTACAGGTTACTCAAGGCCTCCTCCAGCCTGGCCTTGAACACCTCCAGGGAGGGAGCAGCCACAACCTCCCTGGGCAACCTGTGCCAGTGTCTCACCACCCTCACTGCAAACAACTTCCTCCCAACATCCAGTCTAAATCTCCCCTCTGCCAGTTCAAACCCATTGCCCCTTGTCCTGTCACTGCAAGACCTTGTCAATATTCCCTCCCCAGCCTTCCTGTAGCCCCCTTCAGATACTGGAAGGCTACTATCAGGTCTCCTGGGAGCCTTCTCTTCTCCAGGCTGCAGAGCCCCAACTCTCTCAGTCTGTCCTCACAGGAGAGCTGCTGCAGCCCTCTGAGCATCTTTGTGGCCTCCTCTGGACCCGCTCCAACACTTCCATGTCCTTCCTGTGCTGAGGGTTCCAGAACTGCACACAGTACTCCAGGTGGGGTCTGACAAGAGCAGAGTAAAGGGGCAGAATCACCTCCCTTGCAGCAAAATGATGCTGCTACTGCTCGAGCTGTGGACCTCTGATTTTAGCACATGGGAAGGTCTGAAACAGGAGTCACCATCTCAGGGGGTTGTAGGGATTTTTATGTCCTGGTTTTTTGATGTAAATTGAATGTGAAGACAGGGATAAAGGAGGAGCAATTACACTGAATTCTTTTTCAGGTGCATGAATCACTGAGAATTCTTCTTGGGTTGCTCTTCTGTTGATTACTGTTTTGATCATGATATTTTACATTACAGGACCTCAGGGTTTAAGTGAAATAGCAACATACTGCCAGAAACATGAGTGTGTGGCAGTCCTAGGGGAGGAAGAGGAGAAAGGAATAAGAGTGCTTGGAGAGAGAACTTGAGAGCTCTGTTCAGTACCAAGATCTCACTGTGGGTTTAGAAAGCACAGGGACAGATGATAGACAAAGGAATTCTTCAGGTTTTGGAGAATTACAATTTCTGGTCCACTATTGCACATCAGTTGTGCATTAAGGACTTTGTGACACTCTGGCTTGTTCTTGATGGGTGTACTTAGATGTCCTAATGCTTATGTTTACTTAATCTGGGACATCAACACCCTGACAGTTGTCACCAGTATTGTGAGGATTAATTTTTGTTGTCTTCTTTAGTCAGTTTAATTCAAGGGAGAATTGCATGTCACACTGGATGCTGTTAGAGATTCATAAATCTCTCTTTTGGAGATTAGTCCCCTGAGCAGAGAACAGCAGCCCAAACCAGCTCCCCACCTCTCCTGTTTGCTGTTTCCAAAGGCCTTGAGCAAGTGATACCTAAATGAAGGTCTGGACCTTACCTTCCCTACCCCCCCTTCAGTAATTCAGGTCCTCAAGTTGCAGCTATGAGAATCACAGAAGGTTAAGGGTTGGGAGTGACCTCAAAAGATGCTTGAGTCCAACCCCCCTTTCAGAGGAGGATCACCTAGAGTAGTCAGAGTGAACAGACTGATGATCCCTTGGGGGTAGGCACCACTGTTCTCATGTTAGCTGCTGACACTGCAGGTCAGCACAAGCCTGCTTCAGCACAGGATTCAAGCACCAGAACTCTTCCTGGAAGAGCTGAGCCATGTCCCTAGGGACCTCTTGTCAGATTCTGTTTCCTTTGGCTCAGAGCAGCTGTAGGACAGGCTGTAGGATGAGAAGTCTGCTCCATGCATATGTGTACAGCACAGGAAGAGGGTCAGACTGTGCCAGAGAGGGCTGAGGACACCAATCCCCACACTCACTGCTGCTCTGCAGGAAACACTGCTTGGGGGCCAGAATGCTGCATGGGGACTTTGAGCAACCTGGTCTAGTAGGAGGTGTCCCTACTCATGGAATCATAGAATCATAGAATGGTAAGGTTGGAAGGGACCTCAAGGATCATCTAGTTCCAACCCCCTGCCATACGCAGGGACACCTCCCACTAGTACAGGTTACTCAAGGCCTCATCCAATCTGGCCTTGAACACATCCAGGGAGGGAGCATCCACAACCTCCCTGGGCAACCTGTTCCAGTGCCTCACCACCCTTACTGTAAAGAACTTCCTCCTAACATCTAGTCTAAATCTCCCCTCTGCCAGTTTAAGCCCATTGCCCCTTGTCCTGTCATTGCAGGACCTTGTAAATAATCCTTCCCCAGCCTTCCTGTAGGCCCCCTTCAGATACTGGAAGGCTACTATCAGGTCCCCTCGAAGCCTTCTCTTCTCCAGGCTGATGAGCCCCAACTCCCTCAGCCTGTCCTCATAGGAGAGCTGCTCCAGCCCTCATGGAAGGGGGTTGGAACTAGATAATCTTTTAAGTTCCCTTCCAACCCTGACTGTGTTATTCTGTTTCCCTTTGAGCTTTTGTTTCTGACCTACATAAGCATCAGGTGCCTGTTTCTTCTGCTCTGCCCACAGGAGCTGGTGGTGGCTCTAAGTCACTTGGTGGTTCAGTATGAGAGCAATTTCTGCACTGTTGCCTTGCAGTTCATGGAAGAAGAGAAGAATTACCCTCTCCCTTCTCCTGCTGCCACAGGTGGGTGTTTGTGTGGGCAGGAAATGTATAGCCTGAGAGTGCTCAGGAACTTGTATTTAAGGAGTTTGCCCAACAGGATGAAATCCTTGCTGGCAGTGATTAATCAAACAGCTCTGTTGCTGCGAAGCTGAGTGACATGGTGGGCAGCTCCAAGGGCTCTTTATCACTGTAATATCACTGGAGAAAAGCATCCTCCACTGGGTCTCCACCTAAAACACAGCTATAGCTCTCCAGCAAGTTGCAGAGCCTGACCACCCTGTCAAATTCAAAGGCATTCCCTTCAGGTCAGGGCTGAAGTCTGTTTGTCAATGCAGTGCGCAGGCTTCCCCTTCAAGAAATACCTGAAATTTCAGTGTCATGTTGACCTGAGGAGAAACCTCCCCACAGAACAACAAACCAACCATCCTCTGTAAAGCAGCAGGCATGAAGCAGTGAAGAGCTTCATGCTCTCTTTTCTGGTCCCATCCCTTTTGTTGTGTCTGTTGCTGTATGTGAGGAGTGAAAAGCCCTAAGTGAAGTTGTTGCTAACCTCATCTTTTCTTTAGATATTAAGGACATTGGAAATCTTGAAGGATAATGGGACTGTTGCAATGGAAACTCGGGAGACAAAAACATCTGCTTGTCTCTGCAATGAGTAGTTTAATCTCCCTATTGCCTGAATAAATAAATCATATTGGAAAAGAAACTTCTCCCCATTTGTCCTTTTTTTTTGCTGCAGGAAATAAACATTGCCTGCAGTTTATACAGAGCTTTTCTTTATCTAAAAGAATCCTGAAGTATTTATAAGTAGGATGCACTGGAAACATTGGCCCCAGCACCATCATGCAGCTGCCTCTGCAGTGAAATAAAACAACTGTTCTGAAACCCCTGGTGCTGTGTGTGCATTCAGGCATGAAAAACAGGAAGGTTTGAGAGATCAGAAATAAGGGAGGTTGTGGATGAAATAAAAGGTGAAACCAGGTCTGAAATTTGGTCAGGAAGCCTGAATTTTCATAACTCTTTATAATGAGAAATTTTAGTGGTTTTTTTAATGAGCAGAAGCAGACAGCAGCCTGCAAATGCTGCTTATTAAACGGTGTCTGCTGTAGCAGTGTGTCCTAGCACAGTGTCTGGGCAGTGGCCCAGCAGTGACCTGGAGAGAGGAGCCATTGTAGTCTTCAGGCACTGGTGAGGCTCAGCTCACCTGGTTTTACTGGAGCCAACAAAGTCATAGAATCATAAAATGGTTTGGGCTGGGAGGGACCTCTAAAGGTCATCTAGTCCAACCCCCTGCAGTCAGCAGGGACATCCTCCACTGCATCAGCTTGCTCAGAGCCTTGTTCAGTCTGACCTTGAATAGCTCCAGGGATGGGGCCTCAGCTACTTCCTTGGGCAACCTGTTCCAGTGTTCTACCAGCCTCATGGTGTCTGCTCTTCTCTCCTCTCATTTCAAACCATTGCCCTCATCCTGTTACTGCAGGTCTTTGGAAAGCCTCTGCAGCTTTCCTGTAGCCCCCTTCAGGTACTGGCAGACTGCTGTCCCTCTGTGATGCATCACACTGGTTCCAAAACTACCTCTGCCTCTGGCTTCTGCTTCAACATGCCATAACTCTGCTGATAACCTAAGACACACCTCAACGTCTGAGACACTTGGTCCTTGCTGCTCCTGTGCTCCGAGGCTGCTCTCTCATAGCCCCTTCTGGCTTAGCTGCACAGACAATGACTGAATTCTGCTCATACTGGTTACATATTTGCTGGCAAACAGCTGAAAGGCTGTGATTGCTTTTTTGTTACATCTGTAATTGCTACTTTTTGCATCCACAGAGGGGGGCAGTTTGACACCGGTGCGAGATGGTCCTTGTACACCCAGGCTGCGATCTGTCAGCTCCTACGGCAACATCCGAGCAGTTACCACAGCCAGGAACCTCAACAAGTCCTTGCAGAACCTCAGCCTGAATGAAGAATGTAAGAAAGATTTCAGAATTATTTAGTTGTATTTTTTTTCCTCTAACTCCTCTTTACCTCCCTTCTTGCAAGCTGGGAAATAACCACCACCATGAGCCAAAACTTACACTTCAGCCCAGGTTATCCAGCGGCCAGCTCCGAGGGCTCAGATAAGAATCCCCCTCATAATTAGTTTCAATATTCTGGTTGTTAGTATTGATTTTTCTGAGTGTTTGAAGACCAAATTGGTGCCTCTCACCTTCCTAGCAGCACATGGATTTTTTTTTTTTTAACTGAATCTTTTCAACCCCCTTGCTACCTGCTCTAAGTATTTAAAGTGGGACGTTATGGGTTTGCCTAGGCCTTCACTGAGTGTTGCAGGCTGCTGTGCCTGGCTAAAAGAAAAAAATCTTCTCTCATCAGTTCTTGTTTCAGCATCTTTTCTTTTGGTAGCTGGAAGCTCTGTTGCATTTTCTCCTGGGAACCTCAGCACCAGCAGCAGTGCCAGCAGCACCTTGGGCAGCCCTGAGAATGAGGAGTACATCCTGTCCTTCGAGACTATTGACAAGATGAGACGAGTCAGCTCTTACTCTTCTCTCAATTCACTAATAGGTGAGTGGAACTCTCCTGCTCTTCCTTTGGGGTCCTCTTCCTTCACATGCTTCCACTGGCATTTGTGGAAAGTTTGGATCTTGGCTCGTGTTGGATCTTACTGCAACAAAGCCTGTCGTAGCACTAGAGGTGCTGCCCTTGTGTTGGGCTGGCTGCCTGCAGAGCAGAGTTTCTCCTGCTCTGATGGAAGGACTGAGAATGAGAAGTGTTGGCTCAAGTGGAGAAGAGAAGGCTTCAAGGAGACCTTAGAGTAGCCTTCCAGCATCTGAAGGGGGCTACAGGAAGGCTGGGGAGGGACTATTGGCAAGGTCTTGTAATGCCAGGACAAGAGGCAATGGCTTTGAACTGGCAGAGGGAGACTGAGACTGGATGTTAGGAGGAAGTTGTTTGCAGTGAGGGTGGTGAGACACTGGCACAGGTTGCCCATGGAGGTTGTGGCTGCTCCTTCCCTGGAGGTGTGCAAGGCCAAGCTGGATGAGGCCTTGAGTGACCTGTACTAGTGGGAGGTGTCCCTGCCTATGGCAGGGGGTTGGAACAAGATGATCCTTGAGGTCCCTTCCAACCCTTCCATTCTGTGATTCTAAGTGGCATGCCTCAGTGCAATGGACAGCAATCCTGTTGATAAGGTTGGAAGGGACAACTTCCTGCTAACATCCAGAAGAAGCAATTCCAAACTGTGTCTTAAAAGCAAAAGGAGAGTTTCATAGACATCTGCTGCTGTGCAAACAGTTCCATGCCTGACCCTGCTGCTTCCAGTCCCCTCTGACATCCCTAACAGCACTGAACTTTTTAATGCCACTCCACAGTCCTTTTCTCTCCCAGCTTCTGACTCTCTGGGTAATGTGCAAAGCTCTGCAGAGCAAAGTGCCAGGGCACAGAAGGAAGGGAAATTTGCTTTGTATTTATGCAGCACGTGGCTGGTTGGTGTGTGATGGATTATTTGCATTTCTTTTATAGAACAATACTGGAGTGTTTATACTGAGCTAGTTCAGCTCAGTTGGTTTGCAGTAATTTCCCCAGTCATGCCTGACTGCTACAATAGCATTGCTTTGAAACTTCAGGAGGAGAGATTTAGGCTGGATATTAGAAAGACATTCTTTACATTAAAGGTGGTGAGACACTGGAACAGGTTGCCTAGAGAGGTCACAGTGCCCCTTCCCTGCAGGTGTTCAAGACCAAGTTAGATGAGACCTTGAGCAACCCAGGCTAGGGGAAGGTGTCCCTGCCTGTGGCAAGGGGGTTGGGACTCAATGACCTTTAAGGTCCCTTCCAACCCAAACCATTCTGTGAATCTGTGAACAAATCTATGAACTAGCTGTAGATTTTTCAAACCATCTAAACTATTTGGGGATGATAACACAGACATTTCATGAGACCCTGCCTGGAGTGCTGTGTCCAGTTTTGGTGCCTCCAGCATAAAAGGGATATGCAGCTGCTGGTGCTGGTCCAGAGGAGGCCACAAAGATAATTAGAGGGCTGAAGAACCTCCCCTATGGGGAGAGGCTGTGAGAGTTTGGGCTGTTCAGCTTGGAGTAAAAAAGGCACTAGGAGGACCTTATAGCAGCCTTCCAGTACCTGAAAGGGGCCTACAAGAAAGCTAAAAGGGTCTTTTTACAAGGGTTTGTAGTAATAGGATGAGAGGGAATGGACTGAAGGTTGAGGAGGGCAGATATAGACTGGAGATTAGGAAGAAATTCTTTCCAGTGAGGGTGGTGAGGCACTGCAACAGGTTGCCCAAAGGAGGTCATGGATGCTCCCTCCCTGGAGGTGTTTAAGGCCAGGTTGAATGAGGCTTTGAGCAGCCTGGGCTAGTGAAAGGTGTCCCTGCTCATGGCATGGGGGTTGGAACTGGATGATCTTTTCCAGCCTGAACCATGCTGTGAATCCCTGAACATGCAGAAGGACCCAGCTTTTGGAACAGCCTCCTCCTGTGCAGCAGAGAAATGCTAGGTGAAGTCACTGCATTTTCCTTGTAGTCAGTAAATGTGCCCATAGTTTTCAAAAATCAGTAGGGGAAAAATAAAAGGTGAAGTAACTCAGAGAGTTAGCAGCTACCTGAGTGCTAGACTTACCTCGAGTGAAGGAATGGTTTACTCTACTCTGTGTTTTCTCAGAGTGATGGGGATTTGGCTATCCTGAACTGAAATAATGGTGTTCANAGTGTGGCCAGCAGGAGCAGGGAGCTCATTCTCCCCCTGCACTCTGCACTGCTTAGGCCACACCTTGAGTCCTGTGTCCAGTTCTGGGCCCCTCCATTGAAGAAGGACATTGAGGTGCTTGAGTGTGTCCAGAGAAGGGCAACGAGGCTGGGGAGAGGCCTGGAGCACAGCCCTATGGAGAGAGGCTGAGGGAGCTGGGATTGGTTAGCCTGGAGAAGAGGAGGCTCAGGGGAGACCTTCTTGCTGTCTCCAGCTACCTGAAGGGTGGTTGTGGCCAGGAGGAGGTTGCTTTCTTCTCTCAGGCAAGCAGCAGCAGAACAAGAGGACACAGTCTCAAGCTGTGCCAGGGGAAGTTTAGGCTGGAGGTGAGGAGAAAGTTGTTGCCTGAGAGAGTCATTGACTGCTGGAATGGGCTGCCCAGGGAGGTGGTGGAGTCAGCATCCCTGGAGGTGTTCAAGGCAGGTTTGGACGTGGCACTTGGTGCCATGGTCTGGTGTTGAGGGCTGTGGTGATGGCTTGGACTTGATGAGCTTTGAGGTCTCTTCCAACCTTGGTGATACTGTGAGACTGTGAAAGATTCTGGGCTTGTAAATCCTAAGCCCCTGTGACATTTAAAATCTTGTGTTCCTTAGAAACATGAGCAATTAATTTGCTTTTGATTGTAGGTAATAAAATTGGATCTAATGAAAAATGACAGGAAGGGTAGGGAATGTCTCTCCGCCTTAAGCTAGGAGCTGAGGTTTCCCCTTTCCACTGGTGCACACTGGATTCTGCCTGATGGCTTGAGCATGCTCAAGGGCTTTACAGTGCAGCTGGAAAAGAATCCAGAGGTGAGCTGGAGATGAGTGAAGGAGACCTAGGGAAACAAAAAGAGCAGTTCTCCAAAGCCTCCCTCATTCCTATTCACTCGGAGGAGCTCATATCCAGCTGGAAACGACAGAGCTTATAGAAGTGTTTAAAATTCATAACTCACACAGAATCCCATTACCTCCAGCATTTGGCTGCTGAAAGCCAGGCTTTTTTCATTTCTCCTGAAGAATCACCATCTTCCAGGCTGCTCTCTTCTGCTCCCCAAGGAAAGAGATTTCAAAATGCCATCAGCTTCAGCCTCCCTCAGTTAGCGCTGCAGCTGCCGCACAACCAGCCTGGGCTCGCATAACGCCTTGGAAGTTTTGGTGGGCAATAAAATACTGCAATACAGCTAGCAAGAGTGAGGTGCCTTGGAGAGGAGTCCACCTGGGTGAGAGACTTGTCTTGACTTGAAGTCAAGTGTGCCCAGGTGGGCAGGAGAGCCAATGGCATCCTGGCCTGGATCAGGAGCAGTGTGGCCAGCAGGAGCTGGGAGGTTATTCTGCCCCTGTACTCAGCACTGTCAGGCCACACTTTGAGTGCTGTGTCCAGATCTGGGCCTCTCAATTTAAGAGAGGTGTTGAGGTACTGAAAGGTGCCCAGAGAAGGGCAGCAAGGCTGGTGAGGGGCCTGGAGCACAGCCCTGTGAGGAGAGGCTGAGGGAGCTGGGGGTGTGCAGCCTGCAGAAGAGGAGGCTCAGGGCAGAGCTCATTGCTCTCTACAGCTACCTGAAGGGAGGTTGTAGCCAGGTGGGGTTGGGCTCTTCTCCCAGACAACCAGCAAAAGAACAAGGGGACACAGTCTTAAGTTGTGCCAGGGGAGGTCTGGGCTGGATGTTAGGAGGAAGTTCTTGCCAGAGAGAGTGATTGGCATTGGAATGGGCTGCCCAGGGAGCTGGTGGAGTCACTGTCCATGGAGGTGTTGAAGCAAAGCCTGGATGGGGCACATAGTACCATGGTCTGGTTGCATGACTAGGGCTGGATGATAGGTTGGGCTGGATGAGCTTTTCCAATCTGGTTGATTCTATGATTCTATGGATGTTTTTTCCTCCTGCAAATGGTAGAGGAACCCACAAGAA
>VWZE01023661.1:36916-58268 GCA_013396675.1 Eubucco bourcierii | reverse complement strand
TTTCAAACCTATCCCCACTTTTTTTTTTTTTTTTTTTTTAAACTGTACAAAACCCAATTTTTTTTCCTGACATTGTTGTGGCTTATGTTTCATAGTTTCCTCATGAGCATAAATATTTTTTTTTTTTAATGTTTTGGCAGGAAGCCAAAGGAACTAATTATTCTGAATAGTCTAAGGGGAATTATGAAACAAAGAGAAAAATAGGGTTGAATTTATTTTTAAAGTGTGCTTTCTCATGTTTACACTGCTTCTAGATCTATTTTGTTTGGGAGATTTTTTTTTACTGAGTATAAATCTTGATACAGAAAAAAGAACAAACTCCTTTAGCTATCACAAAAACTGAAAAATATTTGGAATGAAGGATTTGGTCAAAAGAGGCATTATTTTTGTTACCCAAAGATGTACAAAGTGGTTACAATTTTTCTTACTCAAATGACAGTATTATTTTCCAAGCCAGGCTGATCTCAGTGGGCAATGAAATGATGACTAACTTAAAATTGATTCTGTTATTCTTTTACTTTCTCCCCATCCCATAGGGACCTGCAATGCCTGGGAATTTGAGAAACTTTTTATTTGTCCCCCTTAGCTAACACTGCCACATAGAATCATAGAATGGTAAGGTTGGAAGGGACCTCAAGGATCATCTAGTTCCAACCCCCTGCCATAGGCACAGACACCTCCCACTAGGACAGCTCACTCAAGGCCTCCTCCAACCTGGCCTTCAACACCTCCAGGGAGGGAGCAGCCACAACCTCTCTGGCCAACCTGTGCCAGTGTCTCACCACCCTCACTGCAAACAACTTCCTCCTAACATCCAGTCTAAATCTCCCCTCTGCCAGTTCAAACCCATTGCCCCTTGTCCTGTCATTACAAGACCTTGTCAATAGTCCCTCCCCAGCCTTCCTGCAGGACCCCTTCAGATCCTGGAAGGCTACTCTAAGGTCTCCTGGAAGCCTTCTCTTCTCCAGCCTGAAAAGCCCAAACTCCTGTAGCTTGTCCTCATAGGAGAGCTGCTGCAGCCCTCTCTGATCATCTTTGTGGCTCTCCTCTGGACCAACTCCAACAGTTCCATGTCCTTCCTGTGCTGAGGGCTCCAGAACAGCACACAGGACTCCAGGTAGAGTCTGACAAGAGCAGAGCAAAGGGGCAGAATCCCCTCCCTTGCCCTGCTGCCCACACTTCTCATAACTTGAGAATCCTCAGTCTTCTGTTTCTTTTATCTCCCTATCCTGTGTATGGTCTGCAGCCTTTGCCACACAGCTTATTAGTTTTTAGGGTAAATGGAGTATCTACCTGTGGGCAAAATGAGCAAGTGAATACACATCCTCTGACTTCTAAAGTCAGTGATTATGCAACCCAGAAACAGCCTATGATCAAAGAGTAAACAGAAATAAATACCACAGCTTAAACAGAAACAGAAGCTAGGCAAAAATGACCCAGACTAATAATGTTGGTCCATTAGCAAAAAATCCCATATCCTTTTCATACATTTTGGGTGGTAGCCAAAAGAAAGTGTAGTCTCTGTCTGCAGACAGGTTCAACTCTAAAATCCCCCAGCACTGAAAAGTTACAAGACTAGCATCTTTTACAGAGTTTTTTTTCCACCCTATCCCCTTCTCTAGTATAAAAAGGTTTGCATTCCTGCTAAATTAAAAAAAAAACTCTGTCCACAATGGAACTCTGGTTCTGTTGCTCCTCGTTTTGATATTCCTTCTTATATGCCGAGACTCAGAAAAAACCTGACCAGATTCTGTGGGTCTTTCTTTTGTGGAGAGACAGTCACTAGCTGATAAGGTTAGACTATCCATTGCATAGCATTCAACACACTTCCTCTTTTGTGTCCCCTCCCTTGTTGTCAGGATAATGTCTGGAGAAGCTGCTGCTGAAATGAAATGTTGGAAAGCTACGAGACTCTGGTGTTTCCATGCAAAAAGAAACAAAATCCAAGGCCCCAACAGCACACCTCCATAATAATTTATGCAGACTTGAAAATCAGTTGCTTCGTTTCTGAGGTAAACAGCATAGTTAACATAGAAGGCAGTCTGGCAATACTGAATTTAAAAAGAAGTGGAAAGCAGAGAATGCCACGGAAGCTCTGACAGGGCTTGAGAGTCTACAGTCAGTGCTTTGCCTGACTAAAACCAGACTCTAACGTATTTTGAGGAGGCAGCCAGCCAGATGGAAAGTAAGGCTAGCATGAGAGCGTTTAATGAGCATCTTTGAGGTAGGGCTCCTGTCCGTACTGACTAGGCTGACACGACCCACCCTCGTAGGCATACACTCTTCTGCGACCTATGCAAATCTGTAACCGCCGTGCTCTCTTCCATAGAGAGCTGTTCTTGGTCCCGACCCACAATGCCGCTGCGGATGGGACCAAGCAGGACTGGCTACAGCGGCGCGTAAGGCGAGCAGCTCCACCCCACCTAATTCCACTCTCTGAGAGACACCCAACGGGACAGCTCTGACAAGAACACAAGGCCCTCTCACGGCCGAGCAGGCGCAAGATGGACTTGTGCTGCCATGAGGGCAGTAATGCGTACAGGACGCGCCTCGACCTCCCGGAGGCCGAGTAATGGTCGGGAACGGGACGCGCCGTACACAGTCACCCCACTCCACCGCCAACGCCACCTAAGCCCCACCCTCCACAGAGCCTCTTCCGGAGCGGCCTTCAACTTCCGCCAATGGGAGCACGGCAGCCTTTGCCACGTGACTCTCCCTCACCTCCGGAGGCGCGTGGGGCGAGAGGGGTGGGGTCGGCGGGAAGCGTCGCGAGAGCGGAGGCGTCCGCCGTGNNGGTGACTGGGGCGGCGGGGCTGGGCCCGGTCCCGGGCTGTTGTGGTGGTGAAATGGCTGCGGGTGCCGGGTGCTGAGAAGGCAGTCAGGTACGGGGTGCCCGCTCTAATTCCTCCTTCCCCCAACCATCCCCCTGCTAGGGGAGTCGAGTGAGCCTGCCGGCCCCGGTTTCACATAGGGCGGTGAGCAGCCGCCCCGTCTGTCAGGCGGGGCTCGCTCCCACAGGTGGTCCGTTCACGGGTAGCAAAGGACGGACGGAGCATCCTCCGTCGCTCCTCTCCGCAGGGAGCCGGCGCTGCTGGCGCTTCCTCAGCGAGCGCTGTGTGGCCTGGGGCAGTGCACCCTGGCGCGGGCGCGGCAGGTTCTCCGCGTACACACCTGAGGGAGGGCGCCGGTGGGCTCCGCACCGCGCGGGACGCATCTGAACCGTAGTACGGAGAGGGGGATCCGGGAGTTAGGGAAAGCAGCGCTCTGACCCCTTGACCCGCGTAGCGGGAGCGGTGGTGCTTGTAGCATCCCTCTTTTTTCCCCGGAACGTCTCCTGGTAGGCGCGGCGGCCTGCGCCAAAGGCCTGCCGGTGGAGCGGCTCAGTGGGAAGTCCAGCGACCCCCTTCTGTTAGGGTTGTCTGCGGTCTAGACTGGAGACTAACTTAATGCCTGTGTTGTTGCGGTTGATGCACGGAGGCTGAATAAGTTCGCGTTACCTTCTGCATTGGTTGGCTTGTGGTTAATGAGCATGAATAAGTTCAACTCATTCTCAACGTTTCTTTTTCTAAAACCGTCTCCTCCATCTCGCTCCCCACAGCCTCCTCTCAATTCCTTTCCCCTTGAGGGAGGAGGGATATGTAATACTGCTCGTTTCCTTTCTCTTCTGAAGGGCTATTTTAAAAGACTGAAGTACATTTCTCTCTTTCCCTCAGTATCCAGTGGTGAAAGAAATACAATAAATTAGAAACTGTAGATCAGGTATTGCAACCCTGATATATTGCAAGAGTGAGATAGGGAGGAAAGAAAAAAGAAAAAAAGTGATTGATCTATCTGAAAAAAAATCTGTGATATTAAAATAAGTAGTAACACAATGCACTATCCATGTTACACTTGAGAAGATTCTTACATTGCTTCATATTTGCAAGATTATTTCAGAATTGTACTGTTAGCCTTTAGTGATGCATACTGACAATATTTATATATTGAGAAATTCAGTGTTTTTAAATTAGGTTGATTCCATTTGCCCAGGGACATTTCTTGGTTGGCAGGACAAGGTGTTTTTTGAGGTCCAGTAATTGAATGATGCCACCTTGGTTGATGTCTTATAATTTCATATCCTTTGGGGATTCTTTAAAATCTTTTGGCAGTTGAAGTAGTGGTGAAAAATCTTAACTCAGTGTGGAAAAATCATAAAATACATTAGGTTATTACCTGTTTTATGTTAATGATTTGATATGGTCTAATCTTTTAAAAAGACCCAACCAAACAAAAAAGCAAACCCCAAAAGTACCTCCTAATCTAAGTATTGTCTGGTGAAATTTCCTCTGAGGGGAAATAAGATCACTTGAGAAAATGCTACTGCTTAGGAAATAAGCCCCCCCAACTAAATGGATTTAATTATAGTCTATACAAAGTAAGCAACATAATGAACTATGGAAACTTAATGCCACAAACCACAGAATCTCAGTTAATGGATATTTCTGGTGCATCGAATAACATTTTTTTTTGCCTCAGGGTATATTTGAGATTCCAAACCCAGGACTTGGGGAGTAATCAGGGAAGTGGTGGTATGATTTTTAGTGATGATGTAAGCAGAGAAAGTGAAGGGTTCTTGAGGAGTTGAAGTTGCCCAGGGAGGTTGTGGATGCTCCCTCCCTGGATGTGTTCAAGGCCAGATTGGATGAGGCCTTGAGTAACCTCTACTAGTGGGAGGTGTCCCTGCCTATGGCAGGGGGTTGGAACTAGATGATCCTTGAGGTCCCTTCCAACCTTACCATTCTATGATTCTATGATTCTATGATTCTATGAAACTTGACATTGGTGTCGTGCTTCTATGTGACAAAAATACAGTGTAAAACCCTTAGAACAAAAGAAGAAAAAGAAGATTCAGCCTCTCATAACTGTCATGAATGCTGACCAACAATTATGTATTACTCCCCCCCCCCTTCTCTTAGTGTGGATGTGTCTGTAGTCAAGACAACTTCTCATTTTATAAGTGGACTTTTTCAAGCCTGCCAACACAATTAGTTAAAGTGCTTTATCATTAGAAATATAGAGAAGGCTCTGTCAGACTGTTGTACCTGCTGTTGCTGTAGGCTTGCTGAATTTGTTTTTCAATAGCAATTATTTTGCTAAGGTTATAAAAGAGTACATATTGTTGTTTTTTAAGGTACTTTTAGATTTCATGTGTGGTACAGTCAACTTGCTAGAGGGCAGGGATGCCATCCAGAGGGACCTGCACAGGCTGGAGAGGTGGGCCCAGGCCAACCTCATGAAATTCAACAAGGCCAAGTGTAAGGTCCTGCACCTGGGTAGGCACAATCCCAAGCACAACTCCAGACTGGGTGGTGAATGGCTGAGAGCAGCCCTGAGGAAAAGGACCTTGGAATCTGAGTTGATGAAAAGCTCAACATGAGCCTGCAGTGTGAGTGCAGCCCAGACAGCAACCGCGTCCTAGGCTGCATCAAGAGAAGTGTGTCCAGCAGGGCAAGGAAGGTGATTCTGCCACTTTACTCTGCTCTCGTCAGACCCCACCTGGAGTACTGTGTGCAGTTCTGGAACCCTCAGCACAGGAAGGACATGGAAGNGTTGTTTGCAGTGAGGATGGTGAGACACTGGCACAGGTTGCCCAGGGAGGTTGTGGCTGCTCCCTCTCTGGAGGTGTTGAAGGCCAGGTTGGAGGAGGCCTTGAGTGACCTGTACTAGTGGGAGGTGTCTGTGCCTATGGCAGGGGGTTGGAACTAGATGCTCCTTGAGGTCCCTTCCAACCTTACCATTCTATGATTCTGTATTTGGAATTAATCTTTTAGAGCTCAGTATTGATTAAACCTGACTTTTGCAAATCATCAGTAAAGTTCTTTTGGCTGCTATAGGTCATTAACTATTTCAGGTCAATGTGTTGAAGACAAATTATTTTCTTCAAAAAATAAGTATTTTATTTAACAGTACTACAAGAAAAATACCTTTTTTTGAAATGTAATTTTAGGTGCACTGTTTTCATCTTCTTGAATTACTGGAAATTTACTAACATACTAGATACAGTTCAGATTTATTGCCTGTATAGCTAGAAATCATGATGTTCTTGTCTGTATTTCACATGTGCACACCTATGCTTCTACAACTATTGAGATTTCTTCAACATGTTATTGCTTTAGGGAAAAAATGATGGATTTTCTTCCTTTATGTCATCTAGTGATTGTCAGCACATGCTGATTTTTGATAAATTTAGGCACAGGCTACATTTATACAAAGAGAATGAATCCATGGCAAGGTTTTTGTTGTGTTCCCATAGCCCGCTTAATTAATACATGTACTCCTTTACCTATATTCAAACAGTATTGCAAAAGCTAAATAAGTGCTTGTTTTATGAGAAAGGTGTTCCTCAGAAAATTACTGACAAAATGGATTTATAGACTCATAGAATAGTTTTGGCTAGAAAGGAACTTAAAAGTCATCTAGTCCACGCCCTGCCCATAACGAGCAGGGACATCTTCAACTAGATGAGGTTACTCAGAGCCCTGTCCCGCCTGACCTTGAACGTTTCCAAGGATGGAGATCTACCACCTCTCCGGGCAACCTGTTATAGTATTTCACTGTTGTAAGTGTCTTGCTTCTATTTACCCTCTTTTAGTTTAAAGTAGTTACACTTTGTCCTATTGCGACAGGACCAGCTCAGAAGTTTGTTCCCATCTTTTATGTAAGCCCTGATTATAATTTGAAAGAACTCAATAAAGTCTACCCAGAGCCTTCTCTTTGTCAGGATGAAAACAGCAACTTTAGTCACAGGAGAGGTTTTCTATCCCTCTGTTCTTTTTGTGGCACTCCTGATACTGCTTCAACAGGTTCATTTATTTTTTTTCTTCTGTGCTGAGGAGTCCAGAGCTGGACACACTTACCGCAGGTGGGGTCTCACCAGAGCAACATAGAGGAGAAGAATTGCCTGTCTTGACCTACTGACTACACTTCATGGTTTTCTGTGCTGAAAGCATGCATTATTGGCCAATGTCAGCTTTTCTTCCACTAGTACTTCAAAGTGCTTTACTGCAGGGCTGCTCTTTATCTCATCAGCCTTCAACCTGTATTGGTACTGCCCTGACCCAGATGCAGGACTTTGCATTTGGTCCTGTTGAACATCACGAGGTTTACATGGGCCCACTTGTCAAGCTTGTCCAGATCCTTCTGGATGACATCCCAGTTCACTTTGTTACCTCGATCTCTTAATTCTTAGCTGCAAGCTTTCAACCTACTCATGGCAGTTCTTCAGAGACACCTCTTTGCAATCTGTCCATTTTGTAACATAGAGAGCAATGCCTCTGTCCCACCTTCCTCACCTGTACCTTCTGGACAACCTATTGCCATTGATAGCCACACTCCAGTCATGGGATTTGTCTCCCAATGGCAACCAAATCATAGCTTTGTAGCAGCACTGTAGCTTGCAGCTCCTCTTGTTTCTTGCTCATATTGTATGTGTTTAAGGTGATCCTACTTGCTAGAAAAGTAGAGGCAGTTAAACTTAGTGGGGATCTTTTTCAACTATTCACACACAGATTTTTTTTTTTCCTTTTGTTTGGATGTCTAACAGTATTTATTCAGAAGAGTAACAGGAGAGTCTTGTTTCTCTTACATCTGACACTTCTGCCATTTATATTTTTTTTTTTCATTTAGAGTAGGAAGAAATTAAATTTTAATAGTCAAATACAATATGCAGAAGTAAAAATTATTTTAGATGCTAGGTTTTATTTATACAAGAATTAAGCTATTTCGAGGCTGTTTTGTTTGTCAATGTTTTCACTTCCTTTCCAGTTAGTTTTAGAGTTTGGATGATTGGGCCATTTTCTTTTGCAAATGGATAATGATTTAAAAAACCCAAACACTTTGAGGTTTTGCTGCCTGGTTGGACAAGTGGAACTACAGAACTGCAGTGCTGTAGGTGGTGGGGAGAACTTGTGTAATTCAAATGCTGAAGCACAGGAGGCAAACAAGACACAATGGTTATGGTTTTAGGTTGTTAAACCAGTACAGTTTCAGTCCAGCATCTTTCAGAGTCTTTGTGGTGTGATTTACAAGTCTTTTGGTTTCATGAGGGTGACACTGTTGATGCTCAGGCCTCTGGAGTTTACTATCTGATATCACAGGGAAGCACTTTGCCTGCTGCCTGAAAGCAGTGTTAACTGTAGACTACTGTATCTGATTAAATACTGTGGGACCCAACATGGTTGTAAAGTCATTTTCATGATGGACTTTATTAAAATTGCTGCAAGGAGTGATCAGTCCAGAAATGCAGAGTGCAAGTAATTAGCATGACTCTATGTGAAAAAAACAGCTTTTCCTGTAGCTTTTCCTGTGATGAGTCTAAGAGTACTTCTCTGATGTGATTAGATTAACAGTGGATTAGCCACTTAAGATTGAGCAGCAGGGAGGAGTGAGGAGGATTTAATTTTCTTGATTCTGTTTCATGGTGGGTTTTTTTTGGTTTTGTTGGTTTTTTGGTTTTTTTTGACAGGAGTGTCAGTAGAAACATCCTTGTTTTCAATCTTCAATCCACAGAAGTTTGCTATGATTCAGGATTTTACATTTATATATAATGCATATAATAAATATGCATATAGTGCATATATAATACATATACCTAACTGCTTCATGGTAATATATTAATTTTCCAAGCCTCAGACATCCAGTTAATCCAGATGCTGTGCTCCCAAGATCAAGGTGTAGCAATTTATTTGAATAAGTGTTACTTTTTTTCAAAGGTTCTAGCAAGTTCATCTCATGAAGGAAAGCAGAAAGGTGGCATGTGAGTGGAGTTCATGTAATAGTAATTTCATGCTATTCTTGAAGAAGTTTTACTTTTCTAGGTGCTGGGATGGGGAGGGGAGAAATGAAGAATATGATTAGTTGATACCATTGCTTATCTTATTTAAATTACCTATACTGAAGAACACACACATGTAAAGATTCCTCTGCTCTGCAAAGGTTAAACAAAAACGTGTACTTGAGCTGAGACTGAGAAAAAGGCGTACAGTTGTGCAGAGGAGACCTACACGCCGTTCTCTTGGTGTTTGTCTTTTATTTTGCAGTCATTTTTACATGTTTAATTTAAGAAGGACATTGAGGTGCTTGAGCGTGTCCAGAGAAGGGCAACGAGGCTGGGGAGAGGCCTGGAGCACAGCCCTATGNTGCTGGAATGGGCTGCCCAGGGAGGTGGTGGAGTCAGCGTCCCTGGAGGTGGTCAAGGTGGGTTTGGACGTGGCACTTGGTGCCATGGTCTGGTCTTGAGGTCTGTGGTGATGGGTTGGACCTGATGATCTTTGAGGTCTCTTCCAACCTTGGTGATACTGTGATGTTTTGTCTTCATACCTGGTTTATTTTGGGTAGTCTAGGAGTTCTCTTTTTCTGACTACATTGTGTGACTATGGGAAAAGATTATTATTATGGGAAAGATTATTATTATGGGAAAACTATTAAAATTTACATAGAATTTAAAACCCAGCATACACTTTTTGTCTTTATTAATACCCTGGATTTATTGCCTGTTTAGAGTTGTAGAATCAACCATGTTGGAGGAGAACTCCAAGAACCAGTCCAACCTATCACCCAGCCCTATCCAATCAACTAGACCATGGCACTAAGTGCCTGATCCAGTCTTTTCTTGAACACCTCCAGGGATGCCAACTCCAACACCTCCCTGAGCAGCCTGTTCCAATGGGAAATGTCTCTCTGAAGAACTTCCTCCTAATATCCATCCTATACCTCCCCTGCTACAACTTGAGACTGTGTCCCCTCAATTCTATTGCTGGTTGCCTGGGAGAAGTGACAGACTCCCCACCTGGCTACAACCTCCATTTAGGTAGCTGTCGACAGCAATGAGTTCATCCCTGAGCTTCCTCTTCTCCAGGCTGTAGACATAAATGGAACAAAATAGACTATCCTTTCTTTTCATTGCTGCTGATTATACAGGGAATCTTTGTAAATTTCTTTTTATACCATTGCTGGTTTTTTTTAATTGTCATTTTTAATTATAGTTAATATATATAAGGATCGTTGACTTGAACAAAAGCTTTTCTGTCCTCCTTTGACAATGTAAGAATGCTGGTAAATACATTTTTGGTCCCTTGTGCTTTGTGGGCAGAGACAGGATTGCCCAGAGTGGTGCCAGAAGACAAGATTACTGTTATATATTAGCCTAAACAGGAGTCATAGAATCATAGAATGGTAAGGTTGGAAGGGACCTCAAGGATCATCTAGTTCCAAGCCCCTGCCATAGGCAGGGACACCTCCCACTAGGACAGGGCACTTAAGGCCTCCTCCAACCTGGCCTTCAACACCTCCAGGGAGGGAGCAACCACAACCTCCCTGGGCAACCTGTGCCAGTGTCTCACCACCCTCACTGCAAACAACTTCCTCCTAACATCCAGTCTAAATCTCCCCTCTGCCAGTTCAAACCCATTGCCTCTTGTCCTGTCATTGCAAAACCTTGTCAATAGTCCCTCCCCAGCGGTCCTGTAGGCCCCCTTCAGATACTGGAAGGCTACTCTAAGGTTTCCTGGAAGCCTTCTCTTCTCCAGGCTGCAGAGCCCAAACTNGCTCTTGCTGCAGCCCAGCACTCAGTTGCTGTCTGGGCTGCATGTGCACACTGCAGGCTCATGTTGAGCTTTTCATCACCCCAGACCCCCAGGTGCTTTTCCTCAGGGCTGCTCTCAGCCATTCCCCACCCAGCCTGGAGTTGTGCTTGGGATTGTACCTACCCAGGTGCAGGACCTTACACTTGGCCTTGTTGAATTTCATGAGATTGGCCTGGGCACAGCTCTGCAGCCTGAGTCATGTACATCAGTCTATAGTACTTACTTAGGGTTGACAGAAATTAGTTGGTTTAGTGGGTGAGTAATGCATTTTCCTCTCAAGATTGTTGAAGTATCACAGTATCACCAAGGTTGGAAGAGACCTCAAAGACCAGCAAGTCCAACCCATTACCACAGACCTCAAGACCAGACCATGGCACCAAGTGCCACGTCCAAACCTGCCTTGAACACCTCCAGGGACGGTGACTCCACCACCTCCCTGGGCAACCCATTCCAGCAGTCAATGACTCTCTCAGGCAACAACTTTCTCCTCACCTCCAGCCTAAATTTCCCCAGGCACAACTTGAGACTGTGTCCTCTTGTTCTGGTGCATTTCATGGTAGGGAAATTAGCTGATAAACTTCACCAGAGTATCAGTTATTGTGAAACAATATTTAACATCATGGTCATCCTCCACCACAATGTAACCTTGAAATACAGTTAAAGGAAAATGTTGGGACTAACTGTAAGGTCTGTGTTCTGCATTTCATGCATTGTTTTAAAAAATTACTGAGGCAGTATTTATTTAAAGGCAACAGTGTGGATGGTATGCTGTTTAATCTTCCTCAGTTCTAAAATACTTGTAAAATTGTTCTTACTGGTTCTTGTTTTGTCTACTTGGATTTTCAAAATATATGCAATCCAAACAGGGAAGCATCAAATAATTATCTATAAATGTTTTCCACAGGTGTTTTTTGAACAGACTTCTATCATCAGATACTGAGATTGGTAAAATCATGGATGCATACACCAGGGCTCAGGGCAGTCAAGTGAAACCAAGAAGAACTGTGAAAAAGGTAATTATCAGTTGGTTTTTTTTTATTATTATGTTTGTTGGTTGTTTTTTTTTTAATATCTCAGAGCTTTTAGATTTTTATTGCAGCAGTCTAATAATGAACCAAGTGAGCTGGTACTTTGATTGGGGTTTTTGTTGTTTGGCTTTTTTTTTCCTTCCTGTGTTTTGATTTTGACATCTTAACATTTCAGGGAGGCAAAGAAACTGCCTTTGCTTTGTGCTTTGATATATTTAGTATAGTTGAATTAGGAGACAGAATAATTAAGGAGGGGGTGCATGCCTGGCTCCTCTTTGTGTTTACATGAACTTGTAGGCAGTGCTTCAGTGAAAGAGTAAATCTCTCTAACACTTATGTAAGATAATAGTGTACTAAGTACTTAATTTTAAAAATTTTGTCATTTTAGCTTGGAGAACATAAACAGAGGGCAGGGATGCCATCCAGAGGGAACTGGACAGGCTGGAGAGGTGGGCCCAGGCCAACCTCATGAAATTCAACAAGGCCAAGTGTAAGGTCCTGCACCTGGGTAGGCACAATCCCAAGCACAACTCCAGGCTGGGTGGGGAATGACTGAGAGCAGCCCTGAGGAAAAGAACCTTGGAATCTGGGTTGATGAAAAGCTCAACATGAGCCTACAGTGTGCACATGCAGCCCAGACAACCAACCGAGTCCTAGGCTGCATCAAGAGAAGCATGGCCAGCAGGGCAAGGGAGGTGATTCTGCCACTTTACTCTGCTCTCGTCAGACCCCACCTGGAGTACTGTGTGCAGTTCTGGAGCCCTCAGCACAGGAANTTTGCAATGACAGGACAAGGAGCAATGGGTTTGAAGTGGCAGAGGGGAGATTTAGACTGGATGTTAGGAGGAAGTTGTTTGCAGTGAGGGTGGTGAGACACTGGCACAGGTTGCCCAGGGAGGTTGTGGCTGCTCCCTCTCTGGAGGTGTTGAAGGCCAGGTTGGAGGAGGCCTTGAGTGCCCTGTCCTAGTGGGAGGTGTCCCTGCCTATGGCAGGGGATTGGAACTGGATGATCCTTGAGGTCCCTTCCAACCTTACCATTCTGTGATTCTATGATATTCAGTGTGTATTTATACCTGTAAGTTAGGGATGTCATTATTCTTCAGCTTCAATATTTGTTTTTCTTTGTTTTATTGATGTTCACACTCTTGATGTTTTTACTTTTGATCTGTCCTCTGTTAGCCTTGTTTTTTGGAAACTGTAAACTAAGGCTTTAGTCTGCTTTCGTATGAAAGCCTCTGCATTTCAGTGATTATCCTTCATAGTCCTACTTTCTGTGCTTGTTGTGAGTTAATCTTCTTTCTGCATGTGGTTGATACTGTGTGTGCAGTTACACAGAATGTCCTTCTTAGTGATCTCGTATCTGTTCTTTCATGAGAGGATGCAGCCTAGGGTCATGTTTGCTGTTTTCAGTGCTATATCATGTTGACCATCCATTCCTATCCATTTTTTAAGAAATCAACTTGGGTCTTTTATTTCTGAGCTTCTTAATTTACAGTTCTATTTTAAAGCTTGCTTTTCATTTTTGAGGGCATAATTTTGTGCTTCCCATAGTTGCATTTTAAAATACTCTCACATTGAGCAAGTTATTTCTGTAAGATTTGCTTTTTTTCTTCCTAACTGGTCACACCTGCCTACTTTGAATTATCATCACATGTCATGTACAGATTTCCTTTGGTGATACTTGACTTCAATCTCAAGATAAATTTCAGGGAAGTTGGCTGCTGGGTTACTATCTTACAACTATTACATCCTCAAAAAATACTTTACTGTCTCTTTTGGGCAATTTTTTCTCTTCCAGAAACAACTCTTTCAGCAAACAATCTTTTTGTGGTTTCCTTAGCACTTCATTTATTTTGATGTAAATCATCTGAGATTTTTATCTAAGTATTCTGCCTGTCAATTTCCTTATCTTTATTTTTCACATGTTCAATTTTTTTTCTTCTTTCCTTACTGATATCTTACAAACATGCATCACTTTCTCTTCTTTTTAAAGTATGTATATTTTCTCTTTTTGGTTATGTAGTGCCACCATCAGCATAGAATCATAGTCTTGTATGATGACCTGAGGGGGATTTTTCTAGTAGTCCCATTTTTTCTTCTCCTGTTTCAACTTAGTATTCACCAAAATTTATAGAATTACAGAATCAAAGAATGGTAAGATTGGAGGGGACCTCAAGGATCATCTAGTTCCAAACCCCTGCCATAGGCTGGGACATCTCCCACTAGTACAGCTCACTCAAGGCCTCCTCCACCCTGGCCTTGAACACCNGCCCCCTTCAGATACTGGAAGGCTACTCTAAGGTCCCCTGGAAACCTTCTCTTCTCCAGGCTGCAGAGCCCCAAATCTCTCAGCCTGTCCTCATAGGAGAGCTGCTGCAACCCTCTGATCATCTTCGTGGCCTCTTCTGGACCTACTAACAGTTCCATGTCCTTCCTGTGCTGAGGGCTCCAGAACTGCACACAGTACTCCAGGTGGGGTCTGAGGAGAGCAGAGTAAAGGGGCAGAATCCCCTCCCTTGCCCTGCTGGCCACACTTCTCTTGATGCTGCCCAGCACTCAGTTGCTCTCTGGGCTGCATGTGCACACTGCAGCCTCATGTTGAGTTTTTCATCACCCCAGACCCCTAGGTCCTTTTCCTCAGGGCTACTCTCCAGCCATTCACCACCCAGCCTGTATTTGTGCTTGGGATTGTGACTACCCAGGTACAAGACCTGAAGGATTTGAATCTTTCTTCACCTCAATAGTCAATAGTTCCTAATCCCATAGTCCTATTTTAGTTATCCATCCTGCCTTTGAGGGAGAAGCACTTGCTTTCACAAGTAAGGCATATGTAATACGTTGTAACCTTAGAAAACCTAAGTGCCAGAGAATAATGCTGAGCCCTTCTCAAACTGGATAATCATTGGTCTGCAGAAAAATAGTAAGTCATATTGTGTGGGGTTTGTTTGTTGTTTGTTTTTTTTTAATGACTGTGCTGTGACTGATTGTTGTAAAACCTGAAAATTAGACATTTTAGCATGCTTGCTTGACTTCATAAGTGATTTGTGTATAAGGCGGATGGAGGAATTACCAGGGAAGTGTCTTTGAGCACCACTGGTATTGCAGCCACCTGTAAATTTGGAAGATGCAGACACTCCCAAGAGGAAGACACAGCATACTTGGGAAAGTACAAGGATATATTATTGAAGTGTGGAAGTAAATTTCAACTGAATATGGGGCCAAAGGAATAGATGAAAGTGGAAATTAAATGAATGCTTCATGAATTTGTTTCAAATGGCCTGCTTGCTGCCTAAAAAGTGTTTTTTTTAAATAAGGTATTGCTAGCTTTCCATAAAAATTACTGTCTTGGTTGCTTGACACTTGGCCTTGGCTGTAAGGGTGGTGTGAGCCTTGTTTGCTAACATTCTTAAATATGTTTTGGTAATTTCAATCATCCTGAAGTGTTTTACTTTTGTCATTGTATAAATGTTTTCCCAATTAGGTATTGTGGTGAGCACAAGCACAGTGATGCTGGTTGTGCTATAATAATTTACCTTCCCGTGTAGTAGTCCTTGGTACCATTTTTTCTGCAAGAGGAAAAAAAACCCCAAACCTGTGCTGATGATCACCTGTATTATGTAAGATCACTTTTTGTTATAAAGAGATTATTTTTACCAGGGAATAACAGAAACACAATGCATTCTCTGGCTTAATTTGGCTATCTAGTGCTTCTACTATTGTTTAAGGAGCTATACAGATTTGAAAGAATTTGTCATGGACTGGACACACTGATTTCTCAATTTTTAATAGTAAAACTTCTGTATAGAAATGTATATAAATAACTGTATTAACAATTTATAACCATGCAGTGATCTCATTTCTCTTCTTAGCACTACCTCTTACTAGCAATGACAAAAAATTAAGAACAACTACAGGAAAAAAAGGTTGCTAACTTCATAGAATGAGTGTGAGGACACTGTCTTTTTTACAAGCTGAGTAAACCAACTTTGGTGGTTGTTCTGTCATTTTGTTTTATTTGCCTTCAGATACCAGGGATGATCATTCTTTTGTTTGGCTGCACTTTGTCACACTGGGAGAAAGTCTTAGATTCTTAAACCTTTTTTGGCTCTCTGTGAATGCTTGCATGACACCATAAGTGTAAACAGAAGAACTGTTGGAAGTACTATTTATATGGGACTTAGTTAGAGTTGTTTTGTATTCTTGGAGGAGTAGGAAAGGAGAGTGTGTGTGGATTTTGTTGTGGGTCTAGTTTGCTTGCTTCCTTTCCTTCTCACTTTTCAAGCCACCTCCATTGCTTTTACTGCCTGAATTTGCTTTTTATCCTTTTAAAGAAAAAGGTGATGGAAAAATTCCATATACAGAATTTGATGACAATGGATGGAGTCTGGATTTCTTCATGGGTTCATATGTTTCTTTCTTCCCAAATCTGCATGTTCTCACTTTTTTTTTTTAATACAGAATGCTCAACTTGTTTTGGAAGGGAAGTGTTGCTTAAATAAACCAACTTAAGTGTTTCAGTTCTATATTTTGAAGTACATTTAGCCTTCAAACTTGACGATTTTATATACAAAGTAATTTGAAATAATTCTTAAAGTAGGGAAAACCATGGGGACAGGGAAAATATGGATAGACCCTGTATCCATAACTGGAAAAGACTTTCTTCTTTCCTTATATTCTTGATTTGTTTTCCAGAGTTTTGGTGAAGGTCTGATGCATTCTATGAAGTCACTGCTACATAGCAGAAAAGAATTATGCAATGTATCATCAGAGGAATGCCTACATCAGGAAGAACAAGAGAATTTTTTTGAGGTTTGGTATAACCTGATCATTTATATATATAAATGCATATATATAAATTGTAGCTATGATAGAGGATGATTTAGCTGAATCACTGTGGGAGATTGAAGGATAGTAAATGTGAACAAGGCTGCAAATTACTGGCTGTAAAATCTGTACCTCCTATTGGCATTCTGGAATTCAGTCACTCTAGACTCGAAAACAACTGTGACATTACAAGATATTTCTGTGCTTTGTAGGATTTGTGAAACTGAAACACCAAAATGTGTAGATAGATGATTTTGTAAGAGTTGTATAACTGGATGTACTACATTTTGAGGTTATATGAATGATACCATAGTAGAGTAGCAGAACAATTCGATCCAGTTCTGAAGATAAAAATGATTGCTCTTATTTGCCCTGTGCTCAGCACTAAAAGATGAAGCCTCAGCACTGTAGATCTTAAGGTGAATCTTGTAGGCTAGGGTTATAGATTGGCCTTGATGATCCTGAGGGTCTTTTCCAACCTGGATGTTTCTCTGATTCTGTGATTCTGTCTTGACTTCTTTTACATTAATACAGATGAACCAAAAGCTGGTCGAGGTCTGGAGAGAAGTAGGGCTGGACAAAATGGAGGCCTGCTAGGTAAATCTCAGGTTTTGAGGAGGGATGACTACAGCAATTTGAGTTACAGGGTAACAGTAGCTTCTGGAAAGGGAAAAGTTAAAAAAATGGCAAGGAGCACTGTGTACCATGTATGTCTTATTAACTGTCTTAGAAGACTAATAGGTAGTAGTTGGCAGGCCTGACAAGAAGCTTAGAGAAAGAGAGGATGAACTGAACTGGCCAGGTGGAGAAGCTGAGATGGGGAGAAATGAAGCAAAACAGACTCAGGAAGAGGTTAAGAAGACTGATAATCGTAGAATCATAGAATGGTAAGGTTGGAAGGGACCTCAAGGATCATCTAGTTCCAACCCCCTGCCATAGGCAGGGACACCTCCCACTAGTACAGCTCACTCAAGGCCTCCTCCAACCTGGTTGTTTTTTTCTTTCCTTTTATTTTTGATGCTCCAGGGAGTGAGCATCCACAACCTCCCTAGGCAACCTGTGCCAGTGTCTCACCACCCTCACTGCAAAGAACTTCCTCCTGACATCCAGTCTAAATCTCCCCTCTGCCAGTTCAAACCCATTGCCCCTTGTCCTGTCATTGCAGGACCTTGTAAATAATCCTTCCCCAGCCTTCCTGTAGGCCCCCTTCAGATACTGGAAGGCTACTCTAAGGTCTCCTGGAAGCCTTCTCTTCTCCAGGCTGCAGAGCCCCAACTCTCTCAGCCTGTCCTCATAGCAGAGCTGCTCCAGCCCTCTGATCATCTTTGTGGCCCTCCTCTGGACCCGCTCCAACACTTCCATGTCCTTCCTGTGCTGAGGGTTCCAGAACTGCACACAGTACTCCAGGTGGGGTCTGACGAGAGCAGAGCAAAGGGGCACAATCCCCTCCCTTGCCCTACTGACCACGCTTCTCTTGATGCCGCCCAGCACTCAATTGCTGTCTGGGCTGCATGTGCACACTGCAGGCTCAGGTTGTGCTTTTCATCACCGCAGACCCTCAGGTCCTTTTCCTCAGGGCTGCTCTCAGCCATTCCCCACCCAGCCTGGAGTTGTGCTTGGGATTGTGCCTACCCAGGTGCGGGACCTTACACTTGGCCTTGTTGAATGTCATGAGGTTGGCCTGGGCACACCTCTGCAGCCTGTCCAGGTCCCTCTGGATGGCATCCCTGCCCTCTAGCAAGTTGACTGTGCCACACAGCTTGGTGCCATCTGCAAACTTGCTGAGGGTCCACCGATTCCTCTGTCCACGTCACTTAACATAATTGGTTAAGGAGTAGCAGGAGAAAGGGAAGAACCAGATTGTGTGATCAACAGAGATGACCTAGCATTGCCTTGATTACACTAGGAGCTTTTGGGACTGGCTTCATGGTGAGGTTGACTGTGTGTAGTGGAGGGGTAATTAATTAACGTGAGAATGTTTTTAAAATTTAATATTTATTAATATTCGATATTCAGAATTCTCAGCACCCCAGTGGCTAATTTTAATAATAATTGGTTCTTTGCATTGGTCATGGAAACTTTACACAGGTAATAATAGGATCTAGAAAAAAAACAGTAATAATATAATATTAATTGAACTCGATTGAGCTGGAAGAGAAGGTTCCTGTGGTTAGTTCACTGCTTGCGGTCTGTACACCACTTGCCCACTAGGATGGATGGACTCAAGTTGCTCCTATCTGCTTATGGCAGAAGGCAATGGTGAATTACAAGAGGCTTTAAGTATTTACTCAAGCTACAGCTTCAGACAATACCCAAATGCTTTCAGGAAACTCTGTTACTGTCTTGTCATCTGCTGACCTGATTCTTCCCAGGCTTCTGGGTGCTGGAAAAAGGAGGCAGACAATCTCTGACCTGGTCTCGATATCCCTGGATGATCTGTGTATCTCCAGGATTTGATCTCTTGGTAGGAGACTTTCAGGTGTGGGCAGGATGTCTTGGCATAATGTCATGCTGGTTATGCAGGCCAATCATGTGGAGGCATTTAGAGGCTGTTCCTGGTAAACTCTTGGAAGGCAATTTCCAAGCAGTTCAGGATACAAACAGTAAACAAGCATGGATGCAATGGCAGAGCACCGATACAATGGCAGAGCACGTTGTGTCACCTGCTCATCTCCTTTTACCAGTACAGCCTGAGACTAATGGGCCTTTGGACATAGGGTAGCAAATCAGAATGGCACTTTGCCAAGCTTAACCATATTAGGTGAAACCATAGGCTTGCTTTACCCAAATTTGGGCAGAACACAGGCCTTGCACAAGGCAACTGTGTGTACCTTGTTTACCACAGGATGCAAAACAAGTCTGGGCAAGCCAGAGTCCTCAGACTCATTGACTCCAGGTTCTCTGTCCTCTTTCCTGTAGTTGCTTTTGCCCAAAACAGAGGGAGGGAGAGCAGAAAAACGTGTATGGGCAAACCAGGACATGTGTGAGCCTATTTTGGCCTGCTTAGGCCTACCACAACACTATGAAATACTCGGGGAACAGGTAAGAAGCTGAATTTGAGAAAGTTAAAGGGCTATGACAAATTAGAGGTAAGGAAGAAGAGTGAATAGGTGGATGAACAGGCCAAAGCATGTCTGTGTCTGTTCAGACAGATCATATTCCAGAATTTGTAAAACTCTTCAGACATTGCTACCCCCCTCATGGTTGTGGTGGTGGTTGTGTGTTTCTTGTAGCAAATACCTGACAAATAGCTAACAACTTGTTCTATATGCCTGTAGTGATGGTCCCTATGGAGAAAGATAGCTGACTATATTTAGTTACTATATTAACTCAAGTAATTAAGAGTCCTCTAGCTGAAATGTAAAAAGGTCATTATCCTGCCACAGAACAGGTGTTGTGAGAATATAGGGAAAGACACCGATATGCAGAATAGCATTAAATGAACATCATTAAGACTGCAAAGATAATTGCTTAGAATAGCTTAGAAATTTAGGTTTTCCTGTGCCATTAATTCATTTGCTCTGTACCCTTGGGTTATGATAACCTTCAAATACATGGTGTTACAAGCTGTTTTTAGTTTAAAGAAAAGACTTCTTACCAGCTGTTCACATCTCTGTCTTCCTGGCTGACTTGGGGCAATTAATGAGGCAATTAATAAAACATGTAGTTATTTCCAAAAAGCCCCACCCACAAATTATATACAAACTAGTTACATTTGGGTTCTAATTCATTTGGAAAAGTCTTCACAAGGATGGTTATAGGCAATTTAGTAATTTGGAAAAATCAGAAAATTGGAAAAGGTTTAGCTACAAAATGGCTTTGGCACACTTATAAATAGTCAGCCTGAAGCCCTAGGGAAAGTCTGTTCTGCATACAGTGGTGGAGTAGAAATTTTGAGATAGTCCCTGGCTCCTTTCTGGCAGTGTTGGAACTGCTTGGTGTCTTGATAGCCATTGAGAGGCTTGTAGATCTTCTCAGGCTCTAACAGGGTGCTGGGAAAGAGGCAGTTGATCTCTGGCCTGATCCTGGTTCCTCTTGGCACAAATGTTTGCAGAGGTGCAGGCAGGATCTCTTGCAGATGTGCAGAGAGCACAGTGTCAGTGGCAATTCTCACCACATCATGAGGTACTTAATGCCTTCTCCTGCTAAACTTGAGATACTTAAGTTTCCAGGTAGTTCAAGCCCAAAACATCAGGGCTAAGCTGGTCTGAAGCACGAGACAGAGCAGAACATGTTGTCCAAGCCAAGAGCAGTGAGGCAGAAGCATGTTGTCTGAGCAGAGCAGCACACAGTGAGGCAGAAGCAGCACAACTGCTTGCATCTTAGCTAAATTTATGTCATTTGCCTGAGTGCAATGGCTCCTTTGGCCACAGATTCCCCAAACAGAATGGCATTTGCAAAACCAAACATTTTAGGTGAAACCAGGGCTTGCTTATCCTTATTTGGGCAAGACACTCACAAGTACCTAAACACCTGTGGGTACCTGTTTATCACTTTGTTTTCCTCCTGCCCTTACTTCCCCTATAAGTAGAACAGTGGGGCATGCCAGGATGTGTTTTAGGCCTATTAGCCTTCCATGACACTGGCCTACTCTCCAGCAACTTTTAAACTGGGGTACTAACTTCAGGCATGTTGAATCTCATGAGATTCAACAAGGCCAAGTGTAAGGTCCTGCACCTGGGTAGGCACAATCCCAAGCACAAATACAGGTTGGGTGGTGAATGGCTGGAGAGCAGCCCTGAGGAAAAGGAGCTTGGAGTCTGGGTTGATGAAAAGCTCAACATCAGCCTGCAGTGTGCACATGCAGCCCAGACAGCCAACCGAGTCCTAGGCTGCATCAAGAGAAGCGTGGCCAGCAGGGCAAGGGAGGGGATTCTG
>VWZE01023661.1:13257-36667 GCA_013396675.1 Eubucco bourcierii | reverse complement strand
TTGGAACTGGATGCTCCTTGAGGTCCCTTCCAACCTTACCATTCTATGATTCTATGTTCAAGATATTAAAATATGATTTTTAAAATTATTTTTTTTTAGTTATTCTGTGAGGGCTGGAGTTTGAATAAAGGAGTCTAAATTAATACTGTAACTGAGGTGAAAGTAGGGAGTCTCAGCACTGGTTTGGTCTCTTTGACTGCACTCTGCTGGCCTGTCAGTATATATAAGGACTAATTAGTCTTCACTGGTGTGAAGATATGACTCCTGCCATATTTGGCACAACGAGTTATCCCCAGGGAAGAGGAATGGCTTGCAAGCATTATCTTGAAGTGGAAAAGGCATATAAGAAGACCAAAGAGCCAAACACATATTAAAAAAAAAAAAATCCAACCTACCAAAAAACTCCAAAACAACAGCAACAAACCCTAAAGCCTCTCAAAATCATCTTCAGAGAATTAGTTTGTTTGGGTTTTTAAAAATCCTTTAAATTGTTTTCTATTTTGCCTCTTCTGTGGAGGAATTCAGTTAATATTTTAAGTACTATACAGATAAAAAGATGTAGAAATTGAAAGGTATTTTGCAAATACTGTGCAGGTAAAAGATGTTGAAGCTGAAGGGTACATTTATGAAACAGGATTTTTTCACTATACACAATGCTGAGAACCTGTAATTTGTTTGGAGCTATTTGGAATTCTACTACAAAGCATTGCTTTATTTATTATGCTCTCATCAGCAGTACTGGCTAACTAGGGGAGATCCCAGCTTGACTGGTGACTGGCAAACGTGATGCTCAACTACAAGAAAGGCCAGAAGGAGGTTCCAAAGAGCTACATGCCTGTCAGTCTGACCTTAGGAGGTCATGGAGCAGATCAGCTTGATTACCACTATGCAGGGAATCCAGGTGCTTAGGTCCAGTCAGCATGGGTTTTTGAAGGGGAAGTGCTACTTAACAAATCTGGTGTTCTACAACAAAATGACCTGCTTAGTGGATGAGGCAAAGGCTGTGGATGTTGTTCACCTGACCTTCAGTAAGGCCTTTGACACTGTCTCCAGTGTGTCCTCCTGGAGAAAACTGGCTGTTCATGGCTTGGATGGGTGGACACTTTGCTGGGCAAACAGCTGGCTGGATGACCAGGCCTAGGAAGTGGTGGTGAAAGGACTTAAATGCAGTTGGTAGCTGGTGACAAGTGGTGTTCCCCAGGGCTCAGTGCTAGGGCCAGTTCTAATAGCTTTATCAGTGATCTGGATGAGGGCATTGAATGCACCCCCCAGTAAGTTTGCAAATGATACCAAATTGGGAGAGAGTGTTGATCCATTTGAGGGTGGGAAGGCTGTACAGAGGCCCTGGACAGGCTGGATCAATGGGCTCACCAGTGAGGTGGGATTCAACAATGCCAAGTGCCATGTCCTGCACTTTGGTTAGAACAACCCTATGCAATGCAGCAGGCTCAGAGAAGAGTTCCTGGATAACTGTCCAGTACAGAAAGACCAGGGGCTACCAGGGGCTGCTGGTTGACAGGTGGCTGAATATGAGCTAGCAGTGTGCTTACATGGCCAAGAAATCCAGCAGCATCCTGGTCTGTTGTCAGTAATAGAGTAAAAAGCAGGACCATGGAAGTGATTGTTTGCTTGTATTCTGCACTGGTGAAGCCACACCTTGACTTCTCTGTTCTTCAGTTTTGGGACCCTCACTACAAGAAGGTCCTTGAGTGAGTCCAGAGAAGGGCAATGAAGCTGGTGAGCAGTCTAGAGCACAAGTTTTAGGTGAGACTGAGGGGAAACCTTATCAGCATCTACAACTACTGAAAGGAGGCTGTAGTGAAGTAGGGGGTCAGTCTCTTCTCTGTAGTAACAAGTGATAGGGTGAGAGGAAGTGGCCTCAGGTTGCACCAGAGGAGGTTTAAATTGAATATTAGAAAAAACTTAATCACTGAAAGGGTTATTCAGCACTGGCATAAGGTCCCCAGCAAGGTGGTTGAATCTCCATCCCTGGAGGTGCTTAAGAGACACATAGATGTGATGCCAAGGGAGATGGTTTAGCACCAGACTGGACAGAGTTAGATAATGGTTGGATCCAGTGACCATAAGGGTCTTTTCTAACCAAAATTATTCAATGACTCTGTAACTGAAATAAGTGGGTGTTAACAGGAAGATCTTTTCTGGGGGCATGGTAGCCAGAATTTTTAGTACTTTAGTATGATTTCAGTTTAAAAGAAACTTTTGGGGTTTAATTTGTCACTTGTTGAAAAATACATATTCAAAACTCAAATATAGTTCAAGCCAGAATTATTCTTCAGCTGTTTCTTTTTGTCTCTCTGAGTCTTTCAGAGATTCTGTGTATGCACAAGCAACTCTATTGACTTGTCATTAGGAAAATAAAAAGAACTTAGGAAATCTGACATTTGAAAGAAAGTTTGAGTAGCAGATGTAAAACAGATCATGATGGGACACTGAGGAATTAAAGTAAGACAAAACACTGCCTCTCCTTGGTACGTTCATGTTGAATGATGCAACAAACCTGTAGACAGAAGAGAGGGACAGCATGTGATTAAATATCTAGCCAATATAACTATAAATAACTAGCCAATATATCCCCTGTCCACAAGGACAAAAACCTGAGATAAAGCTGACATACTCCAGGTTCCTGACCAGACCTTTTTAATTTTATTTTAATACTTTTATATTAGGGATTCATCTACTTGGATATTACATGCAAACATGTTGGTTAAGTAATCTGTTGTGTTTTGGCCTTAGGCTAATCAATTTGCATTTTAAATTGTATAATGTGTTGGCATTAAGCTCACTTGAGTATATCCAAGGGCATCACAGCTTGTTAGCATGGAGGGATTATAGGATCATAGAATGGTAAAGTTGGAAGGGACCTCAAGGATCATCCAGTTCCAACCCTCTGCCATAGGCAGGGACACCTCCCACTAGTACAGCTCACTCAAGGCCTCCTCCAACCTGGCCTTCAACACCTCCAGGGAGGGAGCAGCCACAACCTCCCTGCGCAACCTGTGCCAGTGTCTCACCACCCTCACTGTAAAGAACTTCCTCCTAACATCCAGTCTAAATCTCCCCTCTACCACTTTAAACCCATTGCCCCTTGTCCTGTCATTGCAAGACCTTGTCAGTAGTCCCTCCCCAGCCTTCCTGTAGGCCCCCTTCAGATACTGGAAGGCTACTCTAAGGTCTCCTGGAAGCCTTCTCTTCTCCAGGCTGAAGAGCCCCAACTCTCTCAGCCTGTCCTCATAGGAGAGCTGCTGCAGCCCACTGATCATCTTCGTGCCCCTCCTCTGGACCTGCTCCAACACTTCCATGTCCTTCAGTGTCAGACTGGAACAGTTGTATGTGTGTCTAGCCTGAAGCAAGGACAGATGAGCACTGATCTCTGCAAAGACAGCTTTCTTTTAACAGAAATAATGAGGTTTTTTTATGTTATGTAGTGTATACTGGCCAATAGGCTGCTAGAAAATAGTTCTATGAAATAGGTTTAAAAATTTTAAAATGTCCAGAGAAGGGCAATGAGGCTGGTGAGAGGCCTGGAGCACAGCCCTATGAAGTGAGGCTGAGGGAACTGGGATTGGTTAGCCTGGAGAAGAGGAGACTCAGGGGGGACCTTCTTGCTGTCTCCAACTACCTGAAGGGTGCTTGTAGCCAGGGGGAGGTTACCTTCTTCTCTCAGGCAAGCAGCAGCAGAACAAGAGGACACAGTCTGAAGCTGTGCCAGGGGAAGTTTAGGCTGGAGGTGAGGAGAAAGTTCTTGCCTGAGAGAGTCATTGGCTGCTGGAATGGGCTGCCCAGGGAGGTGGTGGAGTCAGCGTCCCTGGAGGTGTTCAAGGTGGGTTTGGACGTGGCACTTGGTGCCATGGTCTGGTCTTGAGGTCTGTGGTAATGGGTTGGACTTGATGAGCTTTGAGGTCTCTTCCAGCCCTGGTGATACTGTGAAAATGTTGTATATGTTCTTTAGTCTGATTGACCTTTCACAGAGTATAACATTACTGTGGCAGTGTTTGAGGAAGCTGTGCTACTTCAAGGTGTGTTTTTGGTGGCAGTCAAATGAAACTTCAGTGTAAAACCAACTGAATTTTAAACTCAAATATCTGCAGGAAAAGAACAAGTCCTTTTCTGTTGTTCAATACTTTTATGTATTTATTTTACAGATTACATTCATAGCTTTTGCTGAAGACATGGGTGCTGCTCATTTGCAGGTACAGTATCTGTACTGGAAAACAATGTCCTTTAGCACTGGTGCTGCCTTCTACATAGTACCTAGTTTTTGAGATGGAGAGTTTTTGGTGTTTGGGAATTGAAATATGGGTATCTTAAACATTGAAAAACTAAGTTGTAAATGTCATGGAAAGTTTGAAAATAATTATTTTAATATGATCATAAATATTTAATGTAAGATAAAACCTGGGTCAGTCTTTGTATTAGAATGGTCTGGAGCAGCTTACTGAAATTGGAGAAGAGGATTTGTTTTATGCCTGAGGTGTTTGGGGAGGGAAATGGGTTTGGTTGGTTGTGGGTTTTGGGGTTTTTTTGGGTGTGATTTGGGTTTTTGTTAAAAAACTGTGTACATCAATGCTTTGGTTTGTAGCATTCCTCTTGGTAGAGCTGTGCTTATTAACACGATACTGTTGACATCTGCAAAGCTAAAACTTTCCTGAATTGACTCCTAGCTGTGAATTGCTGGTGGGAGACCCAGAGTTGATATTATCATAGAATCATAGAATGGTAAGGTTGGAAGGGACCTCAAGGATCATCTAGTTCCAACCCCCAGCCATAGGCAGGGACACCTCCCACTAGCACAGCTCACTCAAGGCCTCCTCCAACCTGGCCTTCAACAACTCCAGGCAGGGAGCATTCACAACCTCTCTGGGTAACCTGTGCCAGTGTCTCACCACCCTCACTGCAAAAAACTTCCTCCTAACATCCAGTCTAAATCTCCCCTCTGCCAGTTCAAACCCATTGCCCCTTGTGCTGTTATTGCAAGACCTTGTCAATAGTCCATCCCCAACCTTCCTGTAAGCCCCCTTCAGATACTGGAAGGCTACTATCAGGTCTCCTCGAAACCTCTTCTCCAGGCTGAGAATTATTAATTATTTATTACCTTAAGATATTTTTTTCATGAGAGTTACATGAAGAAATACTATTTTAAAAGTGGAAGTGGAGCAAACTAGTGAGGTTGTGTTGTCCATTTAAAAAGGTTAATGATTTAATCTTCCTACACAATTTACACATCAATACAATCCTTACATATGTGTTTATGGTGCAATTCTACACTGTCTGCATCTTAGCAGGTAGAGATTGCTGTAATAGTTTGCTGTGTAAAAATGGAAACTCTGAATCCATTTGTGTTAAAAGTTGTATCAATGTTGCTAATTAAATTATAATAGTGTTAAGCATTCTTTCAAGTATGGTTAAGAGCTATTTGATGGGAGTGAGAAAACTGGATGGAAAATAGGTTTATGGAGATGTGCTTTGTACCACATGGATCTGTAGTGTTTAAAAATATCAAACAGGCCTTACATTGACCTTTTCTGTGTTAGTTAAATGTAAAAATTATCCAGGCTCATGTGTGTAGAAATGCCTTGTCCCTGTTTTTGTGATAGGGGACTAAAAAACACCATTCCAGTAAAGCACACTTAAGAGGTACTGAGAACCATTATTGGCTGAGTTAAGTGTTTGTTTTGTAGTTGTGTGCTTTGTAGGATGTGCAGCTGCTTAAAAGTGCTTACAGGATTCTCCTTTGAGACTTTCCAGCCTCTTCTGGCCCATGAGAAACAGTGGAATTTCTTTTGGTAGAAGAGAGCTGGACATGAGTGTAGACTGCATTAAAGTTTGTTTACATGAACTTTACACCACAGTTCAAGATAATAAGTAGGGGATGGGATAAGAAATAGGGGAGAAAAGAGAAACTTTAACAAAGTTATCAGCTATTATTATTTAGGGGGAATGTGAGATACAAAACCATTAACATTTACTTGTTGGTTGGTTTGGTTTTTTTTCCACTTTCTAATCTCAGTGTGTTTGTGTATTTAAATCAGGAGTTGGCAGCTGTTTCTGTAGAACTTCCAGATGCTCTGAAATCACTCCAGTTGTGTAAACTAAAAGAAAATGAGGTGATATTTCTAAAAGATGTAAAGAAAACATTGGCCAGACCTCGTGTCACGAAACAGGTAAATGTTTTGTGTCTTCTTGTATGTCTTAATTACAGAAGCATTTTATTTGACCTCTTAAATAAGAGTTTTAGTCATATCACTCTTTGTCTTGCTTTTGGCTCTGAGCCATTTTAGTCACAGTAGTATGAATGCTGCTGTATTTCTTCAGATTCTTTAAAAAGTGTGTTAGAAAAGTCTCAAAATAAGCTTGATGCATTCAGATGGGTTATTATTAACAGAAAATATTTAACAATTATTTATCAACAGTGCTGATCCCATGCTTCTGCTAGGCTGTAGTTGCATTCACTGCCAATTTGGAAAAAAAGTTGAAATTTCATAGAATCATAGAATGGTAAGGTTGGAAGGGACCTCAAGGATCATCCAGTTCCAACCCCCTGCCATAGGCAGGGACACCTCCCACTAGTACAACTCACTCAAGGCCTCCTCTAACCTGGCCTTCAGCACCTCCAGGGAGGGAACAGCCACAACCTCCCTGGGCAACCTGTGCCAGTGTCTCACCACCCTCACTGTAAAGAGCTTCCTCCTAACATCCAGTCTAAATCTCCCCTCTGACAGTTTAAACCCATTGCCCCTTGTCCTGTTGTTGCAAGACCTTGTCAAGAATCCCTCCCCAGCCTTCCTGTAGGCCCCCTTCAGATACTGGAAGGCTACTCTAAGGTCTCCTGGAAGCCTTCTCTTCTCCAGGCTGCAGAACCCCAACTCTTGTAGCCTGTCCTCACAGCAGAGCTGCTGCAGCCCTCTGATAATCTTCGTGGCTCCTCTGCACCCACTCCAACACTTCCATGTCCTTCCTGTGCTGGGGGCTCCAGAACTGCACACAGTTCTCCAGGTGGGGTCTGACAAGAGCAGAGTAAAGTGGCAGAATCCCCTCCCTTGCCCTGCTGGCCACACTGCTCTTGATGCAGCCTAGAACTTGATTGTAAAGTTACTTGTCTCTATTGTCTTCAGATGCAGCTTTCAGGGTTTGTTTTTTTTTTGTTAAATAAATACTAAGAATTACAAGAATGTCAGGTGTTCATAAAACTCAGTGTTGTTTTTTTTTCTTGCTAAAACATCTTTTTACAAAAAATAAATGCTGTGAATTGTGTCATTTCTATTATTTTTATGTCAATATTGCCAATATTACCATCGTGTTTTTTATTTTCAGTTCTAAATATTCTTAAAGCAAGCTTCTTAAAGATATATCAATAATCATGCATTTGAAATTTAATTATGTTGGATGTAAGATCCAAAATACCTCAAAGAAACAAATACCCTATAACCTGAAGTACTGTTCAGCATAAAAATGCTTTGAAATACTGTCTTCCTCTACAGATTTTAAACGTGTGTTCTTCAATAGATTCTTAAGTAGATATTATCACTGAGTTTGTTTTACTGCAGTGTTCTATTCAGAATGCAGAAATTTTGAAAATGAGTGGCTATCACTTCACATAAACTGTTCCATTCATTTTCTCATCTTTAATTTTTTTGTAAATTGATTATTGGTCATTAAAATGCATTTAAGGAATCCTTTGCTACCTCGACCATTGAAATTATTCCAAGATAGTTACGTTTCTTTCCTTCTTGCTGTCATCTTTTTCCCCAAGAATCAACTTCCTGAAGTGTTTTGTGTGATGAGACTGTCTCCTTCATTCCCAAGGATCAAAGTTGATTATGTATTTACCTTGCTGAGCAAGTATACTGCAGGCATAAGATATGCAGTGGAAAGAAACTCATCACAAAAACATCAAACAGAGACATCCCATGGAGAAGACGATGACACTAATCAGTCAGTTTCTTCAATTGAAGATGATTTTGTCACTGCTTTTGAACACTTGGATGAGGATGACCCTTCAAAGATACAAAGTGCTGGTGAGTTCTTGTGTGCTGTTGGCTTACAGCCATCAGTATTTGAAATTGTTGGGATTTCATGAGAAAGTCAGTGTAAATGATTAGTCATATTTTTTAGTTCAGTCTTGTTATTTAAAGGGTATTAAGCAATGGAAATGTAATTTTTTGCAGTTCTCTTCATTACAGTTTATCAACTCACAAGTCAAAGATCCTAATCTCATTGTCAGAGACAGATCAAATCTTGTTCTACTTAATGTGTTAAAAATAAATTAATTTGTCAGTGATTAGATTAGTACAGTAAGATTTAAAAAAACCAAACCCCACAGAAATTGCTTTATTCATGAGAGAGGAGCTAGCATTTTACAACAGTAACAAACCAGCAGTTGACATCAAAATCCATCCTCCCATTTTCTCTCGTCCTGTGGAAATCCTTAGTTTTGAAGCAGTTGTCTCTTTTACATTTGTGTGTTTTGTGTTTTTTTCAGGTCTAAGCAACTTTACTTCTCAAAACCATCGAGATGCTGCTTCACAGACCATCTCTGCTCAATGTGTAGAAGCTATTGACTCAAAGATCCTTGTGGGTTCTGCACGTCGAAAGTCATCTGCTAGATCTACTTTGATTGATATGTTAGGGCTTAAGGAATTGTCTTCAGTAAAAAACTCAGTTACAACCTCAATTTCTGATCCTTGGATACAAAGGAGTTTCTATAAGCCATATAATCCTTCTGATCAAGGTGTAAACTTTTTATGTAAAACATTGTTTTCTTCCTCCCCAGCTGAATCCTCTGAGTCCAATTGCTCCAGCCCAAGCCCTATCATCTTCTTAGATGAGGAAGGGTATCAAAAAAGCTTGAAGGCAAAACTTCAACTGCCAAAAATTCCAGTAGTGAAAGATGGTATAGAGGATTCAGACTCAGAAGTGAGTGAATTTTTTGACAGTTTTGATCAGTTTGATGAACTGGAACAAGCCTTAGAAAACTCTTGTAAAGTTATTAGGGATCCCATTCTAGGGAATCCCTCCCAGAAAAGGAGGACTGCACATGAACAATTGTCTTCAAGCATTGCAATGAATCCTCAGAAATTCAAGTTTGATCGTCCCACTCTCCCAGCTAACGTAATGAAACCAACTCCTCGTAAACCGGAATCGCCGTATAGCAGCATCTTCGATGTCCCAGATTCTCCTCGCCCAGTTAAAACATCAGGGGAAGAGAATGGAGGCTTGTTCAGCCCTATTAGATCATCAGCTTTCAGTCCCCTAGGGAGCTGTGGTTCTTCTGAATGTTTATGTCGAATTAATCTTGGTGGAGATGGGACAGGTCAAAATCAACACGATGCAGTTTATAATTATTCCTCGTACGCTGACAGAGTTTCATGTGAAATACTGGGTTCTGTTTTTCATTCTGACTCCTCATCAGAACACGTATGTACAGGAAACAGTTCAAAACACAAAGTGTTTACTTTGAAAGAGAAAAAAGGTCAAGGTGCAGATCTCAAAATGAAAGCTAGTAAGGAGCCAGATAAAAAAGCAAAATCTAAACATAAGTCGTTAACGATTAGAGATAGCATTCAAAAATTTGCAGCTGAATTAGTTGAAAAAAGTTTTGGCAGTGCATTTAAAGACTTACAAAAAGGTGTTTCTTCATGCACCAATGCACTTTGTCATTTGGCTGCTAGGTTGACTTCTTCAGTCTTTCAAATGGCTTTTTATGAGATTGGAAGGCGTAGAGCAATCGCCCTGAAGGAAAGAGCCATTAATGGGATAGCAAACCTTTTGGTAAGTGAAGCTATAACTGGTGCTTTGAAAGAGCTGCGGCACGTGAAGAAACAAATATTTACCAACACCGTTGCAAGGTTTGCAGCAGACCTTGCTGAAGAACTTGTGTTTGAGGGAATCATGGAAGTATGCCAGTTTTCATATCCATCAACACCTACAGCAGCACAGTCTTCACCATTTGATTATGAAGACAAAGTGGTAAGATCCTATGCCAGAGATTTGTCTGAATCTGTCATTCAAGAGGCTTTTATTGAACTATCTCAGGTCGATGTGACTTTCACAACCCAAGCAGCCATTAGTGTATCCGTGGACAACATTAAATACGTGAGTGCAGAAAGTATGTTAGAGTCAACACAGACTTCCACAGTTTCTCCTAATTTTAACGATAGGGTAGCACTGAAGCCAATCCCAGATTCCAAGAAGGAATACACAGTACAGCAAGCTCTGTTTTGCACCTCTGGTGTTGTAAGTTCAATACCTGTACCCTTAGCTGGAAGAGCTCTTTGTCAACATCAGGTTTCCTCTGATACTTACACAGCAAAAATATCCACTGCTCCAAATTCTGATGTCAATATGAAAGTATACGAAGACTCCACCCAGCCGTTTTTCACAAGCAGAAAGAGAGAGGAGGAAGTTGGTTCTTTCAGAAATATATACCTGACTTCAGATCACAACCAAAGTAGTGAAAGTACTCTGTCCTTCTTACTCAACCAAAATGATACCAAACAAACAAATAACAGATCTGGAACAAGCAATAATTCAGAATTACCTGGTGAATCAAAAGGCATTAGTACTTTCTCTGGGACTATGGTAGATATGATAGTAAATGAAGCATATGAAACCATAACCTCATCTAGAGTGACAAAAGCAGTAGAAGAGTATACAGATTGTGTAACAAGAAAAGTAATAGATAGAAAACCTTATGTGCAATGTATTGGAGAAGATGCTGCCAAGAATGTGTTTGCAGATCATGCGATCAATTGTGTCATAAACCGGGCTATAGATGAAAGTAAAACGGTGTTATACAGCACTAGTGGGAATTTACCATGTCAGAAGAGCTCACAGACTTATGCAGATAACAGTAGAAAAGAACAATGTGTGATCCAGAAGCTAGAGGCTGAGAAACAAAGTAATGTTTCTGTAATTGTGGAACGACAGATGCCTTTGAATAATCCATGCAAGTTTCTTCTTACTCCAGCTCATTCAGTTCAGTGTTTTTCAGAATCTAAAGACTGTTGGCAGGAAGAAAAAGGACGCAGGTTTTCTTTAAAATCACCACCACCTTGTTACACTGTTCCTTTTACTAGCCATGTTCTGGAAGGCTTGACTGACATGGGAAGCTGCTCAATAACAAACAAGCCCTCAAAAGACCATGATACTCAGAAACCATCATCAAGACCTCTGTCTTACAGGCAGGCAGACTTTCTGCATGCGAATAATGTTTCTTCAGTGATGTTTGGCAGTGAAGATGCCTTGCGGGTGGAAGATAAATCAGGACTCAAAGATGGAAATGCCTGTGTAATGCCTGATACGCCCCCACCAACTCCTTTAGTACCATGCCAAGGTAGCTCTGAAAGAAACCTTAGAAAACTATCTAAAAAACTCAAGGGAGAATTAGCAAAGGAATTTTCACCTGCAACACCACCTTCTACACCATACAATCCATCCACTACTGATTTGTCTGGAACTGAGCATGACTCTTTGGAAAATGAGGAATTTGTGTTGAAACTCATGCGGTCACTTTCTGAAGAAGTGGAAAGTAGTGAAGATGAAGATCATTCTGTAATGCCCACTGAGAAAGAGGAACATTCAGAGAAAACAATTCAGTATGCAGATTGCTTAGCTAGCAGTATAATTTCAGTAGCCACTGGAATGGCTGCATCCCATTTAGATGGTAAAACAAATGAAAGAGAAGGCGCTAGACAGGTTCAGTTAGGTGTGCGGAACAAAAGATGCGAATATACTCCGTTTAGAAGTATCCCAGAAGAGATGTGCAGTCCTGTATGGAATTATGCAGGTGATATGGCAGGAAAAGTCATCAATGAGGCCAAGAAAATCGTGAAATCAAGGCACTGTAAACTATTGAGGCTGAAGCGGGCTAATTATCAGGTAGATTGTCTTTATGTGAGAAAAGGTGATCACAGCTCAAAAGAACAATGCGGTTCAGTACAGGACCAGTGGCTGGGGGAGAGAGATTCAACTGTACTTCCTTTACCACAGGGTTCAGGTGTGACAGGTTTGACTTCCAAATATCCAAGCTGTGAAAGTGTGACTGATGAATATGCAGATCATATTATTCGAGTTCTGAAAAGAGAAGGTGGTAATGCTGAACTGTTAATGGATCAGTATGCTAGCAGACTTGCTTACAGGTCTATCAAATCAGGCTTACAGCAAGCTGCTAGAAAAACCAAATTGAGATATAACAGAAAGACATTTCCTGGGCAAAATGCACAGGTGAATGGTAAGCTGGAGCCAGTCAAAGCAGCAGATAAAGATGCAGTACAGCAAGTGAAAAGTGGCATTCATCGCTATGAAGACCAAACGTATGAAAGGATCATCGGGACGCAAAGATCAGAGTGTGCAGAGTTGTTAGACTTTTCAGAATCCCTTGCTCACAGTATCACTTGTGATGTCAGGAAGAAACTGAAAATGTCAGGAGCCTGTTTGCCAAAGTCTCTAACAGATTCCTGTCTGTATAAAAAGACTGAGTTCGATGAAGGCTCAGGGGACCTTCTTAAAACAAGGTTTACTCGGACAGTTCTTCCTGTCGCCCCAGATCATAAACTGTATCACAGTACAGGCAGTTTGAATGAAAGTGCCTACAGCGAAGGCATAATTCAAGCTATAGAACAATATGCCAGAAAAGTGGCAGATGATACTCTAGAAATGGGTTTGGAGTCGGCTGTTCTCCATGTGGCTGAAAACAGAAGAAATGGGGATAGACTGTCATATGCTGAGAAACTCTCTCCTTTTTCTGGAACTCTCTGTAGATGCTGCAGTGTGAAGGAACATCGGTACTGTACAGAAACTACATCTCATTATCTACACGCACAAGAACCCTCTATTCCAGTGAGGCATGTTCTGCATTCTGGATTGAATGGTGCCTGTCAAAAACCAAGAGTGTTTCAGCTAGATATTCCTAAAATTCATGTTGATGTAGAACAGAAGACGGTGTTTTCTGACAAGGGGGCCACCGCGGCTGCGGAGAAAGCAGGAGAGCTCAGTTATGCAAGTCTGACAGCTGACAGTGGCATTGGACAAGAAGGAGTCAGCTTTGCTGAAAGCCTTACTACTGAAATAATGACATCAGCTATGACTAATGTTGGTCAGGCAGTTAACATGAGGTAATACTAATTTTCTCTGTTGTGTTCTGTACTAGAGAAAGAAGGATTGTTACTGCAAATAGGTGCTCAGAAGGCTCTCTTTTGTTGTTCAGAATTATTATGTTCACATGTTTTTATTATTCTGGTGATTAAATTTAAATGATTGAGAACTAGAAAAACATTACTTTTTTCCAGCTGTGGGAGGTTGAAACCAGGGTTTCTATGTATATCAGCACGTGTGTGTTTCAGTAGGTGACTATTAAGAAGACATTAGTATTTCAACTTGAAATACTGTTATTTTTTAGCCACAGTAGAGAATAATAGACCTTACCAGTTTTCTTTCTCTGGAAGCCATGGCAGAAATCCAGGTCTGTTCCCTACTGGTATTTCTTAGCCACGGTAGAGAATAATAGACCTTACCAGTTTTCTTTCTCTGGAAGCCATGGCAGAAATCCAGGTCTGTTCCCTACTGGTATTTCTTAGCCACGGTAGAGAATAATAGACCTTACCAGTTTTCTTTCTCTGGAAGTCATGGCAGAATCCAGGTCTGTTTCCTAGTGGTATTTCTTAGCCACAGTAGAGAATAATAGACCTTACCAGTTTTCTTTCTCTGGAAACCATGGCAGAATCCAGGTCTGTTCCCTAGTGGTATTTCTTCTTTGGTGCTAAAAAATAAAAACCATTGATTTTTGCTTTTATCAGTAGGACCAACATCTGATACTTGCCAGACTAACCATTTCTTTACAGTATGGTGGCTTTGTTTTGCCAGTGTCCTTGTTATTGAAAAAAAAAAACCCCTTGTTTTAGGAAAAAAAAAACCCCACAATTTCCCCAAAGTAGCTTATGAAAAAGTGGTACAATAGACAAGGAACTGACTTCTTAATTCTTGTGTGTTTACCAAAGGCAAATATACTGTTTCCTTTAATAGACCTACAAATAGAAAGGATGTGCCACAGTAACTTTGGAACAAACATCAACTATTTCTTAAAACAGAGTGTGGAGTGTATCAGTGACTTGAAATTTTTTCTTGAGGTCCAAAAGCAAGCTTTGCCATGTTCTTTTTATTTTCCTTTTAATTTATAACAATATTTATTTCCATACTTTTTTTTTGGGGGGGGGAGGGGGGATTCCTTACACTACCTCCAGGTTTCATCCCCTTGTTTCTAGAGGGGCATCATGATGAGTAATATTTTTTTTTTGTTTTGGTTTGGTTTTTTTGTTCAGTGATAAAAGGCAACAGGGGGATCAGACTAAAGTACACATACATATTAGCAGCATAGAAGTGCTCATAAGATGTATATTGTGGCTCTGCACAACAGAATTGAGCCCTTAGTGTGTGACATAAAAAGGAGTGATGTGGCAATGGTTTTCTACGCCTACAGTGTCAAAGATGACACTTTCTGAATCACTATTTAAAAATACTGAAAATTCTAGTTGGGATATAAAGACAATGAATGCAGGGTTCCCTAAGATGCTGTTTATTCTTACATGTATGACAGGGAGACATTAGAGTTTTAGTATAACAGAATTTATAAGTGTTGCTTACCTTCTCATGTAATGTATAGTATGTAATGCATGTTTCTTGAGAAGCTGCCTTGTGTGGTGAAAATAACTACTGCCAGTGCTAGAGTAACTGAATAAAAATGGTGTGTGTGGGGGGGTGGAGTTGGAAATATCACCTTTGTATTACCCAGATGGGTTCCAGTTCAATTTGTCTGCACAAAATTGCTCTCACTAGAGCTAAGTGTCATGAGTGATGTGTTTATGGTTGGCTTTTTGACTAGTGAATGTGACAGTGACTGCTTATTAGGGTGGTAGTAGGATGATTATTTTTGTTGAACTTTCTACAGCTTCATCACAGATAATCACATTTTCACCCTGGAAGTTATCATATCATAAAGATATGTTCTCATATTGAAACTTTTTTGAATAAGAAATTCAAACTCCTTTAAAGTTACCAGGCTGGATACTTCAAAGTGTCTTCCAAAGATGGCCTTCTATAGAGCATGCTTACTTGCTTGTTTTTTGGAGAAATAATTAAATTTATTTGCTGGGGGAAAATTCTATGTGAGTCCTGCATTGCTGCATTTCCCTGAAGCAGGAAAACAAACCTGTATCTACAGAGAGACCATTATAAAAAATGCAGTACTGACATTTTAAACAGCAGTGTAGACTTAAGCACATTGCCTACAACAGCAGATCACCTAACTGGTTGGCCAAAAGCAAGCAGGAGAAAAAAAACCCAAATTCTTCTACAGGAACTAGTTAAAAAGTAGTAGGTCTTCTGCTTGAAAACTGTATCCTGATAAACTGTTCATAGTGCTGCAATACCTTCTGTAGTTCCTGGTAAAAGACAGAATTATTTGTGCTTCTCCCTTTGTTTTCTAGTGAAAGAATCTCAAATAGCAGGCCTGTTAAAATGTCAAATTCATTTATAGAATCATAAAACTGTTGCATTTGGAAGAGGCCTTGGAGGTTATTAGGTCCAACCACTTGCCTAGAGCTTCCAATCCTGCCTCTACCACTAAACCACGGTTGCTCCATTTCTTTTGTTAAGGATAGGGTACAAATTAGTGGATACTCTCCTGTTTTATTTCCCTTGCAATGTAAAGTCTTTGGAATAGTGTTAAATTGCTGTAAATGAGCTAACACAGATCTGCAAGAAATGCAATGATGTTTTTGTCTTAAATTTTCGTTCAGCTCGGTTGGAAGAGAAGGATTTCACTCTGTGGAATCTATTGTTAGTCAGCAGATGAGTCTTAGTATTGGTGATGATAGCACTGGGAGTTGGTCCAATCTGAGTTTTGAAGATGAACATCCTGATGAGAGCAGCAGTTTTCTTCACCTCAGTGACAGGTAACTATAAACATGTTAGTATAGTTAAATGGTTATCTTGGCATTAAGTGTATTTCTCCAGGGGTCTGGGGAAGAAGGGATGATTTTACCTTCAGTACACAACGAGTTCTACTAAAAAAAAATTGGTTCAGATGTTATGTTTGTGTCTTCTTACAAAATGCTTTTGCCCACAAATGTTCACACTGGAAAGCTTGTGGAGTGTACAGTGTCATTACTGCCTGGGAGTCACGTCAAGTGAAGTTGTACATGCATAGTTGAAGTATTAGCAAAAGATGGAGGTGTTTTAATAATGACCTGTGTATATAAAACACAGCTTGAAAGCAGTGTTTATGAGCTGCATTCTGAAATGTTTAGTCATTAAGAATGTGTTTTATGTGAATTCACCTATCCTTGAAAACAAGGAATAGGAGCTGAATTTTTACATGGAGTTTGAACAATTTTTTGGGTCTTTTTGTGGACTTAAATTTTAGAAACTGTTCAAACTGATGTTGTTGAAATGTTTTATACACTGCTAAAGATAAGCTTACGGGTGTATAGTATCTGAAACACTGGCACAGGTTGCCCAGGGAGGTTGTGGATGCTCCCTCCCTGGACTTGTTGAAGGCCAGGTTGGAGGAGACCTTGAGTGAGCTGTACTAGTGGGAGGTGTCCCTGCCTGTGGCAGGGGGTTGGAACTAGATGATCCTTGAGGTCCCTTCCAACCTTACCATTCTATGATTCTATGAATTTACCTGTTCAGGGCAGTAACTTTTTCCACAGACCTTGCTGCACTTTCTCTGGCTGACTGAGAATTAATGAAGAGTAGTATGAGAATTTAAAACAAATCTTTACTGTTTCTCCCTGTTGCCAGGGAAGATTATACTGAAGAGTTGTAGCCAGAGCTTCTATATAAGGAATGAGTAAACTTTGTTTATGATTGATGCAGCACTTTTGCTACTGTAGGAAGTTCAGTGTTTCCATTGAAGAATAGCAAAAATAAAGGAGAAGTTTTTTCTTCTTGGCTAGTACTTCTGGCATCATTGGATTAAAGAAAATATGGGAGATACACTTCCTTGTGGAATGTAGAACTATTTGGTACCACAAAAAGAAACTGCTCATTTAAATGTCTACAGTATTTTTCATGCTTAGTTTAAATATTTTAGTCAAACTCCTAATATAATTTAAAATTCATACCACTGAATACTTTTGTAAGAGAATACTTTGCCTTAAAGTTATTTTAATGAAGCATCATCTGACAAGTCAAAATAAGTTAGACTTAAATAATGAAATGCAGAGTACAAGAAAGGATATTGAGCAGTATCTGAAGGGGGCCTACAGGAAGGCTGGGGAAGGATTATTTACAAGGTCCTGCAATGACAGGACAAGGGGCAATGGGTTTGAACTGGCAGAGGGGAGATTTAGACTGGATGTTAGGAGGAAGTTCTTTACAGTGAGGGTGGTGAGACACTGGCACAGGTTGCCCAGGGAGGTTGTGGTTGCTCCCTCCCTGGAGGTGTTGAATGCCAGGTTGGAGGAAGCCTTGAGTGAGCTGTACTAGTGGGAGGTGTCCCTGCCTGTGGCAGGGGCTTGGAATTAGATGATCCTTGAGGTCCCTTCCAACTTTACCATTCTATGATTCTATATGGCCAGTGAACAGAATATAGGATAGTTGATGGGTGGGGTGGAGGGGGAAGAAATGTTTAAAAAAATTTCTGGACCTGCAGTACCTATGTTCTAATATTTTGCCTGTTTTTTATCTCCAAAACAAATTAAAAGAAAGTAAAAAAAATAAATCTGTGGCTCATTAGAGGAGGAATGATCTAGAGCCACGAGGATGGTCAGAGGGCTGGAGCAGCTCTCCTATGAGGACAGGCTGAGAGAGTTGAGGCTCTGCAGCCTGGAGAAGAGAAGGCTTCCAGGAGACCTGATAGTAGCCTTCCAGTATCTGAAGGGGGCCTACAGGAAGGCTGGGGAGGGACTATTGACAAGGTCTTGCAATGACAGGACAAGGGGCAATGGGTTTGAACTGGCAGAGGGGAGATTTAGACTGGATGTTAGGAGGAAGTTGTTTGCAGTGAGGGTGGTGAGACACTGGCACAGGTTGCCCAGGGAGGTTGTGGCTGCTCCCTCCCTGGAGGTGTTGAAGGCCAGGTTGGAGGAGGCCTTGAGTGAGCTGTACTAGTGGGAGGTGTCCCTGCCTCTGGCAGGGGGTTGGAACTAGATGATCCTTGAGGTCCCTTCCAACCTTACCATTCTATGATTCTATGACCTAAATTACCATTTTACTCAGAGAAGGGGGGAAAAAAAGATTTGAATAGGAAGATGTTTCCAGAGGAAAACTTGCATGTGCCAAGTGTTTTACAAAACTAACTTCAGATTGGTAGCAGCACAGGCATTTGTTTGTGTTGCTGAGGTTCAGCAGGTGGAATTGACAGCATCTACAGTTACTGCCCTGTGTAAAAAGGTGTAGGGAAGGGGAAAGACATGTAACAAAACAGGATTCAGTAGTAACACATTAATGGAACAATGTTAGCATGCTCCAAGGATATAAATTGCAGGGTAGTGATGAAGATTTGTTACTTTTATTTCCTCATTTTAACATATGCATTTGTTAAACAATAAAATGGCATTCAGTCATGGGGCAGACATTCATTATGCAGTTTACAACAGTAGAAATGTTGGGGTGTTGGTACTGCTGTGGCTTTTTGTTGTTGTTTTTTGTTTGTTTAGGGTTTTGATTTGTTGTGGTGGGTTGGTTTGTTTTATAGTTAAGGCCATCTGTTTAAAAACAAAACAACAGTGGTCCAGGTCAATTTACCTTGCTTTGCTTTACTTCAGGAGAATAAGGATGCTTTTAGAGTACCTCTGTTGAAGCAGTCCATGCCCTCTTTGTCTCAGACAATATGAAAATTGTACTTCAGTACCTCACAGGGAATTAAACTATATGTAAACAAAGGAGCAAGGCAACTTGGAAAGAATTTCCAAAGCATGATCTCTGTAGTTTATTTTGAATAGAAATAGGAGTGAAAGTTCTTTACCAAACTGGTAAGGTTAGCCATGCAGGGGAGTGCTTGTGTTGTCTACTTTGCCTGTCAGTGTTAGCAATTTTAGATTGGGAAATAAAATAGCCTTAAGCTTTCTGTGTAGTTACTGTATAGGTATAGGCACAAATACAGACATAGGCTTTTTCAGGGGATGAGTTGGAACACCCATGTTAAGTTGAAGTTTAGAGCAGAAGCCCCTTGCCATTGACTGTATGTAGATGATGCAGAATCTCAAAGAGATGATCTAAGTTGTAGTTCCCATATACACTCTGTGTGTGTGTGGTGTATGTATATATGTTAAAAGCTTTTCTTCTACTGCATGTTGAAGAGCTCCTTGAAGTCTTGCAGAAGCATTATACTACCTTGGTTTATTGCTTGTGTTGTGGTTGCAGGACTTTCAAGACTTTTGATTTGTCATCTTAAAGCAACATTTTGTTTTGAGATGGCAAAAGAGGTCTCATACATTGATTGCTATGTATTGTAATCATGTGACTCAATACATGTGATTGTTTCAGACCAAGTTTGACCTGTGTAACATTAATTAATCCTATACCTAATCAGAATAATAGGGCATTCTGTTAGATGACTTTTGCCATTAGTCGAAGAATTGAAGCAGTTTTTAGTTCCACTTATGTTATTTATCTCTAACTTTCACTGAAAGAGGCTATGTGAGTGCAAAGTATTGGTATCAATAGCCTATATTAATTTTTTTCTGTGCATGTAATTCAACCCAGATTTCATGCTTTGGATACACTGTGACAGTCTCACACAGTAACTGGATAAATGTTCTCAAGCTCAGATTTTCACTCTCTGTGCGAGTCGTGTTGGATTTTTTGGGAAGCTTCTGCTCTTTCTTTGGTTTAAATGTTTTGGTTTGGTTTGTTGCTTGTGTTTTGGTTTTGTTTTCTTTGTTCTTTTGGCTTTTTGCATGAGAGATCCCTTTGATTATTCTTTGCACCTGCAATCTAAATAAGCAACAAAGTGCTGAACGAAGGACCTGCAACATTTTATTTTTTCTGCTGAGGTGTGTTCATATTTACAGGCTTGCTGAGCTGTTGTTACTGTTTTGAAATCATAGCAGGTATACCAGGATGCAAAGGGCAATAGATGTTACTGTTATTGGCAGACTCTAAAAAGGGGTTAATGACTGTCTAGTGAAATGTTTCTTTCCACTATTTGCAAGTTTAAATTTCACTTTGAGTGAAATAAATGGGAAAGAAGCTTTCCAGTCACACAGAACTTAGGTGAAGAAAAAATTTTCTTGCAGCAGTTTTCTCTGAAGTTACTTCATGGCTTGTCATACCATACAGAAGTGTGCTGTACTGTACTGTGTGCAGTTCTGGAGCCCTCAGCACAGGAAGGACATGGAAGTGTTGGAGCAGGTCCAGAGGAGGCCACAGAGATGCTCAGAGGGCTGCAGCAGCTCTGCTATGTGGACAGGCTGAGAGAGTTGGGGCTCTGCAGCCTGGAGAAGAGAAGGCTTCCAGGAGACCTTAGAGTAGCCTTTGAGTATCTGAAGGGGGCCTACAGGAAGGCTGGGGAGGGACTACTGACAAGGTCTTGCAATGACAGGACAAGGGGCAATGGGTTTGAACTGGCAGAGGGGAGATTTAGACTGGATGTTAGGAGGAAGTTCTTTGCAGTGAGGCTGGTGAGACACTGGCACAGGTTGCCCAGGGAGGTTGTGGCTGCTCCCTCCCTGGAAGTGTTCAAGGCCAGGTTGGAGGAGTCCTTGAGTGAGCTGTGCTAGTGGGAGGTGTCCCTGCCTATGGCAGGGAGTTGGAACTAGATGCTCCTTGAAGTCCCTTCCAACCTTACCATTCTATGATTCTATGATCTTTAGTAGACAGTCTAGCTTTCTCAGAAGTTGCCTGTCATCTTTAAATTCTATTATTAGAAGGCTTCAAGATGTGCTCTGAAGGAGGTCTGAAATTGGGGAATAGTGATGTAATCAGACAAACAATCTTGTATAAAAGCACAGGTATAACAAACTGCTAATTACAATGCCTTACAGTGTAACATCATGCTCAGTTTTTTCAGTTCTTCTCATTGGCTGGAATGTAGTCCTGGAACAAATGGCAGCATGTTAATGTGAAGTTATCTTTTGAGTGTTCTTTTCCCTGATCTAGAATACCCCATATATTTAAAAGATCCACTTGTAGAACAGTATTTGGAATGAAATGCTTTTTATTGTTGCTATAAGTATTCCTTCTCATCTGGCTGTTGAAGGTAATCACTGGATTTTGGAATGAGCTGGAAGGATTTTGTTTGTGTGGTTATTGTCACAATGTATAATTTTATGAACTTTTAGTTAGTCCTTAAGCAAACATTATAGCTGTAATCCATATTCCTGTGAGTAATCAAAATGAAATTGCTGAGCTCATATAAATAACAAGCAGTGTGCTTAGACTGGAGGGTAAAATTCCTGCTAGCACTGATCTGGAAAATTACCAAGTACAAATTAATACTTTCAATAGGTACTGAAACTTAACCAGTGCACATTGCTGCTCTGAGGAGCACTGACAGTCATGTTTGTACTCTGTTCCAGCAAACCAGCTTAGGATGTTTCAGTGCTCTTCCATTAACTGTCTTGACAGAACAACTTTAAGCAAATTGAAGGTTCTAGTTTGAGCTGTTGTTCTTTTCTAGTTCAGCTGTGTTCTCTTCTTCTCCTGGCAGTAATGGTAACAGCAGTAGCTGGAGCAGTCTTGGTTTAGAAGGGGATATGTATGAGGAGAATTTATCCTTTCCAACATCAGACAGGTTAGTTGAGTTGGGAAATATAAATCAGATGGGTTCCTCATAATTAATGCATGAAATCATCATTTTGGAAAATAAATAGATGGTGCATTTTTTATGCTGATACATTATTCACACTCTTCCCACTTAATCACAATATGATTTTGTCATTGATTAATCCATACTGAATGGTTAAACTTTGCTGTGCTAAACTCATGAATGTGTCCTGCTTGCCAAATGAAAGGTCCCTTTTGTGCATGTTCTTGCTTGCAGTTTTACAAGTCTTTAGGTTTACTTTTCCATGCAGATTAGAGCTTGCTTCCTACAGGATTTCTGTGTTATCCTTTAGCTTGTGAAAACTCTCAAAATTGCTTGGTGATTGATTTCATAGAACTATTACGAATTACAGCTTTGACTAACCCTATACTTGACATACCTCTGACATGAGATGCCTCAACCTTTTCACATACAAAGCAAAACTAAACTATTCTCCTTGATTAAAATCAGTAAGTTTTCTTATTTTAAAATGTCTTTATGTTACAATCCTCCTTTTTAATGCCCTTCATTCGTTTCTCTCTTCTTTCCCCTAAAGTAAATCTCACGAAGTTGATGATAAATCTGTTTCCAACCTGAAATGGTGTGAGAAGCAAAGCTTCTTTTCATGATAATTTCTTAATTCTTTTATGGTCTTCTTGTCCTGTAACCTTCATTACAATCTTAGGATTGACTGCATTTCTTGTGCATATATGGGATTGCATTAACTCTTTTGTTTTATTTTTAAAATACAGTGATGGAACAGAAGATAAAGACGAAGACTCCAAGGACGCTCTAGAAGGTAGTATCAGTGCCAGCATGTTCTGCTGGGTTTGAACTCTGCACTTTACAGGAATTATTTTTTTAAATTCTTTTCTTCTTGCAAAGCAAGAGAAAAAAAAATCTACCTCTGTTCATCATCATATGTCATAATGTTGTCAGTCAAATGTCAGAGTGTGTTCTTAGATTAATGCCCTACATATACCTCTTAATGCAGTGAGGTATATAGCATTTGGGAAATGCTAGTCCCTGATGCTCACACATACTCTTAATAATGTAAAGTACTGAACTCTGATTAGCTTGTTGGAAGTGCAAATTGATATGCATAGAATAACTTCTTTGTAAAACATTTCATAAAGAGCTGTGGTAATCAAGAATGGTAAGGTTGGAAGGGACCTCAAGGATCAGCTAGTTCCAACCCCCTGCCAGAGGCAGGGACACCTCCCACTAGTACAGATCACTCAAGGCCTCCTCCAACCTGGCCTTCAACACCTCCAGGGAGGGAGCAGCCACAACCTCCCTGGGCAACCTGTGCCAGTGCCTCACCACCCTCACTGGAAAGAACTTCTTCCTAACATTCAGTCTAAATCTCCCCTCTGCCAGTTCAAACCCATTCCCCTTGTCCTGTCATTGCAAGACCTTGTCAATAGTCCCTCCCCAGCGGTCCTGTAGGCCCCCTTCAGATACTGGAAGGCTACTCTCAGGTCTCCTGGAAACCTTCTCTTCTCCAGGCTGCAGAGCCCCAACTCTTGTAGCCTGTCCTCATAGCAGAGCTGCTGCAGCCCTCTGAGCATCTTTGTGGCCTCCTCTGGACCCGCTCCAGCACTTCCATGTCCTTCCTGTGCTGGGTGCTTCTGAACTGTACAC
>VWZE01023660.1:30167-44733 GCA_013396675.1 Eubucco bourcierii | reverse complement strand
TTGGCTGCCTGGGCACACTGCTGGCTCACATTCAGCTTCTGCCTTTTACAACCCCCAGGTCCCTTTTTTGCCAGCAGTTCTCCAGCCACACTGCTTCAGGCCTGTAGCCTTGCTTTGTGTTGTTGTGCTCCTGGTGCAGGACCTGGCATTGGGCCTTGTTGAAACTCATCCCATTAATGTTGTCACATTGATCCAGCCTAGCCAAGTCCCTGTGCAGAGCCTCTCTGCCCTCATTCAGATCAACACTGCCACCTCACTTGGTGTCATCTGCAAACTCACTGCTGACACTCTCTATGCCTGAATCAAGGTCGTCAATGAAGATGTCAAACAGAAGTGGTCCCAACACAGATCCCTGAGGAACACCACCAGTGCCTGGCTGCCAGCTGGACTGAACTTCATTGAGCACCACTCTCTGTGCCCACCTGTCCAGCAGTGCTTTACCTAGCAGACAGTGTGCTCAGCCAAGCCATCAGCAGCCAATTTGTCTACAAGAATTGTGTGGGGAACAGCGTCAAAAGCTGTGTCACTGTGTGCCCTGCCCTGGGTGATGCTGCGCTGGCAAGGGGAGGTTAGACTGGTTGCTCTGCAGAGGTCCCTTCCAAGCCCTGCCATGCTGTGATGTGCACCTGGAGCATTCCTGAGGGAAGGCATAGCAAGCCCAGGCCAAGCTGACTTCCATTAGCAGTGTTTAATGTCTTCAGAAGCAACCTTCCCATGGCCACCATCTGGGCCACACTTCTGTGAAGACAGCAGCTCTACAATTTGTTCTCCAGGAAATCAAGCAGCAAATGGTTGGGGAAGCTGAAGTCGAGCTGGACAAGGACATATCCCTGCAAGAGGCAGGAGAGCAAAGACAAGATCCCATCAGTCAGTGCCCCACTGTCAGGGCAGGGTCAGGAGGGTTCAGTGTACCCCAGCTCTGCTCACCTGCCTGGTGATGATCTCAGGGTTCCTGATCTCAAACATGTGAAGCCCTTTGCTGTTCATCAGTGAGGTCAAAGCTTCTTCAATCCCTATGGAATCAGCAAACCCATCCAGTTACAGCTGCAGCCATCCTGGCTCACTTCTCAGCACCTGCTACCACCTTGGCACAAGCTAATAGTGCCCCTCAGCCTGATGGGGACCTCATTTCTCATCTGTCCCAGCTGTTACAAATGGTCCTTACTCCCCAGGTACATCCAGCACACATGTGGTGTGTGTGTCCAGCAGCTGTCAGAGTCATTGAGTTAAGGCTGCAGGTGCCAGTGAGGGTGGGGAGAGACTGGCACAGGTTGTCCAGGGAGATTGTAGATCGCAGAATCTGCGATCACATTCTGTGATTCTGTGCTCCACAGCCTCCCTGGATGTGTTCAGGGCCAGGCTGGATGAGGCCTTGAGCATCCTGTGCTGGTGGGAGGTGTCCCTGCCCATGGCAGGGGCGTTGGCACTGACTGAGCTTTGAGACCCCTTTCCATCCCAACCCATCCTGTGGATCAGGCTTCAGAGGAGCATCTCTGCTCAGTTGAGTGGGATGTCCAGCCCCACAGAGCTCCTGCCCTCCCTGCAGGCCTTGCAGACCCAGGGTGGTTTAGTTCCAGCTGGGAAGTTCAGTGGCAGCCACAAAGGTGATCCTGAGGATGCAGCAGCTCTGCTGTGGGGACAGGCTGAGGGAGCTGGGAGTGTGCAGCCCAGAGAGAAGCCTCCAGGGGGACCTAAGAGTTGCCTGCCAGCGCCTGAAGGGGCTACAAGCAGTCTGCAGAGAGACTGTTCCCATAAAGCTGCAGGGACAGGACCAAGGGCAGTGGTTTGAAATGAGAGCAGAGCAGATTGAGACTGGATGTGAGGAACAAGTTCTGCACCAGGAAGCTGCTGGAACACAGCAGCAGGTTGCCCAGGAAGCTGGTTTGGGCCTCATCTCTGGGGACAGTCAAGGTGTGGCTGGACAAGGCTGTGAACAATCTGCTCCAGTGGAGCATGTCCTTCTGCCTGCAAAGCAGCTGGAATGGGTGACCTTTGGAGGTTCCTTCCCACCCGAACCACATCTCTGATGTTAGCCACCTGATGGAGTGTGTTGGCACTTGCCCAAAGGGTAAACTCACTGGAAGTCACTTCTGGGATGCCAACACGTGAGATGAGGGTCTGCAGGAAGCTCTTTATGGATGGGTCACTCTGGAAGGCAGAAGATCCACACACAAGGACTTTAAACCACATCCTCAGCCACAAATGGCCTGGAGAAGACTTTCTGAGGCCTAACTTACCCCACTTGGGTCAGCTGTGCACCTGAAGACTTTAAACTCTATCCTGCTAGGAAAGGAAAAAGAGAGAGGGAAAGGTCACCGATGGCTTGCAGAGGTCCTCTTTTTGTGCTGCTCTCAGGCATGGGCTAAAAGGGACAAAGAAACCCAGGAGAAACCACAGTGCCCACCTGGGGTCTGAAGGGTGCAGGAGGAGTTTCTTGTCTGCATAGGCAGCTTGGATGGTGACTGTGACTTCCTGCAGAGGGATGGAAAGCAGGGCTGAGCCTCACAGCAGGGAGCTGCACCTGGGCACTGCTTTACTTGCTGTGACCCTTGTGGCTTTACCTCCAGTTGCGAGCAGAGGTCAGAGCCTCTTCCTCCATCTGCTCCCCAAACCCCCACCTTAACACCCACAGTCTCAGCCCTTGGAGTCCTGGACTGGCTCAGCCCCAGGACTGATGCTTCTCGCAGACTGCCCTAGGCTGGAAGGGACCCTCCAAGGTCACCTTGTCCAACCCTCTGCAGGCAGCAGGGACAGCTCCAGTTAGAGCAGGCTGCACAGGGACACATCCAGGCTAATCCTGAATGTCTCCAGGGATGAGGCCGCAAGCACCTCCCTGGGCAGCCTGTGCCAGTCTCTCCCACCCTCACTGTGCACAACTCCCTGCTGATGCCCAACCTAATCCTGCCCTGCTCCAGTTCCAAACCATTGGCCTTGGTCTGTCTCCACAAACCCTTCTGAACAGTCCCTCCCCAGCCTGCCTGCAGGTCCCCTGCAGATCTTGAAGTGCAGCTCTGAGGTCTCCTTGGAGCCTTCTCCAGGTTGCACAGCCCCAACTCTGCCATCCTGTGCCCACAGCAGAGCTGCTCTGGTTGGAGGTGTCCCTGCTGCCTGCAGGGGAGTGGGACCAGATGACCTTGGGGGGGTCCCTTCCAACTCAAAGCAATCTGTGAAGCTGTGAAAAATCTCTGAACCATTCTCAGCATCAAATGCCAAAGCAGCTCAGATGTCTTCTCCACCTCTCCTGGCTCAATCACCAGCCCTTCCCTGCCAGTCCCTGAGCAGCAGCAGTGGTCCAGACTCAACAACTGGCCCAAGGTATTGAGGGTCAGAAGAAGCAAGAAGTGACCTTCTCCATGTACAGAACCACCCGGGGCTCTTCTCCTGCAGGAAAGATGCTGAGCTCCGCGGCTACCAAGGACTTCACCACAGTGCCTTCGGGTTGCAGAGAGATCTGAGGGCGGGCAAGACTCCACACCTTGGCCACAGAGTCATTATAGGAGGTGCCTTGAAAGATCTGGTCAGGTAAGGAGCAAGAGAAGAATTAAGCCTCTCACTTTGCCACACAGCTGCAGCCCATTTCTAGTCCCCAAGTCCTCCCCCACACCAGTCCAACGCCCTGGGCATGACTCCGGGAATCTGTGCCACGGAGTGGGGGAGAAACCCTCCTTGCGAAGCACAAGACCTTCATCAGGCTCATCCAAGAGTGCAGTGGGCAAGGGAATGACAGGAGATGTTAGAGTGCAGCAGCAGCAGCCACGGGAGAGTTCCTCATCTAACACCAAATGCCCCCAGGAGGAGCAGGAGTTACCTTCCGCACCGCCTGCCCATGTGTCTCCAACTGCTCCGCTCCGAACAGTGCCTGTGGGAACAAACCAGGCACAGGGGACAGAGAAGGGGAATGCCAAGGGGGTGCCCAGCCCTGCTGGATGGGCCACAGGCACGGCTAAGGGCTCCCCCAGCTTCAGCCTGGAGGAGGCTGAGGGAGACCTCATTGCTCTCTGCAGCTCCCTGAGAGGAGGCTGCAGTCAGCTGGGGTTGGGTTCTGCTCCCTAGGCTCAGATGAGAAACTGGACTGGAATTGTGCCAGGGGAAGCTTAGGTTGGGGAGGAGGAAAAACTCCTTTGCTGCAAGAGTGGTTGGGGGTTGGCACAGGCTGCCTAGGGAGGTGGTGGAGTCCCCATGCCTGGAGGTGCTCAGCAAAGAGGGGGCAGCCTCTGCTCCTTGGTGGCAAGGGACAGAAGCAGAGGAGATGCCTCCAGACTGCCCCAGGGGAGGTCCAGGCTGGAGCTCAGGAAATATTTCTGCACTGAAAGGGCTCTCAGACCTTGGCACAGGCTGCCCAGTGCAGGGTTGCAGTCCCCATCCCTGGGGGTGCTCCACAGCTTGTGGAGCTGTGGGGTTTGGGGACATGGTTTGTTGCTGAGCCTGCAATGCTGGGCTGAGTGTTCAACTGGGTGGTTCATGGATTCATAGATTGGGTTTGGTTGGAAAGGACCTTAAAGATCAGCCAGTACCAGTCCTTCCCTTCCATGGGCAGGGACACTTCCTATCAGCCCAGGGTGCTCAAGGACTCACCCAGCCTGGACTGGAACACCTCCAGGGAGGTTGCGGATCAAAGAATCACAGAACATGATTGTTCGATCAAAGATCATTCTGTGATTCTGTGATCCACAACATCCCTGGGCAACCTGTTCCAGAGTCTCAGCACCCTCACACAAAAGAACTCCTTCCTCAGCTCCACTAACCCTGCTCTAATTCAGCTCCAAACCATTCTCCCTTGGCCTGTCTCTAGACACCCTCACCAAACGTCTCTCTGCAGCCTTCCTGCAGGATCCCTTCAGGCACTGGCAGGCAGCTCTGAGGTCCCCTTGGAGCCTTCTGCTCCAGGCTGCACACCCCCAGCTCCCTCAGCCTGTGCTCACAGCAGAGCTGCTCCAGCCCTGGCATCACCTTTGCGGCCTCACTCCAGCAGCTCTGTGTCCTCCTTGTGCTGGGGACAGCAGAGCTGGAGGCAGGATTGGAGGTGAGGTCTGAGCAGAGCAGAGCCAAAGGGCACAATCCCCTCCTGTGTCGTGCTGCCCACACTCCTGTGGCCGCAGTGTGAGCCCAGGGTGGGAAGCAGCCCTGAGGTAGTCACCTGGAGCTTGTGGCCTGTGATGATGCCCTGCAGGCGCTGGTCCAGGAAGGCTGCTGAGGCCAGGGAGCTGAGGACATGCTGGGAGAACCAGAAGTAGAGCATGCGGGAGGCAGGCAGCAGTGTCGGCGAGAACACTGAGTCCCAGAAGGCAGTTGACTGGTTCTGGTACCACACAAAGCCCTGGCAGGCAAAGCGAGGCTGGGGCCAGGCAGGGAGGTAGCACAAAACATCACCCCCTGCATCTCCACTGCGAGGAGAAGGCCTGCCTGCCTGCACTCCAGGGCAGAGAGGGATGAGAGGCTGGCACCAACCCATGCCACAGACCTTCAGCTGCAGCACAGCCTTGGCAGCAAGGGACCAGCCAGCAGCCCCCAGGTAGCATCATCAAAGGGGCCTGGCAGAAAAGGACCTGTGGGGTGCTGGTTGTCAGCAGCTGAAGAGGAGCCAGGGCGTGCCCAGCTGGGCAAGATCCTGGTGTGGATCAGCAATGGTGTGGACAGCAGGAGCAGGGCAGTGATTGTGCCCTTGGACTGGGCAGTGCTGAGGCCAAAGCTTGAACCCTGAGTTCAGTTTTGAGCCTCTCACTCCCAGAAGGATGTTGAGTGAATAGAGCAGGTCCAGAGAAGGGCAATGAAGCTGGGGAAGCGTCTGGAGAACACAGCTGGGGAGGAGCAGCTGAGGGAGCTGGGGGTGGTTAGTGTGGAGAAGAGGAGGCTGAGGGAGACCTCATTGCTCTGCAGCTCCCTGAGAGGAGGCTGCAGCCAGCTGGGGTTGGGCTCTGCTCCCCAATAACAAGCAACAGGACAAAAGGAAACAGCCTCAGGCCATGCCAGGAGAGGTTCAGGTGGAACATTAGGAACAAATCCTTCCAGACAAGGGTTCTCAGGCCCTGGCACAGGTTGCCCAGGGAGGTGGTGCAGCCTCCATCCCTGGAGGGATTTAGAAGCTGTACACATGCCTGGAGGTGTTCCAGAGCTGTGCTGCCATGGCATCTGGGGACATGGTTTGGTGCCCATAGTGGGCGCCATAGTGGGGTTGGGCTGCTGCTGAGATGGATGCCCTCAGAGAGCTTTTCCAGCCCAAACCATTCTCTGATTCTGTAATTCCATCATCATCATCAATCCTGTGGTGGCTGAGCAGCCAGGGGCACCTCACCTTGTGGTAGGACTCCACGTAACTTGCCGTTATTAAAGGAGCTGATGCCAGGGAGATGTCAAGTCCAATGCCCTTATCCTGGACAAAGTTTGCTGCAGGGCAAAAGGACAAAGACCTCAGACCACAAACCCAGCTTTGATCAGGGCTTACAGCAGCTGCATTAACTGCAGGAGGTGCCTGGGAGTCTTAACAGGACACAGGCTGCCGAGGTGGCCCAGGAAAGCCTCCTGAGGTTCAACAGGAACAAGTGCAGAGTCCTACAACTGGGCTGGAACAATCCTCACTGTCAACCCAGGGTGGGGGAGGAGGTGACAGAAAGCAGCCCTGAGGAAAATGATTTGTAGGTACTAGTGGGGTGAAAGCTGGGCAGGAGCCAGCAATGGGCAGCCCGGAAGGCCAAGGGCAGCCTGGGCTGCATCCAAAGCAGTGTGGTCAGAGATGGAGAGAGTGGATCCTGCCCCTCTGCTCTGCTTTGCTCTGCTCTGAGCAGACCTCACCTGCAGGGCTGGGGCCAGCTGTGGGACCACAGGACAAGAGAGACCTGGAGCTGCTGGCGAGGGTCCAGAGGAGGGACAGGAAAATGATCAGAGGCTGCAGCAGCTCTGCTATGGAGACATGCTGAGGGAGTTGGTGGTGTGCAGCCTGAGGAGAAGGCTCCAGGGAGACCTAAGAGCTGTCTCCCAGTGCCTGAAAGGGCTGCAAGTAAGCTGCAGAGAGTCTGTTCCCAAAGGCCAGCAGGGACAGGACTAGGGGCAATGTTTTGAAATGAGAGCAGAGCAGAGCAGATTGAGACTGGATGTGAGGAACAAGTTCTGCATCAGGAGGTTGCTGGAACACTGCAGCAGGTTGCCCAGGAAGGTGGTTTGGGCCTCATCCCTGGAGATAGTCAAGGTGAGGCTGGACAGGGCTGTGAGCATTCTGCTCTGTTGGAGGATGTCCCTGATGACTGTAGGGGATTGGGCTGGATGAGCTTGAAAGGTCCCTTCCAACCCAACCCAGTCTGGAATTCTCTTCTCACAGGTCACAGAACAGCAGGGAATAGCCTCAGGTTGCACCAGGGCAGGTTTGGGCTGGGCATTAGGAAACTTTTTTTTTTTTTTTTCCCTTCAAGAGTGGTCAGGCACTGGCACAGGCTGCCCAGGGAGGTGGTGGAGTCCAGAAGTTGCTCAGATGTTGTGCTTAGCTGCATGGGTTCATGGTGAACGTGGCAGAGCAGGGGCAGTGATGGGACCTGACCACAGAATGACAGTGGCTCAGGCTGGCAGGGACCTTGGAGATCATCTACTGCAACCCCTGCCCTGGACAAGGGCATCTCTCAGCTGGACTCAGCTGCTCAAGACCTCATCCGGCCTGCCCTGAAACACATGTCCAGGGAGGTTGTGGATCACAGAATCATGGAATGTGATCAGTGATCAAAGACAACCTCCCTGGACAGCCTGTGCCAGACTCTCACCATCCTCACACTGAAGCTCCACTCTTAACTCCTCAGCTCCACTCTAACCCTGCTCTGCCTCAGCTCCAAACCGTTCCCCCTTGGCCTGTCTCCAGACACCCTCAGCAAAAGTCTCTCTGCAGCCTTCCTGCAGGATCCCTTCAGGCACTGGCAGGCAGCTCTGAGGTCCCCCCTGGAGCTTTTTCCTCTCCAGGCTGCACACCCCCAGCTCTTTCAGCCTGTGCTCACAGCAGAGCTGCTCCAGCTCTGGAATCATCTCAAGGGTCTTTTCAAGCCTGACTCATTCCACAATTCCATATTTCTGCTCCTTTCCCCCATATTTTAGAGACTGGGAGCCATAGGAAAGTCTTCAGTAGGCACAGAGAGAGAGATGCTACAGTGTCTGAGCCTCAGCTCCCTCCTGGTCTAGTTACCTTCACTGCTCCTGCACCTGCCCTCAGTGCTCCTGCAGCTACCCACAGCCCTCCAGCAGCCACAATCAGTCCTCCTGCACCTGCCCTCAGTCCTCCTGCAGCTGCCCTCAGTCCTCCTGCAGCTGCCCTCATCCCTCCTGCAGCTGCCCTCAGTCCTTCTGCAGCTACCCTCATCCCTCCTGCAGCTGCCCTCATCCCTTCTGCAGCTGCCCTCAGTCCCCCTGCAGCTGCCCTCAGTCCTCCTGCAGCTGCTCTGCCCCTCTGCCCACCACAGAAGCACCTCACCAACTGCAACCTCAGTGCCAACACCCTGGCACCCACCCTGAGCCACAGCCCCCAAAGCATAACACTGCTAATGTTTGGTTTGCTGTTCCTTGGCAGGGGTGTGTTTGGATCCCACAGAGACAGCTCTGAAGGACCTTTTGGGTGCATGTGGCCACTGCCCTGCTGGGGCCCAGGTGGGAACTGTGCCCAAGGCCAGCAGAAACCTTTGAGATATTTACCTGCCAAATCATGAACGAAATTGGCCAGCATCTGAGCAAGGGAATTGATCTCAGTGCACACCTGCAGGAGGAGAGCAGAGGAAAACTGAAAGTGAGGGGAGAAGGACCTTGTCTGGTGGAGCTGAGCTTGCATAGGGAGACCTGGGGCTGTTGCTCAGAGTCCAGCACCATCAGAGGCCCCCAGGATGTGTCTGAGGTCCCATCCCTGGAGACATTCAGGATCAGCCTGGATGTGTCCCTGGGCAGCCTGCTCTGGTTGGAGCTGTCCATGCTGCCTGCAGGAGGGGGGGGGGTTACACAAGGTGACCTTGGAGGGGCCCTTCCCATCTAGGGTAATCTGAAGCTGTGAATCAGAGCCCCTCCAGTGCCAGCACAGCCTCCACGTGGGCCATGTGGGTGCCTTGAGGAGTCTGTCTCACAGGCCACAAGCACTGCTGCTGTTTTCTGGGCATGCCCAAGGAGCCTGCAGCCTTCCTCCCACCCCCAGGCAGTGCTGGACCTCACCTCTCTCTTGAGAACAAACTTCAGAGTGAAGGAGATGAAGTCTGTGAAGAGCTGCTTCAGCCAGCCGGGCCTGCAGGAGACACAGGGAGCATGGTCAAGAGCTACCCAGCAAGCCCCACCGTGGGCCATGCCCAGGCTGGAGTGCCCAGAGAGCAGCAGCTTCAAAAGCTGCCTGAAGGCTGCTTTTGAAGCAGGGGGGGAGACTCACTCCTTGTCTCCTTGGAGGTGCAGAGTCAGCTTGTGGAAGGTCAGGTAGCAGTCTGAGGCATCAGCAGCCACTTGGTCCTGCTGGCACACTGCAGTGACAAAAAGCACAGGAAGGACCAATTTGCTGCCAGGAGGAGGAGAAGGAGGGCAAACGGGCTGCAGGCACTGCAGAGCTGCCCACACCTCCTGGGGAAGGAATTCACAGAGTGGCTCAGGTTGGAAGAGACCTCAGAGTTCATCTACTGCTGGGACACCTCCCACCCAGTCCAGGCTGCTCAAGGACTCATCTCAGCCTGGCACTGGGACACCTCCAGGGAGGTCATGGATTACAGAATCACAGAATCACAGAATGTGATCAAAGAGCGAAGATCACATGGATCACATTCTGTGATTCTGTGATCCACACCCTCCCTGGACAAATCCGTGCCAGTCTCTCCTCACCCTTCTTCTGCAGAAGGGCCCTGAAGAGCTGGAGCTGAAGGGGCTGCCTGCCAGGCACCCTCCTTTGGACACCTGTCAACTCTACTAGCTGCTATTTCAGGGGCTCAGTTGTGCCTCAACATCACACAGGAGAAGATGGGCAAGAAGGTGTAAGCCAAAGTAGAGCTGGGGGAGGGGAACTGAGCTGCACTGCAGCAAGGTCAGGAACAGCAGAGCTGGGCCCAGGCCAAACTCAAGGGGTTCAACCAGACCAAGTGCAAGGTCCTGCAGCTGGGTCAGGGCAATGCCAGCCACTGACACAGGACGGGCAGTGCCAGGCTTGAGAACAGCCCTGGGGAGAGGGACCTGGGGGTGTTGGTGGATGAAAAGCTCAACCTGTGCCAGCAGTGGGCACTGGCAGCGCAGAGAACCAAGCAGAGCCTGGGCTGCAGCAAGAGCAGTGTGGGCAGCAGGGCAAGGGAGGAAATTCTGCCCCTCTGCACCCTCTGAGACCCCACCTGGGGCATTGTGCCCACTTCTGGGGCCCTGTGCCAGGAAAGGTCTGGAGGGGCTGGAAGGTGTCCAGAGAAGGGCACGAGGGGGATCAGAAGGCTGGAGCTGCTCTGCTGTGGGCACAGGCTGAGAGAGTTGGGGCTGTGCAGCCTACAGAAGAGAAGGCTCCAGGGAGACCTTCTTGAGGCCTTCCAGTGTCTGTAGAGGGCTACAGGAAAGCTGGGGAGGGACTTGTTAGGGCATGGGGAGGGGTAGGACTGGGGGGATGGAGCAAAACTAGAAGTGGTGAGATTGGATGTTAGGAAGAAGTTCTTCAGCATGAGAGTGGTGAGAGACTGGCACAGGTTGCCCAGGGAGTCCAGGGTGGAAGCCTCACCCCTGGAGGTCTTTAAGGCCAGGCTGGCTGTGGCTGTCGGCAACCTGCTCTAGTGTGAGGTGTCGCTGCCCATGGCAAGGGGTCAGAGCTGGATGGTCCTTGGGGTCCCTTCCAGCTCTGATACTTCTGTAACTCTATAAAAGGCTTCACCTCCCAGAGCAGTCCTGGGGCCTGGCTCGCCACAGCTGAAGGAGTGGACTACAAGGGTCACGGAGTGGCTTGGGCTGGAAGGGACCTTTCAAGCTCATCTAGTCCAAGCCCCCTGCACTCAGTCAGCAGGGACAGCTGCAATGAGGTGGTGAAGCCTCATCTGTCTGTTGAACCAGCCCCAGAGCTTTTTGATATCATCACGAAGAGCAGGAGATGAGAAACTGGCCCTCAAGGCAGTGCAGAAGGCCTGGGCACCCTTCAGCTGCTGCTGGTGCAAATCAGCATGACCTCACTGGCAGGACTGGCACCACCTTCCTTTGCCTCCTCTGCCAAGGGCTCTGAGGCCCACGTTGTCTCCTCACCTACATGCACAGGGCAGCAGAGACCCACTGCCAGCCTCCAGATGGCATCCAACCCCACAGAGGGCCCAGGCTGTTAGCTGCTGCTGCTGTGGGGGAGCAGGCACAGGCAGCACCCCCCAGCTGTTACTTACTCAGGTCAATGTTGATCTGGAGGTCAATAGAGGACTCAATCTCAAAATCCACAGAATGGAACAGCCTAAAACTGGGAAAGCAGAAGGGAGGACAATTAGCAGCCTGTGTTAATTGGGGAGAGCTGCAGGGAGGGGTCACAACAGCCTTGCACTGTGGGGTGCAGGAGCCCAGCACACAGCAGCTGCCCTCTGACATGCTGCCTTGGAACCACTGCAAGCCACTCAGGAGAGCAAGGATAGTTCATCTCCCCCTTGAGCCCCACTCTGAGCTTACAGAGCAACAAAAGGGAGTGGAGAAGTCAGCTGGGACCCTTTGGGCTTCTCTCCTCATGCAGGGGATGATGGTGAGGGCAAAAGGGCAGAAAGCAGATGAGAATCATTGACCCATAGAATGTCTCAGGTTGAAAAGGACTTCAGAGATCATCTACTCCAACCTCCTGCCATGTGCACAGGCACCTCTCAACTAGACTTTGCTGCTCAAGGCTTCATCCTGCCTCCTCCAGGGAGGGGGCATCCACAGCCTCCCTGGGCAGCCTGTGCCAGAGTCTCATCACCTTCAGGCTGAAGAACTTCTTCAGCTCCAGTCCAACCCTGCTCTGCTGCTGCTCCAAACCGTTCCAACTTGGCCTGTCTCTAGACATCCTCAGCAAAAGTCTCTCTGCAGCAGGATCCCTTCAGGCACTGGCAGGCAGCTCTGAGGTCCCCTTGGAGCCTTCTCCTCTCCAGGCTGCACACCCCCAGCTCCCTCAGCCTGTGCTCACAGTAGAGCTGCTCCAGCCCTGGCATCACCTTTGTAGCCTCCTGGGGCCTCACTCCAGCAGCTCTGTGTCCTCCTTGTGCTGGGGGCACCAGAGCTGGAGGCAGGATTGGATGTGAGGTCTTAGCAGAGCCAAGAGGCACAATCAGGCACAACCTGCTGGCAGCACTAGAGCTAAGTAGCACTGCTGGCTTAGAATCATAGAATCATAGAATGCTAAGGTTGGAAGGGACCTCAAGGATCATCTAGTTTCAACCCCCTGCCATAGGCAGGGACACCTCCCACTAGTACAGGTTACTCAAGGCCTCATCCAATCTGGCCTTGAACACATCCAGGGAGGGAGCATCCACAACNCTCTGAGCATCTTCGTGGCCCTCCTCTGGACCCACTCCAACACTTCCATGTCCTTCCTGTGCTGAGGGTTCCAGAACTGCACACAGTACTCCAGGTGGGGTCTGACGAGAGCAGAGTAAAGTGGCAGAATCCCCTCCCTTGCCCTGCTGGCCACACTGCTCTTGTTGCAGCCCAGGACTCGGTTGGCTGTCTGGGCTGCATGTGCACACTGCAGACTCATGTTGAGCTTTTCATCAACCCAGACTCCAAGGTCCTTTTCCTCAGGGCTGCTCTCCAGCCATTCACTACCCAGCCTGGATTTGTGCTTGGGATTGTGCCTACCCAGGTGCAGGACCTTACACTTGGCCTTACTGAATTTTATGAGGTTGGCCTGGCCAGGGCTTCTATAGCCCTGAGACAAATTGCCACTGCCGCAGGGCCAGAGAAGCTGTGGCCTCTCTGCATCTCCTGGTGCCCGGGGCCTGTGCCTGCTGTGGACAGCAACAGGAGCTGGGGCTGAGGGTTGGGCAGCAGCCAGCACTGGGTACTCACAACCAGGTGCCGGCGTAGCCATAGGTCAGGGTTCCTTGGAAGGAGGCTGTCACGTTCCTGATGGCAATGTGGATGGCACCATCTTCCCTGAGCTCCACTTCGCTTTGCTCCAGACTCAGCTCCTTCACCTGGATGCTGCAGCAGCACAAACCGTCATTGCCTAGCCCCAGCTCTGCTCTGCCCATCCCTGCTCAGCACAGGCTGTTGGCTTCACCCCACCCTCCCCAGTGCTTTGCTCTCTGCCTGCTTGTTTGGCAGAGGACAAAGGACAACTTTGAGCCATTTTGGGTTGGAGAAGCCCTTTCAGATCATCCACTCTAACCAGTCTCTAACTCTATCCTGTCTGGGGCTAAGCCATGGCCCTCAGCACCACATCTCTACCTCTGAAACACCTCCAGGGATGGGCATACAGCCACCAGGATGCTCAGGGCCTCATCCAGCCTGGACTGGGACACCTCCAGAGAGGTTGTGGAGCACAGACTCGCGGAATGTGATCAAAGATCCCTGGGTAACCTGTGCCAGTCTCTCCGCACTCTCACTGCCAACAATTTCTTCCTGCTCTCCACTCTCAGTCTCCCCTCTCCCAGATCAAAGCCACTGTCCCTCCTCCCAGCATTGACAGCTCTTGTCCAAAGTCCCTTCCCAGCTCTCCTGCAGCCCCTCCAGCTACTGCAAGGCTGCTCTGAGGTCTCCCTTCTCTTCTCCAGACTGCACAGCCCCAAACCTGCCAGCCTGTGCCCGCAGCAGAGCTTCTCCAACACTCTGCTGGAAGTTAGTAACATGGCAAACCCCAGCATGGCCCTAGTGACATCCTGCTGACAAGGGTAGCTCCAGCAGCCCCAGTCAGGTCCCCCCTTGCCACTCCATGCGCCATGGGCACCATCTGTTGGTGACAGCTCTGCAGCTCCCCATCCCTGTTGGCAAAGACATGCCCACTGAGCTGGAAGAGCTCTGAAATAACACAGCAGCAGCCTCAGCCTCAAAGTGCAAATGATCTGCAGGGCAAGGGCCAGAAAAGGAGTCTGCCCTCGCCCAGCGCTTTACTTTCAGCAGAAGCTCCTGGTTGCCAGCTCCAGCTACTCTCCATCAGCCCACAGCTCCCCTGGCACGGGGGCAAGGAGACACTCACTTGGTCAGCTCATAGGACACCTTGCCAAGGAGCCTCATGGACCTCTCCCCGGTGATGTTGGGGAATTTGGCATTTCTGAAGGCTGTCTGAACAACCTGGGCTGTCTCCTGGTTCACTGCGGGAGGAAGGAAAGGGCAAAGATCACTGAACCAGCACAGGACCAGCATAGAACATTAGGGGTTGGAAGCGGCCTCCATAGGTCACAACATCACAAAATGTCAGGAAGGGACCTCCAAAGCTTTTCCAGTCCAACCCTCTGCCAGAGCAAGGTCACCCAGAGCAGGTCACACAGGAACACATCCAGGCAGGGTTTGAATATCTCTAGAGAGGGAGACTCCACAACTCCCCTGGGCAGCCTGTTCCAGGGTTCTGTCACCCTCACAGGGAAAAAAATCCTCCTCATGTTTTCATGCCTCAGCTTCCACCATTGCCCCTTTTCCTGTCACTGGGCACCACCCAGCAGAGCCTGGC